>JARHVA010004166.1:1157500-1657500 GCA_037957365.1 Torreya grandis
CTAAAACTGTTAGCAGTAATTTGAAATAGATTATCATAGAATAGATTGGTTACCACATGCCTCAATAGTGTAATATGATATTGATATGCATATTAATAATTATTTATGTGTCTTGATTATATGATTGTGTCTTGATTATTATGTCATTCTATGAGGTGAATCCTTTTATTATTCACATAATTTTATGCCAAAATTATATTTGGATGTTTTAGTAAATTAAGTCTGGTATATGCTTTCCTTATTAATTATTTATAAATTAGATTCAGATAAGCATCTAAGATTTTAAAATTTTTAAGAAACTAACCACATTTTCTAATTGTGGTTGTGACTTTAATCTAGACTGACATATAAAACCTATAATGTTATGAAGTGTCTTAGCTAAACTTATCACATTATCAAATATGTCCCTTAGGGACTCTATTATACATTCTACCTTAAATATCTTAATAGTTTTTTATAAACCAAAAAACATTTTATTCCAAAATCATCTAGTGGCATCAACCAGAGATATGTGATCCTCTTATATTTCATGATCTTCTCCATGCATGGTTTTCCTCTTTTTAGTCAATGGGAAGGGTTATTATTATCTTATTAATTCAAATGGTTTTCCTCCAGTGGTAAATATTATTCCTCACACCCTATTCAAAATTTTATAATCTTCATCCAATTATATGGTTAAATTTATTTCTTTAATGATGATTAGGTCTTGTTTAGACAACTGATTAACTTTCATCCATTCAATCCAAGGAGTGGTCACCATTAGGTCTTGAGAGGAGGTATGGGTTAGGGATGAGATGGTAGGTGATGAAAAGATCTATGGAGGTGGTATAAGAGCATAAGGTTTAGGTGAGAGATATGAACTAGGGGATGTGAAAGGTGAAGGGAAATGTGGAATTAACATATTTTCCTTGGAAATCTTGTTTTGCTAAGGAGTCTTGATGACATTCTTTATGAAGATTGGATGACTCATAAATTGAGACCATTGGTGACTGTTTGAATATTTTTTATCATTGATAACCATAATTAAGTATAAATGTGTGTATGTAATATAAGTGTGCTAAAAATAGACTAGTACACTAAATATTCAAAATTAGGTCTAGTCTCTATGGTATCTTTGCTAGTTACATAAAAAATAAACTATGTAATCACACCATACGTTCGTTTTTAAAAAAATGGTAAAATTAGTGTATATGTGACAATCAAGGTGTTAGTGGGACTAACATTGGTGTTATTAACCAAATAATTAAAAACTATATTAATTTTAATAGTAGAAACATTAGTGGCACAAATATTAGGCAAATATAATGAATTTGTAGCAATGGGAGGGACAATTGAAGTAGTTAGGATAATATAGGAAATAGGGGAAATATTGACCTATGCTGATTCCTATGTAATAGTTTTTGAAATAACCATAGGGGAAAAAATAAAGTGATTGATGTAATGATTTGAGTGTCAAATAGTATGCCCTTTTTGTCTACAACTTTTTTCAAAATAATACATCCATCCTCATTTATAGTTATTATTTACTCTCCATCCTAAAATTGAGGAGGACTAGGAGTGTCTCTTTTGATTTATTCTTGGGTAATAAAAATATTTTTACCCTTTATTTTTTTAGTATCTTGGTATTCCTTATGAAAATGAAGAAGGCTTAGGTTATGAACTCTAATGGTTTCCTACATAAGGACCTTTTAAAAAACATCAGGTACAGCCTCTTCCTCTAGGTCATCTTCATAACCTTTTTCCAAATTTACTTCTTTTATAGACTCCTCCAGATGTTCTTATTATTCTTGTGTGTCTAAGTAAGTGATACCTAGTGATGCACCTAAGTATTAGGGATATATATCTTCTTTTTTTGTAAGCTTACTAGTTTGCAAAGTGGTAAGAGAAGACATTCTCACTTGAGTTGTCATAGGAAGAATAACTAAAGTGTATACTAGAAGATGAGCATATGAAGAATCATAAATAATGTTTTATGTGGCATAAATTTGCTAAATATTGGCCAAAATTGGCCTACATATGAAAATATTACCTAGATGGATCAAGTCATTCTCTTGGACCATTTAGTAAGCTTCTACCCCCATTAATAGTCCCTTTCTAGTCTTGACTTGATGATGTAATACAGTACTTGGGAAATCTTATTATGGTGAGAGAAGCTAAGTAGAGTTCTTATAAATTGATTGATCCAATGGTGGAAGGATAAAACAAACCTCATGTCCCTACCACATGTCACTTACAATCTTTTAAAACACTTTAAGCAAGCTTTAAGGTGAATTTGGTGATTTTGAGGGAAAGGCCTAGAAATAGGTCTAGAACTACAAATGAAGGATCTAGTAGGTTTTCATGGTGTTATATAATTTAGGGGAATTAAGGATGCATTCACAATGCCTCATAGATTCTAACAAGGCATAAAGAAGCTATTATGCCCAAAAGACCCTTAAAAGTGCATTAGATACTTAAGGGTCCTCAAAATAAAAATTTCAAGTGAAAAAGTAACTTTTTGAGGAATTAAAATTGGTTTTTAGTTCCTCCCACATAATTTTGGTGTGTTTTACAACTTTATACATGTCCAAATCCATTTTAATTTATTTGGAGTGGAGGAAAGGAGTTTGGGATTAAAAGGATACATTTTGGAGCTTTGGTAGAATAGGTTTTTGAAGGTTTTGATTGATTTAGAGGCTCAAATTTCATATTAATTAATTAATGGAATATTTAATATCCTCTTATAGGTCCCTAAAATCATATTCTAGCATAAGAACTAGTAGAGGCTAAGAAAACTTAGTGGATGCAAACTAGGCATGAAATAGGGTTTCTACCACTAATGGAGGTAAAAATATTTTAAAAGGTTTTAAAAAGGATGGAAATTTCATTTAAATAATAAAAAATATTTCCCAAGTGTTGGATTACATAGTAAGGCTTCTGGTTCTTCATGCTAAGGAAAAACCATTTTGGGCAGTTTTAGACAGCTCTAGGAGAGCCTTATGTTTTCACTCGATATGGTCAGAAGAGAGAGATTTGGGATAGAATATTTTGGGTAGTGATATGTAACATAATTTCCTTACACTTTGTGTCATTGGTATTCTATTTAATCTCCCCATTTTTATGAACAATCACTAATAATTTAGGGGTGTCTATATGGCCTACTCATCTAGATAGGGTTCAAGTCTTTTTTTATTGCTTCAATTAATAACTAAATGAGGATAAATGGTTTTATAAAAGTAATTAAAGGGTTAAATAAGACATATTTAAATTGGTTTCATTAGTTAACCCCCATAATAAGGTACATATGGCATAAAACCTTTTTTTTTCTTATCCTTGTGAATTGCATGTTTGATTAGTTTTAGATCAAAGCCTAGGTTAGAGGGATAATATATCTCCTCATAATTATACCACATAAAATTAAATAAGTGATATTTCTCATCAATCCTTAGTAGTTTATCAAATCTTTGATAGGGTAAATAGTCAAGTTGCTCGTTGGAGCTCTAATGGAGTTATAGGCAAGTTTATCAACTACATAGGTTTTCCTTTCCTATAGTGGTTTAAAATGAAAGTGGACATGATGTTTGTACCTATAAGTTGTCCTAAAAATCTCTCTTTTTCCAAGTTTGATCTCACACCTATATTATTCATGGAGTGGCAGTCAAGAACATAGGTTACATATTCAATTTCCTACATTTCTATACATAGTCAGTTGAGTGAGGTATGTGAGGTCTTAAAGAGGTGAATAAAGATGTTATGTATAGTTAAAATGGGGTTTAAAACTTTATTTTTGAATTATAAATAAAAAATATCCATTTAAATAATAAAATGTGGACTGTGAAAGTCAACCCTCATGTATACATTGTCTTGCACAATTAAATGAGTACCTATAGGTGCTATAGAGAAGATCATCACTTTGAGAAGGACAAATTGTATAGATTAAATAAATTCATGGTTGAAAGGTATTTTTTGAAGAAGATGATGAGGTTAAATATGAACCAAAAGGTCATATTCCATACATAGAGTCCATAGCCACACTCACTACTTGCACATTGAAATGTCCACCTATAGGTGGCATTGATAGAGACTTGAAATTATTTAACAAGGGTGTTATAACATGTCTTTAGGTTTCCATCAGGTTATATGAGTATTTATATTCCTTGAGAACCAATTATTAACTTACATCATATGCATAGTCCACAAACACCTTCATTGCCTTATGTACTGCTATGCATGAACCTACAAGCTACCATAGAGATATGAGATGCTTCATAAAGGAGATTTGGTAATATTTGAGAACTTAATAAGGATTTTAGATTTTTATGAGACCATGTAAGTCATTATTGAATCATTATACTATTATTAAGAGTTGAGAAACTAACTTACATTTTGAAGGGACTGTGTTTTTCCCCAAAAGCTGTAAAATAGAGTCCTAGGCACTTTTGGTGATGTCATATAGTAGTGTTACAAGGAGTATTTATGAACCCAAGTTCATCTATCTTGTATATTTTATGAATGGGTATAAATTTACAAAAGTGATCGGGTGTGTTAATAGAGGAAGGTGATGTTTGAAATCCTTCATTCTCGGTATTTGTTCACTACAAATAATTAGTTATGTTTATAGTTCTAAACCCCAAAGAACCTTTTGCAATCCAAGGTTGCAATGTCAGAACATATACATGCATGAAAATTAGTCCTATAAGGTTAAATAGGATAATAGTGCTTAAAAATACATCAAAAGTTTCGGATATCAAGGTATTGATCTCCATAAGTACCTACATGTGTCTTTTTCAAGTAAGAAAATATAGTCAAAAGCATAGTATCTAGTCAAGAAAGAGTATGCAATCAAGGGTTTCATCAAAGATTAGAATGCAATCATATTTGGACCAATTAAAAGTGACATGAACATCTTAAGATACTCATACCACATTGAAAACAAATAAATGAATTGGTTTTCCATCTAATAGAGACCTACAGGCCCCATGTTATCCCATCAGTGGTCAACTATAGTTGACTATAATTGACAATGAGCTAAAACATGGTGGTTTGTGAGAATATCCTAACATATATATGGTGTGAATATATATAAATTATTTTATGATGTTATGAGATACTTAAATAATATGGTGGTGTAATAACACAAAGTCTAAGAACTCATCCTAGTGCATACCTACAACCATCTTTTGGCATGGACCAGTGTATCAAGTGGAAGGGAAGTGTATGAAGAGAATAAAAAAATAGAGTACAGAGTTGAAAGATAGATAAATTTGTAGATTTAGGTGTGAAAATTTATGTTTCCATTCAATTTTGGTAATATAAAATATATGCCTCTTCATCACATAGTCAGAGGATGGTTATCAACCAAAAGCATAAAAAAAAATAGTGACCTATAGCCAACTAGGTGAACCATGATTAAGGGTGACTTTAAGGGAGTTTTTGCATGATGTATACCTTTAAAGAGGTTATTTTTTAATGTAGGGAAAACTGAAACTTCTAATAATGAAGTAATAAACCCCTAGTTTTGAAAGTTGTCTCAAACATACCCTATTTTTTTGTGTTCATACATGGCTATTGACTATGTAAAGTGTTTTATGGAAGGAATTCATAAATAAAGTGAGGTTATAATGTTTACCTAAGGTTGTTAGGTTTTTTTAAGGTTTCTTTGTGGTTGTTATATATATCCTTATGTTTCCTTCTGATTGCCTTGTATGAAATGTATCAAACAAGCCTATACATTACTTGTTTTTTGCATAGTCCAATTGGATCCTTGTTGGAAAAGAGGACCATAGGAGTCAAGAAGAATATTTGGTGCTTGTATGAGGTTTAAGGTGTTAAAATAAATCCTAATAAACTTTGATAATGGTCTATAAGACCCTTTAGAAGTCATAAATCATTTATGAACCCTCTAAGGTCTGTGCAGGCCTGTAAACCCTAGGTTTAGGTCTAATGGGATATCTATGGTTGGAAGCAATGAAAATTTAGTAAAATTGGTAATATGGTAAGTTTTGATGTTTTTAAATGTATTTTTCTATTTTTTATCCTAGTTTTTACATGTATGAGCTATAATAGGGGACTGTGTGTTGTAGGGTTCAAACAAGACCTAATAAGGCCTAATGGAAACCAAAAAAGGAGCTACAAAGGTGTCTAAAGATGGGGTTAGGTTTTGAAAATTTTTAGGAAGAAATAAAAGGATATAGGGTGGTAATAATTAAATATATTTTATTAGGTTAAAAAGGTACTTGTTCATACAAAGTGAAAAGGCCTAAAAAAGAGCTACAAGAGAGGATTGCCAACAAAGTTTCATAGCTTGAGGGTCAAAAGGTAATAATAAAGATATGAATGTGATAAATATGAGTGTCTTATATTGTTTTTAAATATTCATATCATCCAAATTAAATAGTTACCTATATTTATTATGAAAGGATAGGTTTTCCATCAAATTGGTATACACATTGATGACATAGTAGCATTAAGGAGTTTCATACCCAGTCTAGGAGGGCTTTGAGAGGATGATAGTTGACATAAATTTTATAATAACATGATGTATATAGAAACTACCTAATATTTATAATTCAATAAAATATACCTATATAAATCATTATGATAAGCTACAACGATAGTGACAAGTTGATAAAGGATGTAACGCTAGGTCTTGACAAAAAAGTGAAGGAAGAGGTTGAACTTGTTGGAGAATTTTAAGAAGAATGAGGATTTTATAGTGGAGTTGGAGGTTTTGAGTAAAAAAACAAACATATATAGTCATTATCAAGGACAATTATAGGCCTACTCTTTTGACCAATACCTATAGTGATGAGGGTTTGAATACCAAAGAATTATATAAGTTGATGGGAACCTCATAAAATGATGAAAGGTCATAGGGTAACTAGATGATGAAATGGGACAAAAAAAGTATGAATAATAAAATATAATGATGAAGAGGTATTCAAACAAGGGCACATATAGTCATTCAACCTATGGATGTACATCTTCAACCCTAGCATATAGGTCTTTCTCCAAAATGAGGAGTGTACAAACACAATGATTATTATGGAGCTTCATGATGGTATAAACTATCCATAGCATAAGATAGGATTTATTGAGGTTAAAACATGATAAATATACTCTAAAATACCAATATTAGTAAAATTAATTCCTAAAATATACTTATAGCCAACTAAGTTAGTAGGCTAGACAAAGACCATGGAGAAATATTCAAGATTTAAGACCTTTTTTCAAAGAAGTTATTGCAAGTTCCTAAAGGGATAAATTTATAAAGAAATGATCTTAAAATCCTCATATATGGTAAATTATATAAAAACATCTCAGACCCTTAAGAATTATTCTTTGTCTGTAAAAACCCTACAAGCATAGGCAATCTCAGGTACAATCAAGCACCTAATACAAGGTTTGTGATCAAAATAAGGGATAGTGAAGTGATAGTAGTGTATAGAAGAGAAGATGTTTCAAGAAAAAAAAATTGATATGATTCATAAAGTTCATAGTGTTAAGGGATATAAAACACCTAATATATATTCCTACACAAAAATCATGCACCTATGGCTAGGGAAACGTAGTCATGAAGTGAAGGTTGTCAATGGTGGAATTTCATAGCCAAAACAAGGTCATTGTGATAGATGATGAGATGAATTAAGGAGGTGATGATACATCTCCATAAAAAATGATGTTAAAATAAGTATTTTAATCTCATATAATCCACCTACAACCATATTAATGTCAAAACCCCCTCATATAATGATATACCTCAAAAGGCGTGTGCCTATAGCCAAGAGTATCAATGCTCTTATAGTCTTTTACTAATAGGCATAACTCAAGGTACCTATATGTCAAGAGATGGTTTTATATGAGATATATTATGAAAATTATTGAAAATTAGACATTATAAATACCCTGATCAAAGCTACTTAAGCATTACTAAGCTTATAATGAGATAGTACAGGCTTTTATACGAAGGTTAACTATGTGAGACCTAAATGCCTTGCTAAGAGGTCAAAACATGCTCAAGGAAGGTTGAATGGTTGTTTAAAGTGAATTAAATACAATTATGGGGATAAATATGTGTGAATTATACTAAATAATCCCTTTTAGCCTAGAATTAAGCTCTAAGTGCTATTGATGTGTAGTCATACAAGGTCTTTTAAGGAGTTACAAAGTGACATAAGGTAACATGGAATATTTTGAGATAGTAAATGAAGGTATAAATAATGAAAGGAGAATTTTCATGACATATTAAAATAAAATTCACCTTTTTATAGCTTAGATAAAGTCAAAAGAGAAGAAAAACCAGTTTTTAAAATTTGACCAAGCAGGCACATATCACTAGCTTTTGGAAAAATGGACCTATAGGCCAAAATATGTATAATCCAATCATGAAATTTGGTGGAGAGACTAATTATGACCTTATATACATATTAAACATATTATTTAGGTTTTTTTAATAATTTTAACTATTTAAAATTTTAGTATAGTCAACCCTGTGTCTAATCTTGATCAACATTAGAGCCTGCCTTGGAGGAATTGGTCATTTTAGGGCATCTAAAAGTCAATTCAAAGAATTAAATTTGGTTAAAATGGTATAAATGACTCAAAAAAACATCTTGTATAATAATAAAGTTCCTATAAAAATTGAAAACACTCATTATTCTTACACAAACCTCTTGTAGTCAAGAAGGTAACCACTAAAGGCTAGTTGAAGTTTTGTCAATTATAGGTGGTAAGAAGGAGTTTAGGAATTAGAGAGGTATTGAAATGGTAAAATATTATTTTTAAAACCTAAATTTTCCTATATAAGTGATCAAATTTAGGATTTTCAATTTTGAATAAAGGCAAGTTTAAACATGGAGGAAGCATGCAGGCAAGTCAAGGTAAATTTTGCTAAAAGGGGTCTACAGAACAAAGAATGCATCCAAAAGAATTGAAACTTGGTAAGATTTGTAATAATGGAATAATATAACTATAAGTAATCTCTTTAAGGTCATGTGATAAGTGTAAGTTCCTGATTTGTATACATAATCCCCTCCATGTCTCATAATGGCCACCATTGGCACAAACACACTTTAGGGAGTTTTAAGGTGTGGTTGAGGTTTACAATATTAGGTAAGTATTTTAAAATAATTTTAGGATATTTTAAATCCATTTAAACACATTTACATGGTTTTTATACTCCAAACTTTATGCAAACCCCATAGGCGAGTTCAAAACCCCATAGATAGTTTCAAAGGCATAAAGAGCCAAGTTGGTTTTTGATCATTTAAAAAGGTGTTATGAGATTATTAAGGTGAAATGAATATTATTTAAATAAAATAAGATCAATATGAGATTTAAATTGGTCCTTTGGGGAAATTTGAGCTTTTCAAGATTAAAACACCTAGTTTTAGCCCTTTTTTATATGCTTGTATCTTTCACACCATGAAGAGTTAGTTATTATAGTATGTTTTGAGTATTTATATTTTATTTAAATTAATTAAGTATTTAGGTTGGTTAATGTATTTATTTTTATGAAAAAATTCTAAGAGCGTAAGTATGTCCAAAATGCTTGTAAACCCTATAGGCAATTATCTTTACATATGTATCTTTTCATACCATCTGCATGGGAGCCAAATATTTTAAATTTTTTTTAATAGGTATAAGGAATAAATATACATGGAAATAAGTGGTGTAATATATGTACATATTGTATGAATAGTCCTCTTGAAGGTGAGCTTGTTTGAGTTGTCAAAGGAGCGCTTTAACTAGTTTTGGGTTTTTAGACTCATAAGTCCATAAAATGGATTATAATCACTTGGAAACCACATAAAATGTGTATAATACTCCCTTAATATCCTCAAAAACATATTTTTATAAATAATATAACATTTTTGGGTTCCTAAGAGGCCCAAAATAGGTAAAAATGCTTACTTTCATAGGTTTTCCAAGAGAGAAATGGTCTAAAACCATGGAAAAGGTATAATTAGACCTAAATAATCTTTATATTATACTTTTATCTCTTTAAAAAAATTTATATGGTGCCTTACTGAGATAAAGGGTCAAAAACCTAGTTTTCTAACATTTTATGGATTGTTGCAAGTTTAATGGTGATTTTTTCCATTGTTACAAGTCCTAAAGGTTGTCTAAATATTCATGTTATTCCTCATATACATGCTAGAGATGTATATAGGTATATAAATGGTATTAAAGGTTCCAAATGGCCTTAGGAGTAAGTTTCAGGGTAGTTGGTTGAAAGTGGCTCAATCTTGTGACCTCCATCAATGGGGTCTATGAGAGTTATAGGTTTCATGGAGTTTATTTTAGGTTAGAAGAGAAAATTCACATTGAAAATATAATAAAATATCAAAAATAAAACTCCAGATACAACATCTATCGTGAGTTAACAGATGCTAAGTCAACTAACTTTTTACCTAGCATCTTCTAAAAGAGCAAGTGGAGGGGGCATAGAAGTCCAAGAGTAGAAGTTTGGAGGTTGAAAAGGAAAGTGGAGAATTTAATGAGTTTTATAATTCTTTGGAGACTTTTCTCTTTTGAGTGGATTATGACATCATCATCCTTAAAAAAATTTGTCTTTTAGTGTGTTTCTAAGCCAATGAGAAGGCTTGAAGGCTATTTGGACTAATGAGGATTAGTTTGTTGAGGAAGGATTAGCTATAATTGATCCAAAGGTGGTTGATACTCCATGAAATGTGGTTGTGTCTAATTTATTTAATTTTTTTTCTTACTTCTTCTCTCTCTCTTCCCCTTTTCTCTTATATCTCCCATTTATCCCCCATTTGTATGATGGCCTTGTGAAGGATTGTTCTTCAATATCTATTGTCCATATTTCTTGCCTCTTTTTAGGTGTTTTAAAACTAGATATAGGTATGAAATTGAGATTTTTATACCATTATTGGAATATTAGTGTGAGTATTATAACTCCTTTTTGTTTCATTTATTGCTTGCTAAGCCTAGTTTAAGAAATACTTATTCAAATTAGCTAGTTTATGAGATTATGTGAGTGAAGATTGTCTTATGCTAAATTAGTGTTTATTTTAAGATTATGTGAGTGCCAATTAATTTGGTGTATCACCATTTTAGTGTTATTATTCATCCTATATCCCATTTCTATCCATTTTCCAAGTAGATTTTTTCATTTAGGTAATCAACCAAGAGGAAGTCGACCTTCTCCAGAGATTCAACCTCACTATAGGATACCCATAGCCTCTAATATTATAGCTAAGAGTGAGATATCCTAAATAACTCTCCCATAAGGATGTAATTATATGTTATAATAGTTTAAGGCACACCAAATAGGACCACTTTAGAAGAATATTGGTCAAGTTTGATGCTAGTTTGATCAATTTGTAGCAGTTATAACTTTCATCTTTTAGTATCTAGAAACTTCAAAAAACACTCAAATTTATGTTGGTAGAGCAGTAACTATCTTTAATTCCAAGGGTTACTACAAGATCAAATTATAGAGGTGTTCCTTTTGAATTTATTGAATTACCTTTAAACTCAGAAAAAAGGTTAAGATTTGTTAACACTCATCCCTACAAAGGAAAATTTCTTCCTAAACTAGTTCCCAAGTTTACCTCTGCAAAAAGATCTTTGTTGGGTATTTTCACCATGATGGCTACTCATAGAGCATGGCCTCTTATGGCCTTAAATGGTCAAATTACTTTAGACCTTAATCAATATGACCCTATCTGAGTGGCATCTCTTAAAAGTGTTCCTTACTTTATAGGATACAAGTCTAGAACCCCTTCTAAGCACCTCTGAGATATAACCAACTTTCTCAATATTTATAACATCAATGAAGAAAATGTGGCTATCAGGTTATTGGCCATATCATTAAAGGTAAAGGTCCTACATTAGTAAATAAACCTTAATTATAACTCCATCACATCATGGGATCAACTAAGAGGTACTTTATGCAAAAGGTTTGAAGACAAGAGTGACCACGTATCACTTGCTAAATAGTTAACTACAATCAAAAGGGCTCCTCATGAGGTTATGTAGGATTTCAATACCAAGTTTCAAAATTCATGGGATAGGATTCTAATATCTATAAATGCTACTCCTAAATATTCTTTCTTCTATTATCTGAAATCTCTCAATAGTGATATTGTAATAATGATTCAATTTATGGGAGGAAACACACTACCAGATGCTTATGAGGTGGCAATCATAGTAGAGAATAGTCTAGTACAGGATAGAAAGATTAAACATAGGAAACTAATGCCTTTATTTCCTAAGATTAAACCACTTATTTTTTTCATTCCTCCCATTGTTGTCATTACACCTATGGAAACACTTGCTTCCATACCTACACCAAAGTAGGAAAAGGTTTCAACTAGTCAATCTAGTGACTCTTAAGAACACAAGAACTTCCAAGACCTTAAGATCATGTTACAATAATTTGTAAAAGAATTAGTGAATGTGAATAAGAATAAATCCTAGTTCAATATACCTTATCAAGCTCCATATCATTATATATAGTATTACCAAGAAAATAAGCCACCTACAAGGGAAATTTCCAAGGACAAGTCCAAGGACAAGCAAAACCTGGCTATTTTAGGTAAAATAATTATAATCATAATGTTATAATCTCTTAAAATACTTTGGTATCTATTAAAAACAACATTTATCAAGAATGTAAGGGAGATATGCATTATAATAATTCATTTAGTCAATCCATTATCCCAAACATCAAGTTCAATCAATATTTTAATGATCAATGGTAGTAGGGTGCTATCTATGGATTCAATCAAGCTCTTATGGCTCAGAATACATAATCACCTATGATGAAAAAACTAGAATATCCTTAATAATTCCAAGGTCTTAATGAAGGACCAATCCAGTTGGGTGATACAATGATTAAATATGAGCAAGAAGAATGTTATGCATTCAACAAATGTGCTAGTTATAGCCAAGCAAACATTGTAGTGGTAACCAATACAAGGTTAAAGAGAAGGAACATGGATGGTAACCAAGAAGTAGTCAAAGATTCTCCTAATATTAATACTTTACTATCAAATCCAAATGAACCTACTATTACCCCAAAGGTTCTAATAACTCAAAAGAACTAGAACCAAGGGAATGCCTTTGTACCCTAAAACTCATAGGTTCAAAACATGGTTGTGGCTCCCAAAGAACAAGAAAATGTTGGTGGTTTACCCATAAATATTATTGAATAAATTAAGAAGTCCAACGTGAGTTCACCAATGTGGGACATGATTTCTATGCTTGGTCAGGTGGATATCCTTCAAGAATGTTTGTCAAAGATCAATGTTTTTTGAGAAGCCACCAAGCAAGGAAAACTTGGTTCTCACAAATATAACCAAAGGGTCCAATGAGGGAAAATAAAATAAGGTGGTTAAACCTCCTCCCTTATACATTTATATAATCATTGGTGACTCATTAGTACATAATTACATGGTAGATAGCAGAGCAAGTACTTTATTAATGCCAAAGTTAATAGCTAATCAGTTTCATTTGAAGTATTAACCGAAATATAATGGATTTTTGTAGCTTGATGGATCCTCTACCAAACTAGATAGTATTTTCAAAGGTCTAAACTTTACCCTACATGCTTGTGCTAGTGTTTTTAGTGACTTAGGATGTAGTGGTTCTAAAGGTGCCTCCTCACTTTTCTCTATGCTTATCTAGAGAGTTCATAGCTAAAATTGGTGGTTACCTAGGTATAAATTGGTCCTATGGATTTCAAGATAAGGTATGAGACCAAGGTGTATATACAAGCTAATCTTATTGCCCAATTTCACATTGAGCCTTATGGTCCAAGTTTTACAAACATCAATTATACAATTCTATAGAAATATGAACACCTTGTTGGTCAAGAACTAGACACTCATCTTGAGGGAATACCTAAAATGTTCTTGGATGAGTTATGGAATGTAAATACTCTACTTGACCCTTTAAAAGGTTTTTAAGAAAGATACATAGGAATTTATTACCTACATGAATAAGATGAGTTCATGCCATCCCTCATTAGGCCATAAGAAGATACTAGTGGTTTGTGTAAATTTTTCTTTGATGTCTCAAGGAGAAAGAATGGAGTAGGTGTAGGTGTGATTCTAATATATCCCTCCAATGACAAGTAATTTTTATCTTAAAGGTTCCAATTTATTTTCTTTTGCAACACATCTAAGTATGAAGACCTTATCCATGGCCTTTAGTGGGCTAGTAAGATGGGAATTAAGAAGTTAGAAGTGTGTGTATGAGCTTATATTACATCAAGATAGAGTCCAAAATACCACCAAGAACCCCTTGATGAGGTCTTACAAACATAGAGTGTGGTACATACTTGAAGACTTTAAATATTTCAACATCTAAAATGTACAATAAAGCAAAATCAACATGTTGATAAGTTGGTAGTTGTGGAAGATTAGTTTGAAATCCCAAATGAGTTGAAAAAGTCTAAAGTATAGCTAGATTTCAAAGTGGTAATAAGGCCATAAATTCTAAATAATGAAGATCATTGGTAGGTCTTTAATAGTGACAAGTAGATTTATTGTTTCCTACAATAGGAAGTAGAGTTTTCCTCAATGAACCAAGGTAAACTTCAATAGTAGTATGGGAATTAAATTTTATAGATGAGGTCTAACAAAATCCTTAAAGGGTTGGTCACCCTTGAAGGTGTTTTCCATGAGGTAGACCATTTGAGGAAGGACAAGGTAGTGATGTCAACTAATGAAGATAACTATGAAAGAGTCCTTATCTTCAAAGATAAGCTCTTCAAGCTTAGAAATGTGAGTAGTAAGGAAAAAGGGCATGATTTCATTAAAATTTGTAAGTAATATTTATACATCTTTGCTTGGGAGTATAGTGATTTGAGAGGCTTTGTTCCTAATCTATCCAAACACACTATAGATTTGGAGGCCAATGCAAAGCCTACTAGGTAGAAGAAAAGGCCTATCAACCCAAAAATTGAAGAGATAATGTGGAAGGAATTGAATAAATTTATTGATTCCAATATCATTTTCCCCTTCAAGCACTCCTCATGGGTAGCTAACCTAGTAATTATGAGAAAGAAGAATGGTGAGATCCATTTCTATGTTTACTTTAGAGACTTTAATAGGGTCTCTTTGAAATATTATTACTCCTTACCATCCATGGATTAACTCCTTCATATGGATATTGGTTTAGAATGTTTTTCTATTTTGGATGGGTACTCAAGATATAACCAAGTGTTGGTAAGAGAAGAAGACCAATAAAACATTGCCTTCACTACAAAGTGGGGCACATATTATTATAATAAGATGCATTTTGGCCTATCAAATGCTAGGGTCACTTTTCAAAGAGCCATGGACATGGATTTCTAGGGTCTTCTAAATTAGATGGTGCTTGTCTACTTGGATGACATAACAATTTTCTCCAAGAAGGATAGTGAGCACTTGGATCACCTGAGGTTAATCTTTGAAATATGTAGAGAACATGAGATCTCATGAATCCCAAGAAGTGTGTGTTTTCTATCTATGAGGGTAAAATCTTGGGACATATTGTCTCAAAATAGGGAATAGTTATTGATCTTAATATAATTAGTGTCATCTTCACATTATCCTTGCCCAAGTATAAGAAGGGACTTCATAGTTTCCTTGGGAAGATAAACTTCATGGGGACGTTTATACCTAGTTTTTAAAGCTTAGTCAAACCCATTACTGCTATGCTAAATAAGAATAAAGTGTTCACTTGGTTAGGAGAAGGTAAATTAGGTTTTGAGGCTATCAAGAAAGCAATTTTCCAAGCACCTTCACTCATGAATCCTAATTTATCAAGGGATTTCATATTTTATTCCTTTGCTAATATTGATAATATATCAGCTATGTTGATTCAAAATAATGGTGAAGGACTTGAGTATACAATTGCATTTCTGATTTAAGGGATTTAAGGGTATGAAGTAAGGTGTAATTTTTTAGAAAATAAAGTCCTTGTAATGGTAATAAGCCTTAAAAAAATTTACACCAATGATTTCCAATATCAAAATCTATCTTATGGTGTCTCATCCTAGAGTGAAATAATTCCTTCTTAACAAAGACTTGAATGAGAAGAGGGCTAATTGGATTACTAGGGTCATGGAATATGGTGTGGAGATAAAGGTACTAATATAGTGAGAGGAAAAGGTTTGTGTGAGCATATGGTTGATAAACTTTATGAAGATAAAGTGGTTGTCTTGGTGACACAAGATAACTCACAAATAGATGCACCCCCACCACACACTAGCTAGTTCTAGGTTATGAAAAGAGTCTTGATAATAGGTGAGTGCCATCAAGATGTGGATATGGTAAAGCAAGGGTATTTTATATTTTAGTCCATAATTTATGCATTGGTTGATGGGGTTATATCAAAAAAATACCTCAATGGAGTTATCCTAAGGTGCATAGATGATGACCAAGTGACTAGGCTCCTAGAACAATTCCATGATGCACCTATAGGAAGCCATTTTTATCTAAGGAATACAGAAACAAAATTGATGAGATCTAGTTGTTATTGGCCCAAACTCTTCAAAGATTCATATGAATAGGTGATAAAGTGCCAAAATTATTTTTTATTTGTAGGTAAGTAAAGATTGACAGTCCTTCCTCTCAACCCAATTCAGGTAGAGCAACCATTCATGCAATGGGGTCTGGACTTCATAAGAATGATCAATCCATATTCTAGTGGAGGACACAAATGGGTACTCATTGATATTTATTACTTCAATATGTGGGTTGAATAAATTTATCTAAAAGAAGCCAATGAGATAGTAGTGTTGGACTTCTATGATAACATAGTAATGAGGTTTGGTGTAATAGTAACAATAATTTTAGATAATGCCATAGAATTTTTTAGTATGAGGAAAAGTGATTGGGAACTTCAAATGGGCATCTACCATAGTACATCCTCAAATTACTACCCCAAGGCAATGGACTAGAAAAGTTAGAAAATAAAAACTTGACAAGGATCATACAAAAGAATATGGAAGAGAATTAGAGAGTGTGGTACATAAAGTTAAGGACAACCTTATGGACTGATAAAATGACTCCCAAAGTTTCCATTGGAAACTCACCATTTTTCCTTTTATATGGGAGAGAATATAAGTTTCCCATCTCTCTTGAGTTACCTTCCTTAGAACTAGCCCATCATCTTGAGTTAATGGATAGTGAACCTATGAGAGTGAGGATGACAGAGCTCATGGAGATTGAATAAATGAGAGACATTGCAATGAAGACACTAGAGTCACATCAAGCTCAAGTAAATAAATCCTTTTAAAAGATAGACATAGCAAGGGACTTCAAAGAGGCGGAGTTGGTCCTAATGTGGGATTAAAATAAGGATAAGCCAAGTAACCATACCATGTTTGATAGCTTGTGGAATGGCCCTTACTTGATCCACATATATAAACAACATAATGGTTTTTAGCTTGCCCAGTTGGATGGTGAGGTATTACCCATATCAGTCATTGGGATTCATCTAAAGCCTTGCTATTAGAAGAGTTTACAACCATTGTATATATTTTACATTTTGTATATTTTTTAATGTTTTCCTCTAAGTCCCTTGTGCACATCCTTTTAAATTATGTGTTTAGCTTGCCTAAGTGCCTTTGGCATAGTGTTGGTTTTGTTTATTGTTAGCATTATTTGTTAAAGAGGAGGTTTTCAAAAAGGTACAACCTTGTATCATTTTCATATCAGTTGTGAAGGAAAGACTTATGACTTTATATGCCTAATTGATTAGACAAGGAAACTAATTTGTTGCATAACATGCATGCAATCCCAAGAGGTTGACATAAATGTCAGCCAAAATTGGAATACATATATTTTTTTTTGCCTAAATGGATTAGGCCATTCTCTTGGACCATTCAATGACCTTATACCCCTATGACTAGTCCTTTTTTGGTCTTAACTCGATGATGTAGTGTAGTATTTTAAGAAGTCATGGTCTGGCATGAGAAGATGAGTAGAGTTCTTGTTAAGTGGGTTATCCAATGGTTTAATTAGAATAAAAAAATCATGACCCTACCACATGTCACTTGGAAAATTTTAAAACATTTTGAGCAAGCTTTAATGTGAATTTGGTGATTTTGAGAAAAAAGGCCTAGAAATAGGTCTAGAACCACAAGGGAAGGATCCATTAGGTTTCCATGGTGTTTGAGCATTCAATGGAATGAAGGAGGTTTGAAAAAAGTCTTAGATATTCTAACGAGTCAAAAATGAGGTTTAGAGAAGCTATTATGCCCAAAAGACCCCAAAAGTACATTAAATGAATTAAGGATCCTAAAAATAGAGATTTTAAGTGAAAAAGTAAATTTTTAAGGAATTAAAATTAGTTTAAACTTCCTCCCACCTTGTTGTTGCAATTTTTACCCTATTAGACATGTTCAATTCCATTTGAAGTCATTTGGAGTAAAGGAAAGGAGTTTGAGAGCAAAAAGATGCATGTTGGAACCTTTTCAAGCTTTGGTAGAAAAGTTTTTTCAAGGTTTTGCTTGATATAGGGGCACATATATCATATTTAGGAATTAATTGTGTCCCTAATATCTTATTATAGGCTCCTAAAATCATATTCTAGCATAACAACCAACAGAGGTAAGGAAAACCTATTGGCTACAAACTAGGGATGAAACATGTTTTCTACCATTAGTGGAGATATAAAAATTTAAGAAGGTTTATATAAGGAAGGAAAGGTAATTTATAGAATAAATAATCTTTATAAATTTTTGGATTGCATAGTTGGGCTTCTAGTTCTTCATGCTAATGAAAAACCATTTTGGGTAGTTTTGGACAACTCTAAGAGAGCCTGAGGTTTTCATTTGGTATGGTCAAGAGAGAGAGAGAGTTGGGATAGAATATTTGGGAGTGATAGGTACCATAATTGCCTTCCACTTTTTTTATTTTTTTCTATTTCATCTCACCATATTTATGAATAATCATTAATAGCTTAGGGGTATCTAGATGGCCTACTCATCCAGACAGGGTTCATGTTATTTTATGTTTTTTCACTTAATAAATTAATGAGTAATGGTTTTATAGGAGTCATTTTAGTGTCAAATAGTACCTATTAAAATTTGTTTCATCATTTAATTCCTCATAAGAAGGTACTTATGGAATAAAACCTATTTTATTTCTTGTCCTTATGAATGGCCCATTTGATCAGTTTTAGAGCAAAACTTGGGTTAGATGGATAATGTACATCCTCTTCATGCCACATAAAATTAAATAAGTTATATTTCTCATCAATCTTCAATATTTCATCAAAGCCTTGATAGGCCAAATAGTCAAGTTTCTAGTTAGAGCTCCAATGGAGTTGTAGGCAAATTTATCAGCTATAGAGGTTTTCATTCCATGCAATGGTTTCAAAAAAAATGGACATGATGTTTTCAACTATGAAGTTTCATGATAATATCTCTCTTTCCAAGTTCAATCTCACACCTATATTGTTCATGGAGTGGCAGTCAAGAACATGGGTTACATAGTAAATTTATAGCATTTCCATACATAGTCAACTGAGTGAGGTATGTGAGGTCCTGAATAGGTTCATATAAATGTTATGAAGAGTTAAAAGGGGGTTTAAAAATTTATTTTTACATGATAAATCAATAAATATACATTCAAATGACAAAATATAGACTGTGATAGTCAACCCTCATGTAGACATAGTCTTGCACCATTAAATGTGTGCCTACAGGTGCCATAGAGAAGATCATCACATTGAAAAGGAAAAATTATTTAGAATCAATCACTTCATGGTTGAAATGAATTATTTGAATAATATTAGGAGGTTCAAGTTGATCCATAAGGTCACATTCCATACATAGAGTCCATATCCACATTCACTATCTGATGCACATTGAAATGTCTACCTACAGGTGGTATTGATAGAGACTTGGAATTATTTCATGAGTATATTCTAACATGTTTTGAGGTTTCCATTATGTTTTAATAGGATTTATATTACTTAATAATGAATTATGAACTCACATCATACACACAATGCAAAAACACCTTCACTACCTTATGTACTACTATGTATGCACCTATAGGTGTCATAGAGTTTTGAGATACTTCATAGAGGATATTTTACAAGATTTTAAACCTTAATGAGGATTTTATAGTTGAATGAAACCATTTAAATCATTTAAAGGCCTTGCTATTGAATATCTTGCTTTATCAGATGTTATTGATTTCACGCAGCAAAATATTATGATGTTAGTCTCTGAGACTAAATCTATGCAGAAACTCAGCAAGCACCAAGCTGCCTCTATAGCTCCCATTTTCCCTGAAACAGCCCCTTATGGCTGCCGACCTTATGTCCAACCACGACGACAACAGAAGCAGTACCGCTGACACTTATCCTACAAGCGTCGCTCTTTCCCTAAGAAGCACTCTTATGCACCTCCTCACCGTTTCTTGAAGAAACGTCACACACCAAGACCTCCATCTCATAAACCCATATGCTATATCTGCCGTAAGCCTGGTCATATTGCTCCCAACTGCTCGTGCAAAAATCCTGCCGTCAAAGCCGTCTTTTCCTCCAATGCAGCAGTGTGGTGGGATGTTATAGATGCTGATGAAGATCTGTATTTACAAGATGACATTTATGAACGTGTGCTTGAAGATCTTCCAGATGAAGCATCAGATGATGAAGATGCAGCAGAGCTAGACTCTCTAGCAGATGATCTTGAACAACCAATGACCAACATGCAGAGAGGATCACGACCTTACAGATCTAGAGGCTTCAACCCATCATATGAAGCTTATGGTCCCTGGTCTAGAGCTCACCAAGAAGTTCCAGAGAGACCAGAACGCCCTAGAGGACGAGGCAATCAACAAGGAGAATCATCTAGAGGGAGACAGCCCTCTCAGCCACGACAACCACCAACTGTGCACAGACCACAACATCCTCCTGTGCATTTTCCAAGCCAGTTCAAGCCAAGTGAATCATGGATCAAAAATAAGTTCACTTGTAGAGAGCCACCAAAGGAAGTCAGAGAACCTATTTGGGAACAGATAATGCCTGCTGAAGAACCAGTCCTTGCAGCAGATCCCAGATGGGATGATGGCTACGAAGAAGAGGATGAAGTCGGAAGCATTTTCTATTCCGACCAAGACTACTGCCCAGGAGAATGTAGTATTCAAGAAGAAGAAGCAGAACCAGAATTGCTAGAAGACATCTACACCGAACCTATCATTGTCCAAGATCCAGGAAGGCAAAAATTGGTATGTACCAGTATCCCTTCCTTAGAATTGCCACAACCAGCCTACCTTAATCATCTCATTAATGGTAGATTTGCGCAATTCTTTACTCTTTCTATCAATGGTAGATATGTAGATGCCCAAGTAGATACAGGAGCTTCTCTATCATTTGCAAAACCACAACTCATTAGTGATTGGGAGACACTAGATGAGAGATTAGATTACAAGAGCATAGACATCCAGGGGAACAGTTTTACATGTACTCAATATAAGCATCAGCAACCCCTGAGAATCCAGAACAAAATCTTCCACTGTGATTTTTTTGCATTAGAGAAGATGCCTATTGATATCCTTTTAGGAGGATCATTTATTGATAGGTATACACCCTATGGTGCAACAGCAAAAAGCATAATGTTCACCATAGAAAATGAAAGGCTCAGAATACCCCGGCTCATCTACGCCACAGAACAATTTCCCAGCACTATGGCCCAAAGTCCTGAAGTACTTCCAGCTGAAATACTTGCCTTAGGAGAAAAGATTAAGTCTACTATCTGTTCGGATAATCCGCAACAGTTTTGGGCCAAATCCATCCCTGAAATGGAAATAAAAATTCTTGAAGGCAAACATATGAAAATTGGGAAGAAAATTCCTATCCCAGCACAGGACTATACTGATATGGAAAACCAAATTAAAGACCTGGAAAAGAATGGTTTCATTGAAAAATCTACTTCTCCATACTGCTGCTATGCCTTCATGGTAAACAAACATTCAGAGCAGAAGAGAGGAAAAAAGCGTATGGTCATCAATTACCGACCATTAAATGCTATTACTGAACCATTCCCATATCCAATTCTAGATAAAAGCTATCTCTTGGAGAAAGTTGTAGCCTGCAAATACTTCTCCCAGTTCGACTGTAAATCCAGCTTTTATCAGATTTGGGTCAAGGAAGAAGACAGAGCCAAGACAACATTTAGTTGCCCTTTCGGCCACTACCAATGGACTGTCATGCCTTTCGGCCTCATGAATGCTCCAGCGTACTATCAAGCATATATGGACAAAATCTTTGTAGGCACTTCTCAGTTTCTTTGTGTATATATTGATGATATTTTGATTTTTAGTAATACTCTTGATGAACATGTTATTCATCTCTCCACTTTTCTAAAGCTGGCTACAGAAGCAGGAATAGTGCTCTCTGAAACTAAAATTCAGTTGTGCACTACTGAATGTAATTTCCTCGAGATGATTATCCGAGACTCAAAGCTACAGATTCAGCCACATATTAAGGAGAAAGTCATCGGTTTTCCAGAACAACTAGATAAAGCTAAGTTACAAGCTTTTTTGGGATTGTTAAATTATCTGAATAGTTTTTATCCTAATGCTGGTGAAGACAGATTTGTGCTACAAGAGCTTCTCCAAAAAAAGAAGACGTTCCGTTGGGAACAATGCCATACAGAAGCTGTTCAGAAAATCAAGACCAAGGTTGCTGCCTTGCCGGAACTAAACATTCCAAGATCCCAAGAAATGAAAGTCTATACCGATGCTTCAGACCTCTCATGGGGAGGAATACTTGTTTTTATAGTAAATAATATTGAGTTTGTTTGTGAGTTTGCTAGCGGTGTGTTTAGCACAGATGTACTGAAGTGGATTTCCTCTGATAAGGAAATCTATGCTGTTAAAAAGTGTTTGGAAAAATTCATGCTTAAATTGTTACATCTGCCACATTTCACTGTTGTAACTGACTGCACTCAATTTTTAACCTTCCGAGAAAAAGATCATGGTAGGAAGGATGGTCGAGGAAAGTATGTCAGGTGGCAAGCATTTTTCCACCAATTTCATTTTTCAGTACAGCATATAGAAGGTAAGCATAATATAATAGCAGATTGGCTTAGTAGGAATCCTCCTGCTACCCTTATGCATCAGCCTGCACCTGCACCAGGATTTAATTTAACCAAAATCCTAAATCAAGCATTTGAATCTCTCAGTGCTGTAATTCAAGAACAAATCTTGAGAGAAGGCATGCATCCTCGGTTCACCAGGATTTCTCATGCAGCGTCATTAGATTTACAAATGTCTGTCGCAGTCACAATTCAAGTAGATCGCAGACACAATAGTGGAACCATCACCATTGAAAGGCTGAACAATGAATATCTTTACAATCAATTCACTGACTTATTAAAGATACCACTTTGGACGTGGCATATCAAAATCAGATCGGCACACAATGAGCATCTATACAGATGGATTGCAAGATATGGCCCTCATCGTATTCATGAAGACCAGAACCACAGCCAAGATACTGTGGTGCATACCATCATTAGATGACAACTTGAGTGGGAATCTCATTTCCACAGCACGCCACGACATATGCCATGTGATAGGGGCCCATGCCGACATTGGTATCTGCAAAGCACGTTTCAAATCAGATGCCTTTTTCAGCCTATCTCAGAGGATGATTTATTTGATGAAGCGGAAGACATGTTGGGCCCACAACCCATGGTCCCGTCATCATCATCATCTGCACACCAATCAAGTGGTGGGTCTAACAGCATCTCTCTGTAGCATGCGTTGTAAAGCATGATGAGACAGACACCGCCTTGCCAACGAGCAGGCAGGACCTCTCAAATTGCTATAAATAAGCCTTAGTTCTAAGTATAGATCATCGAAAAATTTTCTGAGTGAAAATCTAGTAGCCTTGTCAAAGAGTATGCTCTTCACTTGCCCTTTTTGAAGGATCCTGTGAATCAGAAATTGAAACAAGGATATTGTATAAGTGTGTAATAGTTTTAAAGAAAAATATTGAAGCCGTAGCCATTCGGCCCCTGCCTCCTGTCGCAGGTTTCTATCAAAGATCTATTTATTTCCGCTGTCAAGGAGCCTGTCTACTTGAAATATGGCTCTGATGCCAATCTTTTTATCGCATCAGTAGACGGGCTCCTTGACAGTGGAAATAAATAGATCTTTGACAGAAACCTGTGACAGGAGGCAGGGGCCGAATGGCTACGGCTTCAATATTTTTCTTTAAAACTATTACACACTTATACAATATCCTTGTTTCAATTTCTAATTCACAGGATCCTTCAAAAAGGGCAAGTGAAGAGCATACTCTTTGACAAGGCTACTAGATTTTCACTCAGAAATTTTTTTGATGATCTATACTTAGAACTAAGGCTTATTTATAGCAATTTGAGAGGTCCTGCCTGCTCGCTGGCAAGGCGGTGTCTGTCTCATCATGCTTTACATCGCATGCTACAGAGAGATGCTGTTAGACCCACCACTTGATTGGTGTGCGGATGATGATGATGATGACGGGACCATGGGTTGTGGGCCCAACATGTCTTCCGCTTCATCAAATAAATCATCCTCTGAGATAGGCTAAAAAAGGCATCTGATTTGAAACGTGCTTTGCAGATACCAATGTCGGCATGGGCCCCTATCACATGGCATATGTCGTGGCATGTTGTGGAAATGAGATTCCCACTCAAGTTGTCGTCTGATGATGGTATGTACCACAGTATCTTGGCTGTGGTTCTGGTCTTCATGAATACGATGAGGGCCATATCTTGCAATCCATCTGTATAGATGCTCATTGTGTGCCGATCTAATTTTGATATGCCACGTCCAAAGTGGTCTCTTTAATAAGTCAGTGAATTGATTGTAAAGATATTCACTGTTCAGCCTTTCAATGGTGATGGTTCCACTATTGTGTCTGCGATCTGCTTGAATTATGACTACGGCAGACATTTGTAAATCTAATGACGCTGCATGAGAAATCCTGGTGAACCGAGGATGCATGCCTTCTCTCAAGATTTTTTCTTGAATTACAGCACTGAGAGATTCAAATGCTTGATTCAGGATTCTAGTTAAATTAAATCCTGGTGCAGGTGCAGGCTGATGCATAAGGGTAGCAGGAGGATTCCTACTAAGCCAATCTGCTATTATATTATGCTTACCTTCTATATGCTGTACTGAAAAATGAAATTGGTGGAAAAATGCTTGCCACCTGACATACTTTCCTCGACCATCCTTCCTACCATGATCTTTTTCTCGGAAGGTTAAAAATTGAGTGCAGTCAGTTACAACAGTGAAATGTGGCAGATGTAACAATTTAAGCATGAATTTTTCCAAACACTTTTTAACAGCATAGATTTCCTTATCAGAGGAAATCCACTTCAGTACATCTGTGCTAAACACACCGCTAGAAAACTCACAAACAAACTCAATATTATTTACTATACAAACAAGTATTCCTCCCCATGAGAGGTCTGAAGCATCGGTATAGACTTTCATTTCTTGGGATCTTGGAATGTTTAGTTCCGGCAAGGCAGCAACCTTGGTCTTGATTTTCTGAACAGCTTCTGTATGGCATTGTTCCCAATGGAACATCTTCTTTTTCTGGAGAAGCTCTTATAGCACAGATCTGTCTTTACCAGCATTAGGATAAAAACTATTCAGATAATTTAACAATCCCAAAAAAGCTTGTAACTTAGCTTTATCTAGTTGTTCTGGAAAACTGATGACTTTCTCCTTAATATGCGGCTGAATCTGCAGCTTTGAGTCTCGGATAATCATCCTGAGGAAATTACATTTAGTAGTGCACAACTGAATTTTAGTTTCAGAGAGCACTATTCCTGCTTCTGTAGCCAGCTTTAGAAAAGTGGAGAGATGAATAGCATGTTCATCAAGAGTATTACTAAAAATCAAAATATCATCAATATATACACAAAGAAACTGAGAAGTGCCTGCAAAGATTTTGTCCATATATGCTTGATAGTACGCTGGAGCATTCATGAGGCCGAAAGGCATGACAGTCCATTGGTAGTGGCCAAAAGGGCAACTAAATGCTGTCTTGGCTCTGTCTTCTTCCTTGACCCGAATCTGATAAAAGCCCGATTTACAGTCGAACTGGGAGAAGTATTTGCAGGCTACAACTTTCTCCAAGAGATAGCTTTTATCTGGAATTGGATATGGGAATGGTTCAGTAATAGCATTTAATGGTCGGTAATTGATGACCATACGCTTTTTTCCTCTCTTCTGCTCTGAATGTTTGTTTACCATGAAGGCATAGCAGCAGTATGGAGAAGTAGATTTTTCAATGAAACCATTCTTTTCCAGGTCTTTAATCTGGTTTTCCATATCAAAATAGTCCTGTGCTGGGATAGGAATTTTCTTCCCAATTTTCATATGTTTGCCTTCAAGAATTTTTATTTCCATTTCAGGCATGGATTTGGCCCAAAACTATTGTGGATTATCCGAACAGATAGTAGACTTAATCTTTTCTCCTAAGGCAAGTATTTTAGCTGGAAGTACTTCAGGACTTTGGGCCATAGTGCTGGGAAATTGTTCTGTGGCGTAGATGAGCCGGGGTATTCTGAGCCTTTCATTTTCTATGGTGAACATTATGCTTTTTGCTGTTGCACCATAGGGTGTATACCTATCAATAAATGATCCTCCTAAAAGGATATCAATAGGCATCTTCTCTAATGCGAAAAAATCACAGTGGAAGATTTTGTTCTGGATTCTCAGGGGTTGCTGATGCTTATATTGAGTACATGTAAAACTGTTCCCCTGGATGTCTATGCTCTTGTAAGCTAATCTCTCATCTAGTGTCTCCCAATCACTAATTAGTTGTGGTTTTGCAAATGATAGAGAAGCTCCTGTATCTACTTGGGCATCTACATATCTACCATTGATAGAAAGAGTAAAGAATTGCACAAATCTACCATTAATGAGATGATTAAGGTAGGCTGGTTGTGGCAATTCTAAGGAAGGGATACTAGTACATACCAATTTTTGCCTTCCTGGATCTTGGACAATGATAGGTTCGGTGTAGATGTCTTCTGGCAATTCTGGTTCTGCTTCTTCTTCTTGAATACTGCATTCTCCTGGGCAGTAGTCTTGGTCAGAATAGAAAATGCTTCCGACTTCATCCTCTTCTTCGTAGCCATCATCCCATCTGGGATCTGCTGCAAGGACTGGTTCTTCAGCAGGCATTATCTATTCCCAAATAGGTTCTCTGACTTCCTTTGGTGGCTCTCTACAAGTGAACTTATTTTTGATCCACGATTCACTTGGCTTGAACTGGCTTGGAAAATGCACAGGAGGATGTTGTGGTCTGTGCACAGTTGGTGGTTGTCATGGCTGAGAGGGCTGTCTCCCTCTAGATGATTCTCCTCGTTAATTGCCTCGTCCTCTGGGGCGTTCTGGTCTCTCTGGAACTTCTTGGTGAGCTCTAGACCAGGGACCATAAGCTTCATATGATGGGTTGAAGCCTCTAGATCTGTAAGGTCGTGATCCTCTCTGCATGTTGGTCATTGGTTGTTCAAGATCATCTGCTAGAGAGTCTAGCTCTGCTGCATCTTCATCATCTGATGCTTCGTCTGGAAGATCTTCAAGCACAGGTTCATAAATGTCGTCTTGTAAATACAGATCTTCATCAGCATCTATAACATCCATTATTGAATCACTAGACTAGAAATTAGAGTTGAGAAACAAATGTGCATTTTGAAGGGATTATATTTAGGGATAAATTCTAGTCAAGAGAGAGTATGCAATCAAGGGTCTGATTAAAGATTGGAAGATAATAATGTTTGAACCAATTCCATAGTAACATGACCATATTTAGAGACTCCTAACACATGGGAAAATAATAAAATAAATGGTTTTCCATATAATAAAGACCTATAGGCCCCCTGTTATCCCATCAACGGTCAACTATAGTTTATTGTAGTTGATAGTGAGCTAAAACATGGTGGTTTGTGAGAGTAACCTAGTATGGATATGACGTGAATAGACCTACATTATTTTATAATGGTATGATATATTTAAATAATATGGTTTAGTAATAACACAAGGTTTAAGAACTCAACTTAATACATACCTAAACCCATCTTTTGGCTTGGACAAGTGTATCAAGTGGAAGGGTGATGTCTGAATACAATAAACAAATGAGTACAAAGGTTAGAGATAGATAAAGTTGAAATTGTAGGTGTGTAAAGTTATGTTTCCATTAAATTTTGATAATATCAAATAGATACTTTTACATCACATATTTAGAGGATGGTTATAAGCCAAAAGCATAAAAAAAGAACAGTGACCTACAACCAAGCAGGTGAACCATGATTAAGGGTGACTTTAAGGGAGTTTTTTCATGGTGTATACCTTTAAAGTGGTTTTTTTTAGTGTTTTAAAAACCTAAAGTTTTAATAATGAAGGAATAAACCCTTGGTTTTGAATGTTGGCTCAGATAGACCCTCTTTTTTCTATGTTCATACATAGTTGTTGACTATGTAAAATGTTTTATGGGAGGAATTCGTAAATAAATTGAGGTTATAATGTTTCAATGAGGTTTTTAGGTTTTTTTAATGGTTCTTATATATATTTTTGTTTCCTCATTATTTATTTTTATGAAAAGTATCAAACAAGCCTATATATTGCTTGTTTCCTACACAATCCATTAGAATCCTTGTTTGAAAAGAGGAGCAGAGGAGGTGGGAAAGATATATGGTTCTTGGAGAAGCTGTAATGGGTTAATATAGAGCCTAATAAACTTATAAATCTGTATAAAAGACCCTTCAAAAGTCATAAAGCATTTATGAACCCTCTCAGGTCTGTGCAAGCCTGTAAACCTTAAGTTTAGGGATAATAGTAAAAAAAATGGAATATATATGTTTGGAACCAATAAAAATTTGTGAAAATTGGTCATATGGTAGGTTTTAATGTATGTAAATGTATTTTTGTGTTTTTTTAATCTTATTCCATACATGTATGAGATGTAATAAGGTACTGTGTGTTGTGGTGTTTAAAGAAGATCTAATAAGGCCTAATGAAAACCAAAAAGGAGATAGAAATGTATCTAAAGGTGGAGTAGGGTTTTGAAACTTGGTAGGAATAAATAAAATGATAGAGTTTGGTAATAATAAAGTATAGTTTCTTAGGTTACAAAGGTACTTGTCTATACAAAGTGAAAAGGCCCAAAAAAATCTACAAAAGAGGACTATCAACAAAGTTTCATAGCTTGAGGGTCAAATGGGAACAATCAAGTTATGGATGTGACAAAGAGGAGTGTATTTTATTGTTTTGTCATAGTAATATCTTAAATATTTAGTAGGTACCTATATTCATTATTAAATGATAGGTTTTCCATAAAAATGGTATGCACATTGATGACATAATAATATTAAGGAGTTTCATACCCAATGTAAGAGGGTTTTGAGAGGATGATATATGAAAATAAGGTTTGAATATAATTATGGACCTAGGAACTACATAAAAATAATAATGTATTAAAATACATCTACAACAAGCATTTTTATAAGCTACAACCATAGTGACAAGTTGATAAAGGATGTAACCCTAGGTCTTGACAAAAAAGTGAAGAAAGAGGTTGAACTTGTTGGAGAATTTTAAGAATAATGACGAGATTATAGTGGCCTTGGACGTTTTGAGTTCAAAACTAGGAATATAAATTAATTCTAAAGGACACCTATATGAATTATCTTTATACCATTGCCTACAGTGATGAGGGTTTGAATACCAAAGAAACCTATAAGGGGATGGGAACCTAACACAATGATTAAAGGTCATAGGGTAACTAGATGATGAAATGGGACAAATAAAGTATGAATTAATAAAATATAATGATGAATGGGTATTAAAAAAATGTAACATATAGTCATTCACCCTTTGGATGTACATATTCATTCCTAGTATGCAGTTCTTTCTCTAAAATGAGGAGTGTACAAACTAATGGTTCCTATGTAACTTCATGATGGTATAAATTGTAAATAATATAAGATATAATTTATTTAGGTAAAATTAGGATAAATATAATATAAAATACCTATTTTATTTAAATTCAACCCTAAAATCTACCTATAACCAACTAAGTCAGTAAGCTAGACAAAGACCATGGAGAAATATTCAAGATTTAAGACCCTTTTTCAAAGAAGTTATTGAAGTTACTAAAGGGATCACTATATAAGGAAATTATATTAAACTATTTGTGTATGGTAAATTATATCCAAGAATATTAAACCATCAATAATTATTTTTTATTTGTGTAAGCCCTACAGGCATTGGCAATGTTAGGTATAGTCAAGCACCTAATACAAGGTATGTGGTCAAAATATGGGATAATGAAGTGATAGTAGTGTATGGAAGAGAATATGTTTAAAGAGAATAAATAATGATTTGATTAATAAGTTTCATAGTTTTAATGGATATTAAACACCTAATATATAGTCTTACACCAAAATCATGCACCTACAGCTAGGGAAATATAGTCATTAAGTCAAGATTGTCAATGGTTGAGTTTCATAGGCAAAGCAAGGTCAATGTAATAGATGATGAGATGAATTAAGGAGGTGGTGATATGGTTCCATAAAAAATATTTTTACACTTAGTATTTTCATCTCATCTAATCTAGATATATCCATACTAATGCCAAAACGCCCTCATATAGTCATATACCTTGAAAGGCTTGTGCCTATAGCCAAGAGTAGCAATGCTCTCATAGTCTTCTACTAGTAGGCATAACTCAAGGTACATATAGGTTAAGAGATGGTTTAATATATTATTAAAATCAATGAAAATTTTAAATTATCAATACCCTAATAAAATCTACTTATGCATTTCCAAGATTATAACAAGATAGTAAAGGCCTTTGTATAGAGGTTAACTGTGTGAGACCTCAATGCCTTGTTAAGTGGTCAAAACATGTTAGAGGAATGTTGAAGGGTGATTTACAATTAATAAGTGGTCCTGATGGGGATAAATAGGCTTTAATTATACCAAATAATAACTTTTCTCATAGCATGAATCTCCAAGTACTATTGACATGTAGTCATATGGGTCTTTTGAGGAGGTACAAAGTAACATAAGGTAACATGGAAGATTGTGAAATATAAAATAAAGGGTAAAATCATACAAGGATAATTTTAATGAAATATTCAAATCACATTCAAATTTTTCTATTTTAAACCAATTCAAAAGGGAAGAGAATTTAGTATTGAAAATTTGACCAAGTAGGCACATGTCACTAGCTTTTGGCAAAATAAACCTACAAGCGAAAATATGCATGATCCAATAACAAAATTTGGTGGAGAGACTCATTATGACCTAATATAAATATTATAAATATTTTTTAGGTTTTTATACAATGGTAAATATCCACTATTTTAGTACAATCAACCATATGTCTAATCTCGATCAACATTGGATCCTACCTTGGAGGAATTGGTTATTTTGAGGCATCTACAAGTCGATTAAAAGAAAAAAAATTGGTAATAATTTTATCAATGAATCAAAAAATCATCCCATTCCATATGTAATGTCATATCAAGAGTGAAAATACTCATTATTCTTACACAGACTTCCTGGAATCAAGAAGGTAGCGATTAGAAGCTAGTTGAATTTTTGTCAGTTATGGGTGATAAGGAGTTTAGGTCTTGGGGAGGTCTTAAAAAGGTATAATTTGATTTTTAAAACATAAATTGTGATATATAATTTATAAAATTTAGGGGTTTTAATCAAAAGTTTGAAGAAAGGCAAGTTTAGACATGGAGGAAGCATGCAAGTAGCTCAAGGTAAATTTTGGTAAAATGGGTATACAGGATAAAGATGTAATATACCTATCCATAATCTCTTGAAGGTCATGTGATAAGTGAAAGTTCCTAATTTTTATACATAGTCCCCTCCATGTCTCATAATGGCCAACATTGGTACAAGCACACTTTATGGAGTTTTAAAGTGTGTTTGAGGTTTAAAAGCTTATGGAAGTTTTTAAAAATAATTTTAGGATGGTTTAAATTCACTTAAGTACCTTTAAATATTTTTCACACTCCAAACTTCATGCAAACCTCACAGGCAAGCTCAAAACCCCATAGATAGTCTCAAAGGTATAAAGAGCCAAGTTGGTTTTTCATAATTTTAAAATGTTTTATTATATGTTTCAAGTGAAATTAATATTAATTTAATAAAATAAGATCAATAGGAGAGTCAAATTGGTCCTTTGGAGAAATTCAAGCTTTTTAGGCCTTAAACACCTACTTTTAGCCCTTCTTCAGATATTTGCATATTTCATACCTTTCAGAGTTGGGAAAAGTAATTTTAGTATGTTTTTATTACCCATATGTAATTAAAATTAATTATGTATTTAGGTTGGTTAATGTCTTAAGTTTTATGAACAATCGGTAAGAGCATAAGCATGTCCATAATGTTTACGAACCTTACATGGAATTATCTTTATGTATGTATCTTTTCACATCATCTACATGGGAGCCCAATATTTTTAAGGTCTTGAAGGGGTATATGGAATAAATATAAATGGAAATAATTTGTGTAATAGAGGTTCAAATTATATGAATAATCATCTTGAAGGTGAGCTTGTTTGAGCTGCCAAAGGAGCTTTTTGACTAGTTTTGGGTTTTTAGACTCATAGGTCCATAAAATTGCTTAGAATAACTTGGAAAACACATAGAATGTGTAGATTAATACATTAATATCTTGAAAAAACTATTTTTTTGGATAATATGGCATGTTTGGGTGCCTAAGAGGCCCAAAATGGCTTAAAATGCTTACTTTTGTAGGTCTTCAAAGATAGAAATGTTTTAAAGAAATGGAAGAGGTATAATGGGACCTAAATAATCTTTCTATGGCACTTAAATATCGTTAAAATTGTTTTTTTGGTTTTGTACTAAGCTAAAGTGTTAAAAACATAGTTTTCTAACATTTTAAAGATTGTTGTAGGTTTAATGGTTATTTACACCATTGTTGTAGGTGTTGAAGGTTGTCTAAATCTTCATTTTATTCCTCATATGCATGATAGAGATGTTTGGAGGTATTCTATAGGTCCATAAGTGGTTTTCATGGTGCCAAATGGCCTTGGGAGTAGGTTTTAGGGTAGCTGGTTAAAGGTGGCTCAAGATTTTGACCTCCATCAATGGGGTCTATGAGAATTGTAGGTTTCATGGAGTTTATTTCATGTTATAGGAGTAAATTCAAGTTTAAAATAGAATAAAAATATCAAAAATCAAACTTCAAGAGATAACCTCCATGGTCAGTTAAGCACCAACTGCTAAGTCAACTAACTTTTTGCATAACATCTTCTAGAAGAGCAAGTGGAGGGGCGGGGGTGCAGAAATCCAAGAATAGAAGTTTGGAGGTTGAGAAGGTAAGTGAAGAATTTAATGAGTTTTCAAAGTCTTTGGATACTTTTATATTTTTAGTGGATTATGACATCATCATCCTCAAAAAGTTTTATCTTTGAGTGTGCTTCTAAGCCAATGAGAGGGTTTGAAGGCTATTTATACTAATGAGGGTTAGTTTTTTAAGGGAAGATTATTTATAATTGATACAAATGTGGTTAATACTCTATGGAAGGTGGTTGTGTCTCATTTATTGAATTGTATTTATTTTCTTCTTCTCTCTCTCTTCCCCTTTTCTCCTATATCTCCCATTTCTCCCCCATTTTAAAAAGATATTCTCATTTGACAAGGAAAAAACCTGTCAAAATTTGTAAGAAATAACTTTTGAAGCAATAAATATATTTTTTCACCTATCTATTATCTCTAACTTGTGTTTAGAAAACTTGTGTATGATGGCCTTATGAAGGAGTGTTCTTCCATGTCTATTATCCTTATTTATTTCCTCTTTTTAGGTGTTTTCAAGCTAGTTTTAGGTCTAAACTTGAGATTTTTCCACCATTAATGAATGCTTGGTGTGATTTTTATAAATCATCTTTGTTTCATTTAATTTTTGGTGAGCCTAGTTTAAGAAATACTTATGAAAATTAGCTAGTTTATGATATTGCGTGAGTAAGGATTATCTTATGCTAAATTAGTGTTTATTTCAAGCTTATGTGAGTGTCAATTAATTTTTTGCATCACCATTTTAGTGTTATTAGTCATCCTCTATCCATTTTATATCTATTTTCCAAGTAGAAGTATTAGTTTAGGTGATCTACCAAGAGGAAACTAGCCTTCTCTAGAGGTTCAACTTCACTACAAGATACCCACAGCTTGAGGTTGATCCAATATTATAGCTGAGATTGAGAGATCCTGAAGAAATATTTGACAAGGGTGAAATTATATGCTACAAAAATAACTATAAAAGTGAATTCAAAATTCACTTTTCAATCTAAGGATGATTCTATATCTACAGTGTTTTTCACATAGTTTGGATTTAGGATGTTATTTAGGACCCTATCCTTCAATATATCATCATTATCCTCCTCTATATCATATTATACATGAGGTTTATCTACCTATTATGAGGCTTGGATCCTATATTATTTATTAATCCTATCTATTGACCATTTTTGGTTACCATGGAAGAGTAGTGTCTAATTTATAAAGGATATTCAGGAAAGATTTCATGCTTAGTCTTTTCTTTGACTTTTCCTAGAGCCATGTTTCAAAATTCCAAGGCATTAGGAATATGTGAAAGTCCTTTGATACTTAGTTTTTATTCAAATTTTCTCATTCAAAATGATGTTATAAAAGTGATAAAATAAGAGGGTTAGGAATATGCTTCCCTGTGTCACGATCCTATGACTCAACATCCCAGAGATGTCCATAGCATGTTAGATCTCTTAGACGAGTGGTATAATTACACATGGATTAATTGTAATTAAAATTTATATAAATAAGTTAAGTAAGGTCATCATTTATAGAAGGATATATTATAATCAAACTATGTCATTTGGCAATCTCTCGAGAGCCCATGATCTAAAGGCAAAACCATTTACCAAAAGCCTACAGTTTTAGAAAAGTGACATGTGGTAGAGGAAAGGATAAAAACTTAAGTGATTATGAAAATAAAAAGAGGCCATGTGGTGTCCAAATAAAAGGATGAATGAATAGATATCTAAATCCCATGGATGTCAATTAATTTCTAAGTGGTAAATCAAGTTTCCACATCAACAAAACCAATAACATAACAAAGAGGAAATGTGGTAGCAATGACCTTAGTAGGCATGAACTTAGAAATTTATGGCCCATATGGATGTAAAATAAATCCAAATATAAGGATTGACTATGTATCCAAATCAACTCATAATATCAAGTGTAGATCAGTTTCTCACCTATAAATTATCAAACAAGTGGTGGAATTCAATGAAAAATTGATTAGCAGTACCCATCAAAGTATGGCATGTGCATTAGGATTAATCACAAGGCATAAGATATAAGGATATGGTGTGTAAATCCACATAGGGTAGAATTGAAGGTAAAAATAATGGAATTAAGCAAAATCTTCTAGGGTAATCAATATCTAGAAATATTTAGTTGCATCCCTATGCATAAAGTGTCCAAATTTATATATAGTAGTTAAATAATTTAAGATTGGTTATCAGGTAACCAATGAGATAAAGAGGATAAAATGATAGATATAGGATCAAGGAAATCACCACCATACCTTAAGGACAAAATTAGGATCTCTAATTAATTTTGGACATCCATATCTAATTATAGAGATATTATGTGTCTTGATTTTTGATGTTCATCTAATTCCTTTAGATAAATTCTCTATTATAATTAAAAACCCATGGTATTCCCATTTCATATAAAATCTTGAGTCTTAAATTATAAAATGGTTGACATTTATAGGCACAATAATGCTTCAAAATTTTTCCTTCCATAATCTATTTACTTCTTGAACCTTGTATTTTAAAGAGAATTGAGTTCACCTCCATTCATTCTTCTTGAATTATATGTGATTTTTGTGTTTATTTATATTTGTATATTGATGAAATTTATCCCTTTTTTTTTTCCATTTCAAATAGCTTGTGCAAAGCTTGGAATTCATTTCAGGTCATATTTTATGTATATTCAAGTCTGTGTATGTGTTATGTGTGGATCGTCTATCATCTCTCTTAGTGATACATTATGTTCCCATGCCTCTATATGAAGAACTTATGTATTTTAATCACCAATTTTTAATTATGTGTGATATTTCCTTGATCTCTAAAATTTGTAGTTTGTTCTTCAAATCCTTTAGAGTGGCTCTATCTAGTCTTGGTACATCACAATTTTTATATTTCAGCATTCCTCCTCCCTTGCCCCCATCAAAATATTTTAAACTTAATATATATATATATATATATATATATATATATATATATATATATATATATATATATAATTTAATATCTTTTAGGCATACATGTTGATCTTAAATCAAGTGAATTTAGATTATAATTAAATTAACCTTCTCTAGAGGTCCATCCCAAGGAGCACAAGGGACCCTCAACTTTAGGGATGTTCCTATTATTCCACTTAACCAATTTTTCCAATTAAATGAGTGCAAAATTCAAGTGACAACATTTTATATCATGCCTGGTAGGACCAAAATCAAATATTTAACCAAGATTTTTGTGATATTCTTAGTCAAGAATGTTGAAGACACTCTACACAACACCTAGTAACTTCAAGAATGTTTAGTTTTCAAATATCTATTTCAAATCTATATTCCAAGATAAATGAGATCATCTTCAAGAAGTACTATTTTTAATTGAATTAAATTATTTTTACCTTATAGAAGATGAATAACTAGATTATCCTCATCTCTAGTTAGGAGAATTTGATAAACACCTCTTAGATCTAAATTTACCCCTCATTTTGGTAGGTTCCCCTAACCTAGAGTGATGTTATTTTTTATTCCTTTCATGGATATCTAGATAAAACAACTATTTTTTCCCTTTAATGGAGGTATCCCTCTAGCTCTATCTCAATATGATGATATTTCAATTTTAGCATTTCAAATCCTACTATATTTAATTGGTGAGAATGAAACCACCCCTATAAAACACATACAATATATTTCAAATAGCTATTATGTCCATAATTTCACTAAATATAATTTATCAATTAGGCTACTTTCATCCTCTCTAAAAGGAAAATCCCTCCAATGTTACAGAATTATGACACCCAATACTATTCATAGTTAGGATGAGCTAAGAGAACAATTATGCAAGCAATTTGAAGATAAGAGTGACCATTTATCTTCTATGGAATAACTTACCACCATTAAGAGATCCCCATATGAGATGATGTTTTATTTTAATTTTATATTACAAAGAGTTTGGGATAAAATCTAACCCTCATTTTAAAGTGTCTCCAAATACTATATTTTTATATTATTAAATGACTATAAATAATGATATTTTTATAATGGTCTATTATATGGGAGATGTGATACTCCTTGATGCGTATGATATTGATTTGAGGGATAAGAATTACATAATTTAGGCTAAAAAAATTATTCCTAGGCCTCCCATGCCTCTTTCTCTAGATCCACCACCTAGTCAACCTATTACTCAACCTTCATTGCAACCTATCCCCACTATAATCAACTCACCAAATACATCTATTATTCCCTCCAATGAATTTCATGAGGTTAAAAAACTAATGTAAAATTTTGGGAATAATATAGTAACCCTAAATAGGTAGTAATCCCAACATCTTAGACCCTTCCAACCATTTAATCAACCTTAACAACATGGTAGGATGTCTTATCAAAATGGTACACAAACCCAAGGCCAACCCACTTACTCTAGACCACATAATACCCAAAATGAAAATACTTCTAGCACCTATAGAGAATTTGTTCCCATTCAAAGTAATCTTGTCTAGGATTATGAGTGGTGATTTCCTTGAAATAATCCACATAATTAGGCTACCTATGTAAATTAAGTGCTAAATGAAGATTTTATGGTTTAAATTATATCATTCCCCTAGAATAAGTCAAAGGAATCAACTTCATAAAGGGAGGAAGTACATGAAAAGGTCAAAACATAGGCAAATGAATCCACTTTGGTGAATTAGTAGGAGAATTACTTAATTGGCATAAATAAGAGCAAAGTACCAAGTACAACCAACACTCTAATGGCTTATAATAGTAGGTTTAAAATAATATTAATGGAAGGCAAGGGGTGTTCTTTAACTAGCTAAGCCTCCACTTCACAAAATCCACAAGAGGCTCCCAAAGATAAGGCAACTCCTGATGTCACCCAATCCCAAAAAAATTAGAGTATTCAAAAGGAGATTCAACCTCAATCCAATTAACACACTAAGGAGGAGGTTTTTATATCATAGTTTAAGATAAATGGGACTTAAATCCCATTCAACATAGAGGAATAGATGAAAATAACAATATTGAACATGACTATGTGGTAAGAGTTATCTAATCTTTCTTAAAGGGTTTTGCTTCAAGAAGCAATAAAATTTACATCCTCATGAACTATCAAATACCTATCTATCTACTTCCACCAATGTGTGTCAACCAAAAGAAGGAAAACCTAGTAAAATTAGCAAACCACCACCATTTTATATCTCCTTAATCATAGGTAAGTACCTTATCCATAATTATATAATTTATTTAGGTGCAAGTAGCTTGGTCATGCCCAAGAAGATAAATTATATGCTAGGTATAGAATATACCATAATTTTAAAGGGATTTATTAAATTATATGGAACAATAGTCAAAACTATATGGGTTATTAAAGGTTTGAACCTTACCTTGTATGCATGTCCTAGCCTATCCATTACCTAAAATATATTCATTATAGATCTACCTCCCTTATTTTATCTTTGTATTTCAAGGGACTTTACTACAAAAATGGGTGGGTACTTATCATCTAACTGGTCACACATGTTGTTAAAGACTAGATATGGAACCAAGACGACTATTAAAAATGAGCCCATTTGTAGAGATCATATAGAACCATATTCACCCAATCCCATTGACATGAATTTTACAATGCATGATATTGAAGATAGTCAAGTCTTATATGAGAATAACACACCCTTAGAGGATGTCTTAGATATAACATTAGATGATTGAGATAGTGAACATTATGGATTTTATCCATATGATTGTATGGAAGAAACATAAATGGGAAACTACTACATCTTTTAAGAGGGATTTACCTTTCCCAACCTCATGAAAACTCAATAAGAAATTGAAGGCACATGGCATCTATTATTTGATGGATCCATAAGTAAAAATTTTGTAGGTTTAGGAATATGATGATCACTCCTCAAAAAGATAAATACTTTCATGCATATATGATACAATTCAATTGCACCAATAATGTTTCCAAATATGAGGCACTAATCCAAGGCCTCTAATTAGAAAAAAAAGAAAGTAATTAAAATATTATAGGATTTTGGGGATATATATTTGATTTTAAATCAAGTGAGAGCCCAAAATACATCTAAAAATATCTTGATGAAGTCTTATAAATCAAGAGTTTAGGATCTCATTGAAAGCTCTGATGTGTTTAACATATAAGCTATGCAAATGAAGCAAATGTTGATGTATATAGGATCACTATGGTAAGCTCTCAATACACCATCCTTGTTGATGTTGTGATAAATTTAGGATAGATTGTCAAGCTTATAGTTAGAATGCAATGCTTGATAATGATGCTAACTGGCAAGTGTTTGAGAATGATGATCAAATCATCAATTTATTACAAGAGGAGGAAGAGTTTTTTGCCAAAAACTAGTAAGGATTGTAGAAAAAATATGAGGATCAAATCATCTAATTAAAAGGAAACAATCTTACCAAAGGATTAGTCACCATAGAAAACATCCTCAACTCTAATGACTAGTTCAAAGGTGAGAAGAGGAAGATGATAGTCAAGAAAGTGAATTATGAGCTAGTGGTTATTTTCAATGTCAAACTCTTGAAGGCTAAAAAAGTATGCACTCATCCTTAAAAGGAAAAGTCTGTTCACCTTTGTATACAATATGATGAAATATTTGTGTGGAGTTACCAATACCTCAAAGGTTTTGACCTAGCCCTGACCCACCATATAATTGAGATAACCTTGATTCCAAGTTAGTTAGGTAAAATTAAAGACCTATAAATCCCAAGATGGAATAAATGATAAAGAAGGAGATTACCAAGCTCATAGAACATAATATAATATTTCTAATCAATAACTCCTATTAGGTAGCCAACTTAATCCAAGTAAAGGATAAAAATGAAGAGACCAGGTTGTGTATGGACTTTATAGACTTGAATAGAGGATCCTTGAGGGATCACTATCCCCTTCTAGCCATGGAGAATATCCTCAAAATAGTAGTAGGGGATGATAGGTTTTAAATTATTTATGGATACTTAGACTATAATCAAATATTAATGAAAGAGTCTAACCAATTCAAGACAGCTTTTACCACCAAATGGGGCACCTGTGCATATAAAAAGATGCCTTTTAGATTGACCAATGTTGGTGCCACATTTAAAAGAGATATGGACATAGAATTTAAGGGAATTTTCAATGACATGATATTGGTTTACCTTGATGATGTTGATGATCAACATTACTCTATTCTCAAAATGGGGACCCTCCTTTCTTCAATTTCCAAAAGTGTCCAAGATGCCAAGCATATTAAATCATTTGACTCATGGAGAATTGTTTAAATACTTATGCATTTTTTTAATCATTAAATTTGAAATAAGGATTGATACTTAGAAATATTAAAATTATTGCAAGTCTTCTTCAAGTTTTATTCAACAATGAATTATTGACCATTGATGTTTTAATGACATACATACGTGCTTTCGATAAGGAAGCATGACCTGAATTTCTAATTGACATAAACACAATAAGCTTATCTAGGTTTTATTTGATTAACTTTATGTTATTTTTAAGTCATTTTATTATAGATTTTTGATTTAAAAATTATTTAAATTTTCTTAAAAGAGGTAATGACATCTTCAAAGAGCTAACATAGTTTCTCACTTGACCTTGTAGGATGTCAATTTAAATTTTTGGTTTATGATGCCTCATGGGATGTAAAATTTTGGAATATGGCTTAAAAGGACATATGACCACCTCATCAGGCCCCATAACACCTTAATGATTCATTACATCCTATGCAAGACAAATGGATAAAATCTACAAAGTTTATGAGCTACATGGCATCATTTAGAGGGTTCATGAAGAAGTTATCCATTATAATTTAAATCTTGTGGATACATGTCAAGATTTTATCCCCCATACATGATTTCATTTAGTATGAGATGACACACATTATACCATAATACATAATTCCATGAGGTGTCATTGCATATCTTAATCATGACGAACCAGACTTGAGCAACCTTCTGAGATGACATGTGTTCCCTTTGGGTTTATTTAAGGTTACCACATGTCTACACCTTGTTGCATCTATACAAAGCTCATGAAAACTTGTGAGGTAGACATATGGGTTACACCTAATCTATCCTATCAAGGTTCAATGATATATAATTATTAATAATTCCTTCTAAGAATGACACTTGGAATAAAAATAAACAAGAGCTTGTGAGAATGAGTTGTGTCCCCTTTGGGCCTGCATGATGATGTCACATGTCATTCCCATATTATTTCTATTTGAGATCCATGAGATTGACTATAAGAGGGATGTATGTCCCCACCTGAGCCATTTTATTAGCACCAAGTTAGTGATAGTTATCTAAAATCCTTTCAAAGGAGATACCTAATAAGAAAAAATATGATTTCCCATAAGAGAGACACCTAGAAAATAAATATGAGATTTCTTATGAGGGGGACATGTGGCATTCCCATGGCCAATAAAAATTGAATCTCACCAATCAAGAGATTTCTATGAATTAAAAAATGCCATGTGGTGAGATACAAATGATTCATCATGAAAATTTGTATTCCAAGAGCTTGTGAGGAAATTAAAAGGTGCCACATGTCTAGACTTTGAGCCAACTAGGTAGTTTAGTCATATTCAAGCCACAAGAGTACCTACTTAGATTTGAGGTGGTAGCCATGTGTCAAAAGGTGGAAATATTTAGCTTTAAATCTAAAATTGATATTAAATCAAATTCAAATTAAAGATAAATCAAAATTTGGTACAATTAATTTCTAAAACCAATAGTTCAAAGATTGTTTTAAATATATGCAAAGTTGAAAAGCTTGCCATTAATATAGTATGAACCATGATTGCCATCAAAATTGTATTAATCAAAGTGATATTTCAAAAATATGCATAATCAATTCTATTGATATTTTACATTTCAAATCTATACATGTTTTCTTTCATTTTTATTTATTCTCTCATAATTTGACAAAGCTCAAACCATTTGAAAAATGAAATCCCAACTACTATTATTAGAGCTTGAAAGTTATAGAAGGATAAAAAATATGTTGATTACTACCTAGAGTATTATACAAGATGGCCTAAGAAGGTTTGTCTAATTTAGGTAAGAGTAATTTCTCTATAAATGATGACTTTCTATTTCAAAATGACACTTCAGTCATCTTTAAAGACATAAAATTCATTCTTGAGACCATAACATCTAGTAACCTGCATTACAATATCATATACTTTAATGTAGAAGCATCTAGGGATATTAATGATGATGAAACATTACCTCATATAATCTAAATAGATTATGATAACTTCACCATCAATGCAATTGGTCTCCATAAGACCACAACTAAACCAGAGGTCATACCATGAACTGACCTAGTTTATGGTATTTGTGGGAGGTCAAAGCCTAAGGATAGGATACTTAAATCAATATCCCAAGGGATCCATATTAATTTCATATTAGGACCAAGATTTTAAAAGTACTATGACCTTCCCTCTTTATATATAGAGTATAACCAGGTCTTCATCAAAAATTGGTATGAAGTGCACTCCTCAAAGAAGGTCTTGACTATGTGGGTGACTGACCCAATAGGATCTATTCTCATGGATAATCAAGGAAACTTGCCCATCCAACAATTAAAAAAAGGATTTATAATTTTCCTAGCCCTCCTAAATATAATATTTAGAAATCGACACATTGCCTATGTGGGCATAAGGGTTATTTTGTTGCTTTAAATCATCTTAGAATACTAGTAGATTCCCCCACCTAGGAAAATTATCAGCAACAATTTAGTGTATACAATTTAAGACACTTAATCAAATGGTTAAAATTTATTTATGATGAGATAATCATTAGATTAAATATGTGTAACTAATTAATTGGGTTAGAATTCATGGTCTCCTAAGTGTCAAGAGGTTGTGCCTTACCTCTTTTCTATGATGTATATTCATTAGTTTAGGCATAATGTAAGAGTGATCATGGAAGATTTATACATAATATTTTATAAGATGATCACTAAATGTGAGATTTATAGGGTTCCCCCTTAAGTTATGAAAACCTTTAAAGAAATGGGTAATTACTAGTTATAAATAAGATGCATAGTCATCAGAATATAACTAGTGATGGTGGCCCCTCTTAGACTACTGAGGTTTGTACCAATGAATCAAGATGAAGAAGAAATGGAATATAAATTTCTACATGGAGTTGATTGAGTCTTAAAAAATAATAATAAAACATCCCCCATATGGTTCCTTACAAATTAGGGAGGACCATAATTACTAATTCGTATGATATTGTTATAGTTGCTAGGCATAAAGATTCTTACCTATTTCCTAAATATGACTTCAGAGCATGGGATACCAATAATGTCATTGCCAAAAATCTATTTAAATTCAAATAATTAGTAGAAATGGAGTATAATCATCAAGAATAAGTTCATGAATGGATATGTAGAGATGCTATGAATGATGAGGTGGTACTACAGAATGCTTAAAAGAAGAACACTAAACTAGAGATGAGACTAGATAGAGAGAAGAAAAAGGAAAATATTACCAAGTCTCACCCACCACTAGCACATGGGATCATGTTTTATGTTGAAAATGAATAAGCTTAAGATGATGATGAAGAAGAAGACAATGTTCTTTTTGTTAGGAATAGGCCATCTAGACCTCCACAACTTGCCATTTCAAGTGTTTAAGACTTACCTCTAAAATTTGATCAAGGAGGATTTAAAAGGTATCCTAACCCCTACCAAGGGCCCACATTAATATTTTATCTACTATGGTAGCTATTTGGAGATCTTAGATCAACCTGACCCTACTAATATTGACCTTGAAGAATTACAACAAGGTATTGAGCTCTCCATGGAAGAGATGCATACACTAGCTGGTAAAAACATTGATAAGGTATACAAGAGGAAAATAGATCCAAAAATCACCATGAAATGATAAATAAACAATATATCAACTTTTCAAGTGATTATAGAGCCCATTAGCACACCACAAGTTACCCTTGGAACATATGTTCCCAATGTAAGTACCTTCCCACTACATTATTTTCCAATTATTAGTGCATTTGAAACTACTTTTACTTTTGCATTTGTTCCTCCCACCATTGTTCCACCATTGGCTCCAATATCATTAGAAACTAAAAATATCACCACTTAATCCTTAATTGATACTAGCATGAGCTAAGTCAGTGGTTATTAAAGATTTACCCTCCCCCATTTCATTTATCATGCCACTTCAAATATTGCTTCTTACTAGGTAGCCAAAACAAGTGCATCACATTATATTGGTTCACCTACATATACAAGGCCATTAAGGCCCATTTAAAAACTATTTGACTTTCAAAATCCATCTTTGCTTTCATCCCCACTCAGTATTACTATAACTGCAAAGGTAAGTGTGCCTCCAAAATTTCCTTCATTTCTCCTAAATATGGGCCTGACAAGAACTCTATTTGGCATACTTGGACAAATGGATTTAGAAAACTTGCCACACATTATTACTATAGATTTAACCTCTACCTCAAATCAAGCACCTCCATTGCAACCACATCAAACAAATATAAAACCTAATGTTATCCCAAATTATGTCAAGGATATTAAACTAGAAGCAAGACATGATAGACCTTAGGTAGTCCTCTCTGCACCATATATTAGCATGAGATTTGATGCTAATATAAGCACAATAAAAAGAGTGGTGAGGATGTAGGTTGAGAAGTTGTAATGTATATTTGTTGTGGCTCATGAAAGGCAACAACAACAAACTAGTTAGCAATTGCCTCTAGGGCCTTGAGGAATATTTGACTTTGTTTTGTAAACTTAAATCTAGAATATTCCATTGTAATTATGGCATTTTAGCCACTTGGCTATATTTGGGCATCTTTTAATGGGACCACTTGAACTTGTAAATGTAATTGTGAGGCCTATATATAGTGGTATCCCCCATTATTGTAAATAAGAATAATTTTAATATAATTAATTCAAAAGAGCTAAGAATTTGAGAGATTGTATGTATGTTTTATTGTATGTTTTGTGGTTTTTACTTCTCATGATTTTAGACTTAATTTTTTTTTATATTAATAATCTGGTAATAATATCATTGTATGCATTTGTTGGTTTGAGTTTAACACTAGGTTAACATATTTTCTTGTATATGTGCTTTATTTTTATCTTATTTGTATTTGAATGTGCTTATGCAATTTAATGTGAATAAGTAACTTTTGTTTAAGGTATGTTTTTATATATATGAATTTATTTTCCTTTAAATCATCAGCTATATTCATTTGGATTTCAGTATTAAATTAGGGTTAGTTAATGTTAGTTTTACATGTTATTATCATAAAGATTAAAATAATTGACACCTCTAACCCTCTGAAGCAAACTTTCATTTTTACCTTATCCTACTTACCTTTGGATCTACCCCATGAATCACTTTATTTTAGTTAATTATATAAATATTCATGGTTTGTTTGTGTTTGGGAAATAATTGTCAAAGTTTAAAGTAATTTCACAAATATTAGTAAGAAATAAAGTGTCACTGTGCATAACTTGTTGTCCCTACAGCAAGGTCTACTTGCAAACTTACAATTGGTGGCCATATCTCTACTATTTTAATATTTTTATTAGTACTTGTGTAAATAACTCAAGTAACAAGTCTTCCAAGACTTAAAATTGAGTTTATTACTTCCCCCCTATTCTTTGTGACATAGGGAGCACATTAAGTGCATCAACAAGAAGGGAAAAGCTGGTGCTAAAAGGAGAGCCCTTATGCAATTGCTTTCATACATCTTAGTGAAATTTTAGTGTACTTTATTAAATATATGCATAATTGTTTCAAGGTACACAAATATTGATAAATAACACTAAATATCTACATTCTTTGCATGAATAGTTACATTCTTTAAATGATTTCATCAAAGTCAGTGTTCATTCATATTAATTTGGTAAATAATCTAGATATTTATCTAAATTTATAAAAAGATAGGTGAAATACCCCATTCTTTAGGCACATTTAAGGTTTTTTTGGTCATATTTGCAAATTTTAATATAAATTTGGTAAAAAATATAGATATTTGTGAAAATTTAAGGAAATATCAATCACTAAGACCTTGATTATACTGAATCTAGGCATTTAAAATCATAATTTCTCTAATTCATTTAGGATTAGGTAAACCTCTGCATAGATTTATATTTAAATATGTTTTGAAATGGTTAAATACTATCATATTATTAATTTGGGCATAAAAATTATTTAAATGATAGTCTAACACTGATCTTTGTAGGCTAACATGTGGAACTAAAAGTATTTATGTAAGTATTTAAAACTCTAAGGTTTCAAGGCTTGGATCCTCAAAGATCAAGGTAAATCTATTAGATATAGTTTGTAAAAGGTATTTTATATAAGAATATTGACTAATATTTGTAATATTTGACACCTATGAATCTACCTTTAAAGTTCATCTACTCTCTATACTTGTTCTTCATCTTAGAGTAGCCTAGGATTATAACCAAGTCTTGATCTAAACCCAAGGTCCCTTTAACATCCCTAAAAACCCATAATAAGGTTAAAATATACAAAGGTAAATGTAGGAAGTCTAGGACCCAACCAAATTCCCCATCTATCCAAAATTTTCCACCTCTTTCCAATCACAGCATGGTCGGATAGTTTAATCATTAATGTCCCTAGAGTTGTGCACAATCTACCAAGGAACCTAGAAAAATATTTGCCTCTCTTCACCCCCATCAGTAGAGTAACCATTAAAGAGAACATATAGTCATTTAAATCATCTTTGAGGTTACTTAATGTAATTCATGAGGATGTGGCTTGCCACCTTTTTCCCTTTACATTTTAAGATACCCCTTATGATTGGTTCCTCAACTTGCCTGAAGATTCCATCATAGGATGGGATAAGTTCAATGATACTTTTATTGCCTAATTTGGTATGTTAGTGAGCCCAAGAGTTGTGTATCAATAGTCTACCACCCTCAAAAGGGACATAAAGGAACCAATTAGAATATTCAATGCAAATTTACAAAATATGTATAGCCTGACATCCCCACCCTATAAGAGGGCATACAATTTGGATTTAGAAATATACAAAAATTACTTAGACCTGATGATAGTTGTCTTCCTAAGAATAGCCTTGAATATTGACACATTGCCTTTATCATAAGCTGAATTCATCTATATTGATGATTAAATGCACCTACAAGGTCATCATACCTTTTCTATACCAAATATTGACCCAACAATACCTTCTCTAAATGTCATACCCAATATGAATAAAAATCTACATGCATTAAACCAACTTATAGTAATTAACCCGCTGTTAATAAACCATGATGCACCCAACTGGTAGCTAGGATTCTTCAACCAAGTGAATGTTGGAGCACATCCCCATAACAATATCAGTCAAGCACTGGTGCCTGTAAATAACACCAAAATTTAAACTTTGAACTAAAACAAGAACTTAGAGCCTCTAAAGGGAAAATTATATTTAATACAAAGAATTATTCAAAAAATCACTAATTATTTCTTGGATATCAAGAAATAAATAAAAAATATTGGTGAGAGTTCCAATAGAAATTACAACTTCTAGAGATATAATAGACTATTCAATAGGTCTAACAATAGTAACAATACCTTGAGAAATTTTCCTAAGATTAACATCTGTGAGTTAGCCTTGCCCAACTGGTGTCAATTACACAATACTTCTAGACATGGGGAACTAGACTATGTTGAGTTTTGTCATGCATTCAAAGCCGTTCGAAGTCAAATGGATGGGTTTAAACTAAATCCAAATGATCAAAATGATGCTAAAGGCTATGATAATACCAATGATGCTTTTATATTCCCATAAATAGTATTCATGGGTGAGGCTTATGATTTTCCTAGTCAAGATGAAAATGAGCTTGAAGATAATGTCAATGAAGTACATGTTTTCCAACAATACTAGAGGATCAACTTCGATATGAGAAGTAAAGGTCATAACCCACCTCTAACAACTTCCACCCCACTTAATAAAATAGATACACCTCTTGATGGTAGGATAAACAATAATCCTCCACCCCCTAAAGGTAAGGAAAGTTAGCCAATAATAGAAGCTCCATACACAACATCAAAAGGTATATATAACATAGTGGAAGATATGAAAAATATCAAGACAAACATAAACTGCATAAACTCACTCAAATCACTAAATAGTGTGATTTGCTATTGAAATTATTGAATGAATATTCTAGCTCTATAAATTCTAAACTGGCTCATGAAAATGTGGTAATGTATAAAATTAAGCATGAGGTTCCATCATTTTTGTTGACTATAAGGATTTTTGGTAAGAATCTTCATAATTATTTGCTAGATTTTAGTGCTTTAGCTAACATTATGCCTTTAGGAATCCATGAAAAATTAAGATTAAACAAAGTCAAATTAGAGAAGGTAGTGGTGTAATTGGACAAACCAAGGGTGAAATTGGTGGGTGAATTGTTAAATATTCACATGTAGATCTCTCATGAACCCTAAATCTAGTAGTTCATTGATATTAAATTCATTGACATACCTAAGGCTCATGGATTGTTATTCAATCATGATAGAACTAAATCCCTAAATGGATATATATCCATCAATTTTTCCTACATGTGGCTACCATTTTGGTCTTAATTTGTACCCATGGGGGGAGTTATTAAACCTCCCTCCAAATAAGACATAAAATGGGAACAACCTCATGATGTGGGTGTCTTATGGTGAGGTTGAGCCTCTAGAAAAGGTTGGCTTACTTTTGGATATACCACCTAAACTAACCTTTGAATAAAAAAAGGGAGAGAAAAAAACACTAATTGCATGAAAAAATGTAAAAAAGAGGTGATACACCAATATTTTAAACACTTATGCTTGTACAAGACACAGTATAGGGCACTTTCAATACTGCTAAAAATCACTTCATTCACTCTTTGAAAATCTTCCACATAAGTGTTTCAATAAAAGGAAAGAACTAACTATTAATCTAGAATGGAGAGTAGTTGTCCACTTTCAAACTAATCAACATACTTTATATGCACTTAGAATGACATGTGTGAGCTACCAAACACCTTATGAAGGTGATGGAATTTAGATAGAGGAAAAGGTAATCATGGATTCACTTAACCACATCAATAAATTCATAAGACACACTTAAATTTAGCTTGAGAATAGAGGAATTCAATCTCTATTATATCAATTAGGTGTTATAGTACAAATTTGGCATAGCCAAATCATAAGAGTCTCTATCTCTAAGAAAAATATCTAAGAGTCATCCCTTTCTAATGGGAAAGAAAATGGAATATATAGAAGTGGGAGAGAGAGAGGGAACTGATTAGATAGACATTAATAAATGTGGATTAACCACTTTTTATTAATTACCCTCGATCTTAGGATGTTGAGTCATAATCCATCAAATAAGAACAAGTCCATAAGGACCTTAGAACACTAAATGCCCCATTATCTTCCTCAATCATGTTTGATGGTATTTATGTTATCAGATAATTACTTGGGCTTTCTCTTTGATGTTGCTTTTGACATTTATTGGATAGTTATAAATCTACCATTACTTCCAAATCTTGAATATAGGCTATTAAACATGAAAAGCAATCACCCTATTAGTTTTCTAGAGTCATGATGGCACTAAAGATCTATAGGCTAGGGATTTTGATCATAAAAAAATGTAAGACGTATGTTTGAAATATTTCAAAAGGTATTTTAAAGGTTTAATTCCATTATTAAAACTCACAAAGTATTCTCTTGGTAACCTATATCATGTTTGATATTTCATTTATGTATTCTACCTACTTAGTGTGGCAGAATCCTTTGTCCAACATGTCTACCTTCATGGCACCCTCTTGAGCTATTTATTCTATTTAAATACCTAACCATTAAAAGATTAGTACATGCTTATATCTTATTATTCCATATAAATTGATCAAATTTACACCATTTATTCCTATAGGAGTCTTTTCCTAGCTCATGCACTTATGCCATATGGTGGTCTTGCATGCATCCTAAGTTCATTGACTATTTGACTTTTCTTGCACCATCACTATTATAAGAATGGTTGAATGTATACCATTGATTTTATTGGGATTTCATGTGATCTTGAGACTTGTAACCTTCACATTTATCCTCAAGATCCTCTAATTATTTGACATCTCACTCACCATTGATCTTCGTTTGTATGATTAAACATGATCCATTGATTTATCTAGTCCTACTAACTTCATTATCCTCCACACACCATTAGATATGATCTAAGATTATATAACCTAGACACTTTTTAAATTTTCATTCAAAATTAGGACCCATTTTAAATATTTTAATTCAAATGTATACTTTACATGGCTCAAATTTGACATCTACACATACGTCTCACTTTGCTAGTTTATCTTTGAAGGCTTATATATTGAGATATCAAACTCATCAAGATACCAAATTTTTAGGGGACCTTCTTGGCATGAAAAAATAATTTTTATGCTATTATTTGTCCTTTATAATATTCCTAAATAATTTTATCAAATACACATCTCGAATGATCTATTCATTTCCACACGACGTGCTTTGACAGTCTAGTTCCTTAAATTTTCCAAGTTCACACTTCAAGCTTGCTTAAATTGTTTCAAAATATTTGATATGACTTGATATACCATATAATTATATCTTCTCTTCCTTTCATGGGATCACTCTTTAAGGTAACCCTACTCAACTTTAATGCAAGACCTATAAAAGTTTGGTATATAGGCCAAATTTGGCCAACATCTTTGGTGACTCAATTAGGAAGAATGATTTATATGCTTGAGAACTTAAATTATTTACATATTATTTAACTCATGAGAATCATAGTTCTGGCCCATGACTACAAGAAACCTTTTTATTTTCAATAAGATAACTACTCATCCAAAATAAGGAAGGAAAATAGAAAATAAGGAAGCTAATATAACAAAATAATTGTGCAAACAAATCACTTATTTGGGACAAAACATAAACAAACTAATGTTCTATAATAATACTTGGATGAAAATAAAAATATAATTATGTATAGGTAACTCATCTTCCTTAATAATAATGTTTAGATGTATCCCATTAACTTGGATGAAAATAAAAATATAATTATGTATAGGTAACTCATCTTCCTTAATAATAATGTTTAGATGTATCCCATTAACTAGGATAGGAAGTTCCTCACCATTCATCCTTTCAATTTGGAAGGCACTATGGTATTTATAGCTAGAGATTATTTATGTACCACTCCAAAGAGATTAAAACTTTTTATGGATTCATATCTTATATCTGTCCTCATCCCACTTGAGGACTAAATCTCCTTCTTTGAAACTTCTTAAAGAAGTTATTTTGTCAAAATCTCTCTTCACTTGTGCTTTATGGGCATCCATAGCCAACATGGATTGATTTTGAACTCCTTCTAGCTATATAAGATTAGTATATATGATCTCCATTGGCTCATTCTCCAATAATTCAAATTGATGCATTATTTCTAAAGAAAGAAACTCAAGAAATATAGGCATTATTATTTCCTTACCATACACTAGCTTGTATGGAGAGTTGGTTATTGATATTTTATAAGTGATCCTATCAGCCCATAGAGATGAATTTATCTTAATATTTCATGACCTTTGATTATCTTCAATATTCATCCTTATGATATTCAACATGTTATTATTAGTGGACTTAACAAGACCATTTCCTTGGGGATAGTAATTAGATGAGATGCATAGAAAGACACCATCTTAAACTTCCCATTGGATAATCCTAGCTCCCACAAAGGCCATATCATTATCAAAAATGATGGTTGAAGGAAATATAAATCTAGTAAGTAAACCTTCATAAAAATCCATAACATTAGACATGTTTGCTTCTTTTAATACTATTACATCTATTCATCTAGTGAATTCATCTATAGCAGTTAGGATCCATTTGTGCCTTGAGATTGAAGGGGGCAAATGAGACCAATAAATTCCAATCCCCATTGGGTAAATTACTGGTCTATAGTAATTGGTTAGAGAGGTAAGGCTACAAGCTTCACTTTTCCTACAAACATAACACACCATTTGCATTTCCTAGCCCATACATGACAATCACTAAATAGTCTAGGCTAATATTAACCTCCTCTCATAATTTTAATGGCTATGGTTTTTATATAATAATTCCCTCCACTATTTCTATCATGAAATTGATCAAGAAATCTCTATTTTTGTCTTCGATCTATACATCTCAACAACATGCCATTGATGTCTTTCTTGAACAAAACATCATCAACAAGAAGAAAAGGAATTAAATGCAATATAAAATATATTATTTTAGGAGTACTTATATGAGAAGTATAAACACCATCTTGGATATATCTTATCATGTCTTAGAACCAGTTAGAAGGTAAGGTGCGATCATTTATAACTTCTTCATCATTTGACACCATAACCACCCCATTAGCATTTTGTAAGTCTTGGGATAGATGATCATTAAGTCCCTTAGCTCTAACCATCTTCATGACCTTGATCTCCAAATCATACTCTATTAATTTGGTTATCAAACCATCTTTTTTCTCATTTATGTTTTAATTCAAGAGACACTCTTTCATATTTAGATGCGTAACCATCAGATGTATCTTTTTATTAGAAAAAAAGTATCTAAATTTATTGAGAGATCTTATAAATGAAGCTATGTGATTTAAAATAAATAATACCTTATTTCATATTATCCTTAAATAGAGAAGGCTATTGGTTATTCTAAGGATTCATGGTTTTATTGCATAAGAATGTCTCAAATAGTGTCTATGTTAGCGCAAGTGTATAAAATTAAGTCCTTTATGAAATATGGGTCTAGGAGCATAGGAGCACTAGATATAGCTTTCTTGATCTCTTTAAAACTCTTTACTCTTTCCTTGGGTTAGATGAAACCTTTATTTTTATTTAGTATAGCTATGAGAGGATTAGCTAAAGTGGCAAAATCTAAAATATATCTCGTTATAAAATTGATTTTACTTAATAAGCTTTATAAAGTTTGTATATTCTTGGGCAAAGAAAGTGAAATAATTACATCTATCCTTTTAGGATATATGCTCATACCATGCCTTGAAATCACATGTCCAAGAAGCTTAAATTTATGAATCAAGAAGACACACTTTTTGGGATTTAGAGATATCCCAAATTACCTACACTTTTCAAACACTTACATGAGGTAAATTAGGTGCTCATCTACATTATTTGAGAACAATGTTATATTATCTAGATAAAAAAGTATAAAATTATTAAAGATTCCATAAAATGCCATATCCATGGCTCTCCAAAACATTTCTCCAGCATTGGATAGACCAAAGGGCATATTTCTATATGCAAATGTCCCCTACTTGGTGGTGAAGGCTATATTGAATTGGTCTTCTTCCTTGACCAAAATTTTATTATAACCACTATAGGAATCCAATAAGGAAAACCTTTCTGAACCTAAAAACAGCTATAAGATCTATTCCATAGATGGCAGTTAATAGTGATCTTTAAGGGAAGCCTTGTTCAAATCATGAAAGTCAACACATAGTTTAATCCCACCATTATTTTTCCATAATATAACTAGGTTTTCCACCCAAGTTGAGTTCTTGATAGGAAATATTAAGGCTAACTCAATGAGCTTATGAAGTTCAAATTTCATCAAAGGCTCAATATTTAGATTAATAGGCCTTTGTATTGATCTTACTAGCTTAGTTTCATCCTCTAGCTCAATGGTATGTTGAGCTAGACTTAGATCAAATAATTTGAGATCACTATATTTCCATGAAAATACATTAGCAAAGTTTGAACATAACCCAATGAAAGATTCTTTTTTTTAGGGTTGTATACCTTACCCATATTTAAGCTCTTACTAGCTACAATCTCTATATTAGCATAGTGTTCCTCCTTTGTTGAAAAATATGTATTTTCATTTATCAACTTATCATCCCTATTGAATATGTTCCCAAGGGTGACCAACCCCTTGGGAAGACTATTTATCTTAAGTTTCACAATCTGGTCACCATATTTTTGCAAGAAATTCTCTTGATTTCTTGAGGAAAAGTCAACCTCTTATTATAATAACCTGACAATTTGATTGTCATCTTTAAACACTTGAAAATTCTCATGGTTGTTTAGAATAGTAGGTTGTACAACCACCTTGATGTGATACTAAATCTTTTGACCTTTTATATTAGTTGGATGTTAAACTATGACCTAATGCCAGCCAATGTATCTACATGCTTGTTCTTATTTCTTGATATGGCTTGAATATTGAAATATTGAAAGGCTTCAAGTAAGTCTCATAATCTAAGCTTATAAGACTTAAGCAATATATTTTTTCATACATTAAGGCCTCTTACTTGGTGAACTACAATTTCACTATTACCAAAGATTTGTAAGGTGTTAAATTTCATCTTTTTAACCACTACAACCCATGAACTAGTGCCTCATATTTTTCAACATTATTTGAAAATCCAAACTAAAACTTTAGAGAAAAGAAATACCTTTGCCTCACTAGAGAAATCAACATCATACCAAACCTAGTACCATGTTTTTTCCTTGATCCATTAAAGTATAACTACCATAAGTCATCACTAGGTTCATCATCCTTCATTAGTATCATTTTCATGAAGGCAATAAATGCAAATTCCTTCTTTAATTAGATTATAAGGCTCTTACTCATGTAAACTAGAGGCCCACTCATTGAGTAATAGATTTGGAACCCCATATAAAGGTGACTCATCTTCCAATTCTCTATTTTTTAACACTTCACAATACTAAGCATATATGGATCTAATTGGAAATGTGAAATAGGTTCAGAATGTATAGTCACCTTAGTACCATACCTAGTTTTAAACATCAAATATGACAAATCAACTAAAAATTATCCTCCAATATTTGAATTAAAGTCTCTTGACAGCCATATGGTAAAGTAGGGAGGCAAGTCCAATACAACTACATCTTGTTGAATGGTAACATTGGGACAAACATGTAGTGTCAAATTAAAATCCTTGAGGATGCCTACTATCTTTATTGGTGATCCATCTAGAGGAAACATCCCTTTAGTGTTTGGATCATAGACAAGACCACTACTTAGGCATAATAGTACTATTTTCTCCACTATCTACCATACAATTATGGACTAAAGTGCCACCAAATATAAAAGAGAGGTAGAAATGAGGAGTTTTACATGAATTTACCTTATCTCTATCCACCTTCACCACCTTATGCACCTACTATATTGGTTGCTTAGTTGGTTGATCTGAATTAGTTATGATAGCACCTTACTTCTTAACTAGTTTTGAAGATAATTTGAGAGCTAAAAGTCTTGAATGAGCATATCCTTTTATCCTAGAATAGAAAGGGGATCTCACATTCTAATATTAACATTATATTTCTTTATCTGATCTATTATGACAAATTAAGATCCATTAACATTTGGTTTCACTTTTTAAACCACTAGTTTCTCATGGACAAGAGGTATTTGAGGAAATTTCCTAATCTCTACATTCTAATTTTTTTATGTTACAGGGGTAGCTAGTTGATCCTTTATATTATAATAGAGAAAAACATTAGGTTCACTTGAAGTATTACCTACATCCCAAAGTTCATCAATGGCACTCCTTTTAGTTCTAGTCAAAGATACAAGTTGGACATTTATATTGCTAGTCTTAACTTGATTGAATGCAACATGGTCTTCCATATACCAATTCACATTTATGGAATCAAGATTCCTTTGAAATTATGTGATCCCTCCCTATGATGCCAAACTTGTCTCTAGATATTGACCTCCTTGAAGGGAAAACTATTCTAGTGTCATTTATGGCATAATAATATCTTGTGTCACTAAGGCTTGGTTTTGAACATCATTGAAATTAGGTGTCTACCAACATAAATATTTCATCAATTTATTTTGAAGAGGTGTGGGAAAAATAGATCTTCAATTGGAAGGCACATTAAGATCAAGGGTTGCATATGGTTTAGCTTGAGTCATGGCCCTTTATGTTTGGTAGGGTGGTATATTTTCTCTAAACCCTTAATAAGGAGGCCTATAATATCTAAAGGGTTAATAGGAGGCCTGGTTTTGTTTTTGATAAAGCCTAACTTGATACTTCTATCTCTTTATTTAAACTAGTTCATTCCTAAAAGATTGTATCAAACTTTTCAAATTCTCAATCTCACTAGCTTAACTAAGAGTTACAACCTGAACCTTAAGGAATGTAATAGGGGATATATATGGAACTTGAGGAGCTTTAGGGAATTTCATAGAATTTGATTCTAGGAATATAGGCATCAGAGGCCTTGGATAGAGTTTACTAGCTTGTATTAAGTTATTTTTTGCTCTTATGGCCACCTCATAGTCATTTGGTAAGGTTATACCACCCATTGATTATATCATTACATCAATATAAAAATGAAGGACTTTCAAATAGTACAATAAAGAATATTCATGGGATGGTGTAATCAATTCATGTATTCTAGTCCATGTCTTTTGGAATTTGAGGTTAAAATTTGACATAAACTCATGGGGAGTTCTTTTAATGGTAGTTATTTATTCAACTAAAGATAGGTGATTAGACTTATCTTCAAATTGATTAAATAAGGATGCACTTAATTCATCCCATGTATCTATGGAATTTAATGAGATATTTCTATATCATTATAGGGCTTTTCCTTTGAAGCAAGTAGTAAGTAGTCTAATAGCCATATTATCTTAAATAATATTTTACACTAAACAATGATTGGTAACATCTTGGATGTGCTCAATAACAATTGTTTGGTATGTTACTTAGAATAAAGAGATAATATTAAGGTTATATATAAGAGTTTCATCAAATTGGGATAAATTCAATGGACTACCTCTATTAAATGGGACAAAAACTTGATTTATAATGACCATTTTAGTAGTGGGGATTGCACTACTTAGGAAAATGGGTTGACTTTTAGATGAATATTTCTTGTGAGGATAAGGTATTATCCTATTAAATATTTTTATTTTATATGAAATAGAAGGTATCTCAATGAATTCAAAGATAATACCTTTATTTGCTGACCTTGTAGTAACCTTTGGCATGAGAATGTTTCTTGGATGATGTTATGAACCCTGTAACTCAAATAATATTTAGCTTTTGATGATGATGGATGTCTTATTCCACAAATACCTCTCCTCAAATCCAAACTTCAACTATACCAAAGAGAATGTCTTTGGGTCCCATTGGGTGTGCCAGAAACTATTGTGGTCTTAATTTTACACCCATGGGGGGAGTTCTTTAGGCTCCCTCCAAATAAGCCACAAAATAAGAAAAAACTTATGATGTGGGTGTCCTATGGTTAGTTTAAACCTCTAAATAATGTTAGCTTCCTTTTGGATCTACCACCTAAACTAACCTCTAACTCAAAAAAGGGAAAGAAATAAACACTAATTACATGAAAACATGTAAAAAAGAGGTGATGCACCAATGTTTTGAACACTTGTACTTGAATAAGACACACTATAGAAAAATTTTGATACTAATAAAAATCACTTAATTCACTCTTAGAAAATCTTACACATAAGTTTTTCACTAAAAGGTAAGAACTATTTATTAATCTAGCATGGGAGGGTAGCTGTCCACTTCCAAACTAATTAGAATGACCTATGAGAGATACCAAACACCTCATGAAGGTTAGGAAATTTAGATAAGGGTAAAGGAAATCATGGATTCACTTAACCAAATTAATAAAATAATAAGACACACTTTAATTCAGCTTGCAAATGGAAGAGTTCAATCTCTATTATATCAAATAGGTGTTACAGTACAAATTTGGCATAGCCAAAGCATAAGAGTCTATATCTCTATGAAAAATATCTGAGAATCAACCCTTTCTAATGAGAAATAAAATGTAATATATAAGAAAAGGTGAAAGAGAGGTAATTGAGTATATAATCATTAATACATGTGTCTCAACCATTTTTTATCAATTAGCCTTGATCCAAATATGTTGAGTCATAATCCATCAAATAGGAACAAGTCCCTAAGGACCTTGAAATACTAAATACCCCACTATCTTCCTCAATCATGCTTGATAATCTTCATGTTATCAAGAAATTACTTGGGCTCACTCTTTGATGTTCCTTCAGACATTTCTTGCACAATTATAAATCTACCGTTACTTCTAAATCTTGAACATAGGTCTATTAAATATGTAAACCAATCACCCTATTCATTTTCTATAGTTAGGATGGCACTAAAGATATATAGGCTAAGGATTTTGATCATAAATAAGATGTAAAACATATTTTTGAAATATTTTGAAAGGTCTTTTAGATATTTATGATGTTATCCAAACTCACAGAGTGTGATCCTGATAACCAAAATCATGTTTGATGTTGCATTTATGTATTCTACCTACTTAGGGTGGTGAAATCCTTTGTCTAATGTGTCTAACTTCATGTAATCCTCTCAAGTTTATTATTATATTTAAATACCTAATTGTTACAATATTATGTACATGTATACATCCTATGCTTCCATATAACTTGATCAAATCTACCTCATTGATTCCCAAAAGAGTCTTTTTTTGGCTCAGTGTTTATGCCACATGGTAGTATCATGTGTATCCTAAGCTCATTGACTCTACTAATATATTTAATATTTTGGGTATGGTTGAACATGTAATATTTATTTTATTTGGAGTTTACATGGTCATTACACTTGGTACCTTCACATTTATCCTCAAGATCCTCTGACTAGTTGACCTTTGATTCATCATTTATCTTCATTTGTATGATTGAACACACTCTATTGATCTATCTAGTTACACTAACTTTGTTATAACCTATAAACCATTAGATATAATCTAGGATTTCATGATCTTTACACTTTTTATTTCCACATTTAACCATAGGACCCCTTTGAAATATTTGAATTCAAATAGTTACTTCTCATGGATCAAATTTGACATCTGGGTGCACGTCTCACTCTACTAGTTTATGTTTGAAGGCTTATATCTTTAGATAGAAAACTCATCAAGATAAAAAATTTGTAGGGGACATTATTATAATGGAAAAATCATGTCCATGTGATTATTTTCCCTTGAGAAGCTTCCTAAATTATTTTATCAAATGCATAACTTGAATGATCTGTTGATTTCTGTATGACATGTTATGATGGTATGGTTCCTTAAATTTTCCAAGTTCACACTTTAAGCTTGATTAAAGTGTTTCAAAAACTTTTAAATGACTTAATCTACCCAAGAAGTTTGTATGTTCCTCCTTTCATGGGATAACTCTTCAATAGAACCCTGCTTAGCTTCAATCCTAGACCTAGAAAAGTTTGGTATGTAAGCCGAATTTGGTCAATAGCTAACTTAGTGTGGGATTCCCAATCAAATTAGGATTGATCAAGAATTTAAAATGAAACACAATATTATTAAATATAACACCAAGAATGAAATTGTGTCCTTTAACTTAGGTGTTTACACTTTGTAAACCATTAATGTTATTTTAAATGATAAGGTGAAAGTATACAACAAATGAATTTGGACATTGCACTTTGATGGTGCATGAGCTAAGTAAAGTTCTAGCATTGATATTGTTCTAAAAAATCCCAAAGAAAAATAGTATCTAGCTTCTTATATATTATAGTCCAATTGTACTAATAATTTAATAGAATATGAAGCTCTTATTTTAGGACTTCAATTTGCAATCAAACATAAGGTAAAATAACTATTATTTTATGGTGATTCATAATTAGTTGTTAATCAGGTCAGAAGAAAATATCAGTGTAATTTTTCCTATTTAAGAAAGTATAAATTTAGAGCTTGGGATTTAATTGAGTGTTTTGATTCATTTAATATTGTTTACTTACCCATGGAATAGAACCAATTAGGAGATGTTTGTTGGGTGAATATTTTGGCATCAACTAACTAAAGGTAAAATGGGTATATCAACCACAGTATAATGAGATAAATCTCTCCTCTTAGCAAGGGGAGGATCCCTATAAACTATAATATACTAACATAAACTAAAAATAGACTCAGGGGTGAGATCATACCATCCATCTCTCTTTTTTTAGAGATGATGTTCACAAGGCAAAGGAAAATTCCTATGTAATAACTGAAAGCAATAATCTTCTTTTATAAATGATGTCCATTAAATAGTAGGAAAATTTCTTGAGTAGTAACTAGATCCACAAGAAACCCACGAAAGCACAAAGTCTTTTGTTGCTTCTCTTACTGATTTAGGACTAATAAAACTATAGAATGAAGTGCAACTCAAAGTCTCCACCAAAAACCACAAAAAAGTATAAGATCACAAAGGATAAAAGTAGTATAAAGCCTTTCTATTGCCCTTTTCACTAAAACATAAGAAACACAAACTAAAGGTAATTATAGCAGCACCAAGTCTTCATAATTAACTTCAGAACATCTTCTAATTAATTTCCACACACTCTACTTATTTAATCAAAATAGATGATATATTATTATGAAAAAGGGACATAAGAACCATTTCCTAAACAACACAAGTTATTCCAATGCAAAGTTTGAAAAGTAACCCACTTTCTCATTCATTCAAAAAAATATGATTTATAATCTGAGCTCAAAGTCTCAAAAGGCATCTCAATTTGGGTAGAGTTTTTGCTTCTAATCACCAAAAGATATCTATTACAAAAGAGGCTCTCTTCTTTTATAGGGATACTCCTTGAGGATTTAAAAAAAGATTTAAATATTCTGACCTAGTCAAAGATAGAAGTCTTTATTGACTTTGGACTTTCCATATTTTTACATGTAATTACACATGACAAAAGTACATGTGAAAATGTCCAAAGTGATTATAAAAGTGCATTTGAAAAAAGGAAATTAAATCAAAGGAAATTTGATTCAATTTGTAGCCCCATCTTTCTTTACATGAGCATCCTACATGGTGGTAGTTGCTTATATCTCGATATTGTCTGGAGTAACAGTATTTTTGAAGATCATCTTCACCCTAACTATGGCATCTCTCACTGCTGTGACTAATTTTACATGAATAATTAACCTATTTTTTAGATTATCTAGAGTTAACTGATTATCCAGTATATTGTCCATGGAGGCTACTGAGAATGGTTTATCTTCAAATTCCTTTTGGAACATACCTTTAAATTCCTAAACCATTTCTTCTACTGAAAGGAATTAATTGTCTTGCGATGTAAGTTTGCAAGGTAGCTCCTCCAATTTATGAAAAATATTGATGTCACTTTGCTCACTAAGGTCCTTTGATGATTTGAGGTTGCTGATCAATTCCTTAAGCACCTGACTCCTATATATCAATGCTTGTTTAGTCTCAGTATAAGAGTCTCTATCAGTAATGATGCCAATTGATACTAGGGTGCTTATTTTCAACTTCTTCATATCCATCCACTTATCAAGATAATTTTTTATGCTTTCAATATCTTGAGAAATGATATTGATAAGATCATCCATTTTTTCTCTCACTTTATTCATCTTATCCATCTTCTCAGACAACTCTATGAGCAAGGAAATTCCCTGTTTATACATCTTTTCTAAGTACTCTTCAAGTAATTTTCCATTGAGATAGGTCCTTTCTACTTTCTGAATCATGGGGTCATCGATGAAGATAGCCTCTAGAGTTACTATTTCTAGAGTGAAATTTATTCTCCTTATTACCATAGTTAATTGTTCCACCATTGCTTTATAATGGTCCTTCATTTCTCTTTCTCTGTCAAACTTTTGAACCAAGATGTCCATAACTGACTGCATATCGCTCTTAGCACTTTCATGAGTTATCTTTCCTAACTCAATTTGAGAGATAAAGTAGTCATTTACATCAAAATTTTCAAGATTTGCATCTTGTGGAGGTTTTGCTATTTCTAGAAATTTGTGCTCTTTATCCTCAATCATCTTTGAAAGAATTTTTGGCTTTTTGGGAGTCTTGACTTTTGCTGGCACCATTTTATTGAAATCAAAGTCATCTGGGGAGATGGTCTATTTTTTCCTTTTGAGTGTATAAGTCGACAACCAAGGTGGGAGAGTAGAAGTACTTACATTAGTATCAATCTCCATAGTTGGCATTATTGGAGTTGCACCTACATCAATAGTGAAATAATGGGCAGAGTATTAGTAAGAACTACACTTGCTACTAAATCATCGAAAGTAGAATTATCTCTGATATCAAAAAACGGAGATGAAAAACTAGGGATTGATCCTGAGGAATGAATAATATCTCTAGAAGTGCCTTGAGGATTGTCAAAAATAATTATGGAAGGAGAGGTAGCTCCAAAAGAGGGAACACTGATTAGAGAAATAGGTGAAAGAGTTATAATAGGTGAGCTTGGCAAGGAAGAATAAATTCCCATTATTGGTTGTATACCTTCTTGCAGAGATAGAGTTTCCTTTTCTTGTTGATCTATGGGCCTATTTTCAGTCTCTATTTGCTCTAATGCTAGTTCTTTGGTGCTTTACTTTTCAACCTCCATGTTTGTTGTTCTTGGCTCTTTTTCTACAAGATGATCCAAAGCTTATGTGGCCTATCAAAAGCAAGGACATCACTTTTATTCTTCATCCTATTTTCCACCCTTCTCCTTATTTCCTCTTGAAATTTAGCTTCTGAGCTTGTGATGAACTCTTTCAAGGTGATTTCCTTATTTGTTAACCAATCATTGGTGTTTGCCAATATTCATTTGAACCTTTTCCTCAAAGAAGTCAACTCCTTCTAAGACCATTGGGTTGGGGGAAGAGGGGTATTGGTGATATGTTCATCATGGTATCTATTATTGATCAAATCCCCATCATCCACTAGATTTTTAGGGATATCAGCGAGTCCTAAATATTCTATCTATTCGAGAGATAATCTACTGTAGTCCATTTTTTTGATGTCTTATACAGTCCTTAAATCAACCCAAACATCTTCAATCATATGCTCGTGAAACTGGGTCTTCCTCTTGATTATATCCTTTACACCTCTATAGTCAATTTTTGGTCTCCTTTTGAAATTCTTCATGGTTACGAGTTGTATTTCAGTCTCCATAACTCTAGCTTTTCCAGTAGTCAATACTGAGAACCTACCAATTTCAATTGAGAACTCGAAACTGGGTTTCTTGAGTTCCATGTGCTTATTGTGTATGATGATTATTTGCCTACACAGCTCCATCAAGACCAATTTGTTTGAAGGGAATATTGGGAGCATATAAATATGACCTTAGAAAAAGCCAACCCATAGATAATAAAAATAAGGGAACTGCAAGAACATACATCTGAAGTCATTAACAACTATCTAAGCTTTGTCTGACACTCTTTTCTATTCTAATTAGGGATCAAAGAGACATAAAAATACTATGAAGAAAGCATCATTTACCCTCCTAAAATGATGGATAGAACCCTTCAATGTCAATTGAGAGTAATATTGATATACTAGGGTTACCTTCCTATCTCCTTCTAATGTCAAACTTGGAAAGTTTCTCATTGATGCCACAATATATACTAGTTATGAAGTCATGTAGAATTTGGAGGTAGTGGATACCTTCATCAATTGCTCATGAAGAGCATTACTAATTTGTTCTCCCCAAAAAATAACTTGTTTGACTTAGAGAATTATCTTAATGAAAGGGTACATCCATTCATGAAATAGTGAGGAAGAAGGTAAACCTCTTACACTGCTGAGAAGGGTGATCAAGTCACCGACTTCTTCTATGAAATCACTCCTTAGAAAGCTCCATGGCCATCTTAAAAATTTCACTCTTAGAGTCTTAAGCCATCTATTGTTGATTACATTCTTTGCTCTTTCAAGATTTTTGTCATACTCCCTTTGTGATTCAATGGAATCAAGTTTTAATACTTCAGTAGTAGGAGGGCACATGAACACTTTGTCGATGAATTTAGAGTCCAGTCTAATCACCACATTACCACTAGTGTCTAACACAGCCCTGGTATCCTTATTATAGAACTGAGTGCATTAGAGAATGAACTCTATGTTGTGAACTACTACAAGAAAAGAAGATACCAGATGAATAGTTCTCTTGATTATCTTCTTTATTTCATGGCTGGGATTGATTGATCTAGTTATTTCTATGAACTCATCCATATCTACGTGATCGATCTCTATATCCCTAATGTCATCGACATTATAAGTTACCAAGGTGATTAGAAAAACACCTTGATACTTTTAATTCATTGTCTTCAACTTTTGTGGAGAAACCTTAGTCATCTAGAAGGGATTTTGTCAAAAGGATGTCGATGAAGAAGGATCCTTGAGAGAAACTAAAACAAGAATCATGATCATGAAATCAATAGAAAATTTAGAAATATGATAAAACTACATGTTGGTGATCATGACCATGGGAATGTGCTTGAAGTGGAAGGTGTGAATAGGTATAAAATTCAAAGGGAAGTGGGATCAGAAAGGCAAAAAATTGAAATTTCCCAGAGTTAGGAAAATTTGAGGAAATGCATACAGGGGTGGCAAAAATCACCACCCTTGCATGTGAGGGAAATATTGTTTGAGCATAGGTAGTAATTTTTGCCACCATTACATGTGAAATTTGTGTAGGGGTGACAAAAATCACTACCTATGCACATGGTGGAAAACTTGTGTAAGGGCGGCAAAAATTGTTGCCCTTACACGAATGGCAAAGGATGGTGTAATGGTGGCAATTTTTATCGCTATTACACTGGTTCATTTAGTATTGTGTAAAGATGGAAAAAAACACTGCCATTACAATAGTTAATGGTTTTTTCTATATTTTACTTTTTGGGTTTTTTCTATTTTTGATGCTAATGAGGAGGAGAAGGAGAAGAAATAAACAACCTATAAAGGAAATAAGAGAAAAACTAGAACTTAAAAGAAAAGAGAAAAAACTTAAGAGAAAACCTAGAAATAAAACAAGGAAGAATTCAAAACTCACGTAATAAAATTGAAATCCCAAACTTGAAGTTAGAAAAATCACAATCCCACTAGCGCACTCGGTCGACCGGTTGTAGGGAGGAGGAGAAAATAATTTGGAATGAATCAAATGAGGCTCAAATCAGCATAAAAAGGGTAAAAACCAACTCCAACCACTTGGAGCACGTGGCCATAAATGCCTTGTGTGAAAATTAAGATCATGTAAGGGTGATAAAAATTTCCACCTTTATATGATGAAGAGGAAGAAATATGCAAGAGCGGTGAAAATTACCACTCCTACAAAGAGGAACTTGAAGTTCAAGGGTGGATATTTTTACCACTTTTGCATGAAAAGATGTAAGGGTGGTGAAAATCATTGCTTTGCATCTGAACACAAAGCAACATGCAAGGGCAAAAAAAATTTTACTCTTGCACGTTTAACGAAAGACAACATGTAAGGGCAGTAAAAAATGTTGCTCCTACATGTTAATCAGAATCACTAACTCCTTAGAATTTATCAAAAACTTGATGTCTTGATTGCATCGAGACTGCAACAAATTTCACATTTCCTGAGAAATCGTAATGAGGGAAGGTTGTGAAATTTTCAAGGAGTTAGTCGACTATGCTCGAGATCAAGAGAAACTTGTATCGAATGATGAACTTAGAGTGAAACGGAAAAGTTTCATGGGGGTTGTTCCAAAAATGAGCATAGCTAATTTTTGGAACAACAATGTTCTATATTAAAAAACAACAAACCTGGTGCCTATAGAGCCTTTGAACTTGTAGGAGTTTATTATGGAAATAATTTCTTTCCCTTCTATGTTAGAAAATATCAATCACTTCCATGTTTTTTATTATGATAAGCAGATAATTGAATTCATGTGTAATTTTGGTGTATTCAAATCACACATTATTGATGAAGAAGATGAAAGTTTTGTATAAAATTCAAAGGATAATGAATATGGAGTAATAAAACTCAAGGAGAACTAAATCCACAAGGACATGATATCCTTAGAAATTATATTTGACCTAGATAAACAAAGAATTGAAGCTAAACAACCCAAGGTGAGTGAAAAAGATTATGAGTAAGTCAACTTGGGAAACCCTGGGAATAAACAAAGTGTCAACATTGGTTTAGTTTGCACTAATTAAGAGATGAAAGAATCTAATATCATTTTATCCAAGTTCAAGGATTTAATTTCCTAGTCATATGATGATCTTAATATATTTGATACTAGTGTGATTACTCACACTATCCCCTTGAAAGAGGTATATAAACCCTTTAGGAAAATACAGAGGCCAGTGAATCTAGTGATAGAACCATTGATTTATAAGGAATTGAAAATTTTTATAGATGCAAGGATAATCTTTCCCATATGACACTTGACATGGGTTATAAATGTTGTGCCTATCTAAAATAGGAATGGAGAAATGAGACTTTGTGTTGATTTAAGAAAATAAAATAGATCCTTGGAGAAGGATAATTATCCCTTGCCATTTTTGGATGAGGTAAATTAGTTGGTGAGTGGGTCTAGAATGATGTCATTCCTTGAAAGTTTTTTATGCTACAACCTAGTCCTAGTGAATAAGAACAACATAATGAAAACTACATTCACCATCAAGTGGGGAACATTTGTATACAATTTAATGCCATTTGGATTGATCAATGCAAGAGTAACTTTATAATCAGTAATAGACCATGCATTCCAAGAATTAATAGGTAAGTTAATAATTATTTACATGGATAATCTAATAGTTTTTTCTAAAAATATATGTGATCACATGATTCATTTGGAAGAAGTGTTGGAAAAGTGCATGAGATATTACATGTATTTAAACCACAAGAAAAGTATCTTTTGTGTAACTAAAGGAAAACTTATAGGACATGCAATCACCCAGGAAGGTATGACTATTGACCCTGATAGGATAAATGTAATTTAAAAGGTAGAAATACAAAATAGAAAATAAGAGTTGAAATATTTCTTTGAAAAAATTGATTTTGTAAGAAACTTTATTTCTAGTTTTGTAGATATTGTAAGACCACTCAACATGATGCTGAAGAAAGATGCAAAAATAAAATGAACTGTTGAAGTAAAGAAGACATTTCAAGACATTAAGGATGATATTATTTAATCTCCTATTCTGATAAGTCATAATTTTAGCAAAGACTTTTATCTATACTCATTTTATTTTGATCACATTGTTGATGCTATCTTGACATAGAAAGAGGATGACAAAGATAACTCTATAGTTTTTATGAGCACTAACTTGAAGAACATATAGCTAAATTATCCCATTCTAGATAATCAAGCCTATGCTCTAGTGAAAGACATCAAGAAGTTCATACACTACATCTTGAGGAACATGATGTATGCTATAATATCTTCTCTGTCTATCAAGTTGATGTTGGGATAAAATGAAATTAGAGAATTAAGAGGGAAGTGGATGGCCAAAATCCAAGAATATTATATAGAAATAAAATATTCTAAGTTGGTTAGAGGCCAAGGCTTAATCTACCTTATTATAACTACTAATCCAGTCATTGATGTTTTGTAGGTTAAATCAAGTTGAGTGTCTAGTGGTGATTAGTATAATGATATTGTTCACTATTTTTTACATGGAGTGTGTCCTCCATAGCATAGAATGGAGTTAAAAAGGCCCTTAGGCTGAGATCATCTCATTTTATGATCAAAATGGGAGTCCTCTATAGTAAAAATTATGAGGGGATCTATCTAAGATGTGTTTCTAGAGTTTAAGCCATAGAAATCATGAACAATTTCCATGACAAATTAGGTAGTGGTCATATTATAGGGTATACCACATCATAAAATATATTGAGAGTAGGATATTTATCGGCCAACCATATTCAAAGACACCTATGCTCATGTGGGAACATGCCATCAATGTCAAGTGTTTGATTGATAAGAGAAAATGGTATCCATGCATTTACAACCAATGATTAAAATGAAGCCTTTTACATAATGGGGCCTTGACTTCATAGTATTAATCAATCCTAACTCCTCATTAGGGCATACATTTTTACTCACTTCCATAGATTATTGCACTAGGTGGATTGAAGTAGTAGACACTAAGAATAGTAGAAAATTAACATCATCAAATTTATAGAAGAAAATATCATCACTCAATTTGGGATGCCCCTATTTTTAGTATACAATAATTTCCTAACCTTTATATCATCAAAATTCATTGAGTGAGCATGTGGCAATCAAATAATCATCAATTCTACTTCAAACTATTACCCTCAAGGTAATGGAGTTGTAGAGTCCACTAATAAAAAACATCAATAAATATACAAAGAAGAAACCTAGAGAATGGTAGTCCTTATTAAATTATGCTTTATGGGTAGACATAATGAGATAAAAATAGGTTCTCATGGAATCCCAATTCCTAATGGTCTATAGGAAATAACCTATTTTTCTTATCATGCTAAATCTACTCACCTATGAGTTTATGGATGAGTATATGGAAGATGATGAAAGAGTATAGTCTCAAATATTGAACATCATCTAAATAGATGATGATAGAGATTAAGCATTGAATGATTTCAATAAGAATTAATATGTTTCAAAGAGAGGGTTTGATAAACTAGCCAAAGTTAAAGCGTTCTACATACTAGACTTGGTTTTACTATGGGACAAGGCCTATGATAATAAGGGAAAAAATGAAAAGTTTGGTCCTCTCTAGATTGGACCATATTAAGTGATATAAATACCAGGTAAAAATGCATTTAGGCTCAAACACCAATAAGGTAATGACTTAACCTTGTCAGTCAATGGGTAGTATATGGAACATTATTTCTCAATTGTTCTGTTGTAAACTCTAGAAGGAAAGCAATCTTATTTAGAGTTAGATTAGGTAAGATTAGAGTAGTTTCCTTTCCTTATTTGATTTATTATTGTGTTTTTTCTCACTATCATACATTGATTTCCTATTGTATTTTTTCTCACATTCTACTTATTGTTCATTTTGTGTTATGTGTTGTAGTATAATAATAAGTCCTCTAGATAAGAATTTATTGGCTCAATCTGTGTTAGTCTCATATTAAAAATGGGAATAAGGGACCATTAGTTTTTAACATTGGTCATCTAAATTTTTGAAACCTCTAGCAGTGTTTCAATTTAGAAAAGTTAGGTGGGGTCAATTACAAGTTAGTTTTCTCTTGAAAATCCTAATTTATTTTAAAGACCATAATATAGTTTAGATGAATGAACATTTTCTTGATCTAATGTTTCAATTTTTTTGGACCATCATGCTATCACTTAAATTAACCAAGTAAATTTATAGGGTATAACTTGATATCTAAAGGGGAATTGCATCCAAACTATGTCTTGAAAAAACCTTACATTTAGCTAATTATGGTTCTAAACCATTCTAGTTTATGAATTCAGATATAAAAACATTAAAAAAATGATACACCAATGAGATGAAATCATTAACTAATTTTATATTCCATGAATGGTGATATAAGTAATCTCTACTGGGCTATGGATGTTTGGCTAGAAGTAGAGCAAGGCCTGGAGAGGATCCAAAGGTATCTTTGTTAGGGATATGGATTCCTGGCTAGTAACAAAGTAATGCCCAAGCCATCCTCAATTGAGAAAAATATAATTATATAAAATCTAAAGAATTCTTAAGCCATTTCATTTTTTATGTCTTGAAACTTGAAAAATATTATTTTTGAACCCAATGGCACTGGTCAAGGAACCTCAAATCACACATAGTATGATGTATAAAAGGTTTAGATACTATTTCAAACCTATGGGATTTTATTAGTCCTAAAAAATAGTTTTGGTACTAACTGAAGATCATAATGAGATAACTAATTTTTCATTCATCTTTCAATAGAAGATCTACATTGTAACATTTTTCAATGTTTCCACATAGAGGTCTCCATTTTTTTATGATCAACATTCCCCTATTCTCAGAATGGGGACCCTCGTTTCTTCAATTTCCAAAATTACCCAAGATGCCAAGCATATTAAATCATTTGACTGCATGGAGAATTGATTTAATACATTTTCATTTTTTGGTTTAATCATTCATTTTGGAATAAGAATTGATACTTAGAAATATTAAAATTATTACAAGTCTTCTTCAAGTTTTATTCAATAACGAATTATTAAAAATTGATGGTTCAATGACATGTAGATAGGATTTTAATAAATAAGTACGATCTAGCTCTCTAATTGACATAAACATAGTAAGCTTCACTAGGTTTTATTTGATTAACTTTATGTTGTGTTTAAGGAATTTATTTTTAGAGTTTTTATTTAAAAATTGTTGAAATTTACCTAAGATGATTAATGACACCTTTAATGAGCTAACATAGTTTATCACTTAACCTCATAGGACGTCAAATTAAAGTTACATTTTATGATGCCTCATGGCAGGTCAAATTTTGAACTATGGCTTAAAAGGTTATATGTCCACATCATCAAACCCCATGATGCCTTAAGTATTCAACACATCCTATACAAGACACTTGGATTAAATATAACAAGTCAAAAAGATATGTGTTGTCATCTAGAGGGTTCAAAAAGAAGCTAGTAATTAGAATTCAAATCTTAGGGATATGTGTCAAGATCTAATCCCCCATGAGTAAGCCCATTTTATCGAAGCCACCACACATCCACCACACATCTTTCCATAATTCAAAATCCCATGAGGTGCCACCACGTGGCTGAATCATGACCAACCAGACTAAACAACCTTTCAATTTTATGTGTGTTACCTTTGGGTTCATCAAAGGTCACCACATATCCACACTACATTGAATCCATTAAAATATTATAACAAATCACAAGGTAGACATCTAAGTTGCATCTGAGTCATCTGATCTAGGTTTGGTGATATATAACTATCTGAGATGCCTTCTAATAATGGCACTTGGTATAAGAACAAACATGAGCACATGAGAATGATGTGTGTCCCCTTTGGTCCATAAGATGATGATACATGTCATTCACATAATATTTCTATCTTATATCCATAAGATCACCTCTAAGAGGGATGTGTGTCTCCACCCAAGCCATTCAATTATTACCAAGTTTTTGATAGTTGGCTAAAATCCTTTTGAAGGATACACCTAGTAATCAAAGCTATGATTACCCATGAGAGAGACACTTAGAAAAGAAATCCATGATTGCCCATGAGGGAGATACATGGCATTCCCATGACCAATCATAATTTAATAGCACTACTTGATAGGTCTCTACAAATTTAAAAATTCCACATGATGAGATACAAATGAGTCATCTTGTAAATTTGAATTTTGAGAGCCCACAAGTCAATCAAAAGGTGTCATTTGTCTAAACTTTGAGCCAACTAGGTAGATTAGTAATTTTTAGGCACCATGAGTACCAAGATGGATATGAAGTGCTAATCTTTAGATTTAAATCTAAAATTGACAATAAATCAAAATCAAATTAAATCTAAATCAAGTTATGGAGTAATTAATTCTAAAAGCAATAGTTTAAATATTCTTTTAAATATATGCAAAGTTGACAAGCTCACCGTTAATATGGTATGAACTAGGATCACCATCAAAATTACATTAATTAGAGTGATCTTTCAAAATGATACACAATCAAGTTTCAATTTTGCATTTTAAAGCTATACATGTTTCCTCTCTCTATTATTTATGCTCTCATAGTTCGACAAAGCTCAAGCCATTTTCAAATTACACTTCTAACCACCATTATTAGAGCTTCAAAGTTGTAGAAGGATAAAAAATACATTGATTACTACCTAGAGTACTATATAAGATGGTACAATCAAGTACTTGTACTCTAGGTAAGATTAGTTTTACTAGGAATGATGACTTTTTATTTTATAATGACACTTCAATCATCTTTAAAGACACTGAATTCAATCCTGAGGTTATAACTTCTAGTGAACTAAATTACAATAGCATATACTTTAATGTAGAATAAAATAGGGTTATTTATGAGGATGAAACCTTTTCTAATATAATCCACTAGATTATGATATCCTTGCCATCAATGCAATCAGTCTCCATAATATCATAACTAAACCATAGGTCATGTCATGCACTAACATAGTATATGGTATTTTTAGGAGGTTAAAGTGTGAGGATAGGATACTTAATTCAATATCCCATGGTCTCCCTATTTATTTCATATTAAAATCAAGCTTCAAAAAGTACTATGACCTTTCCTCTCCATAGATAGAGTATAACTAGGTCATTATCAACAACTGGTATGAAATGCACTCCCTAGAGAATGTCTTGGCTTTGTGGGTGTCTACATGATGGGAGTTATTCTCATGGATGATCAAGGTAAATTTCCCATTTAATAATTTATATAAGGAGTTATAATTGGCCTCTCCCTTGTAAAAAAATATTTAGCAATCCACACATTGCCTATGTGGATTTAAGGTCTATTCCATTTATAAAAGTCATCCTAGAGGACTAGCAGATTCCCCCACTTGGGGAGATTGTCAGCAAAAATTTTGTGTATGTTATTTAGGACACTTGAAATAATGGTGCCACTTTCTTTATGATGAGATACTTATTGGATGAAATATATGTAACTCCTTAGCTGGGTCAGAATTCATGGTCTCTTAAGCATCAAGAGGTTATGCCTTAGCTCTTTTCTATGATGCATATTCATCAATTTAGGTGTAATATAAGAGTGATCATAGAAGAGTTATCCCAAGTGGTTTATAATTTGGTCATTGAATGTGATATGTAAAGGGTTCCCCTTAAATTTAGGCAAACCTTGAGAGACATGGGTGGCTACTAGTTATACCCAAAATACATAGTCACTAGAATGAGAGTGATGGTGGCCCCTCTTAGATAGTCAAAGTTTATACCAATGAAGTTGGATAAATAAGAAATTACCTATCAAAATCTAAATGGAGTTGATGGAGTATTCAAAAATAAGAAGAAAACATGCCTCCATAGGGTTCCTTATAAATTAGAGTGGATCAAAATTACTATGTGGCATGATATTATTGTAGCTGTTAGGCAAAGGGATTCGTACCTATTTCCTAAAGATGACTTTAGAACATGGTATTCTAATAACGTCATTGTAAATCATCTATTAAAATTCAATAAATATGTAGCAATGGAGTAAAAACATGAATAAAAAGTTTATGAATTGATATATAAAGACACTCTAAAAAATGAGGTGGTGCTTCAAAATGCTGCAAAGAAGAAAATTGAACTAGAGATAAGACTAGATAGAGAGAAGAAAAAGGAAGATATTTCTAGGTCTCACCCATTAGTATCACATGAGATCATGTTTGATGCTAAATATGAATAGGGTAAATATGAATAAGAATAAGGAAACCTTCCTATTGTTAGGAATAGGCCATCTAGACCTCCATAACTTGCCACTTCAAGCATTCAGGACTTACCTCCAAACTTTGAGCAAGGAGGATCTAGAAGTCAGCTTGAACCCTCCCAAGGGCCCACATTAATCTTTTCATCTATTATGAGAGCCATTTTGGAGATCTTAGATCAACTTGACCCTACTTTTATTAACCTTGAGGAATTGTAACAAGGTATTCATATATCCATGGAAGAGATGCATACATTGGATGGTATAAACATTGACAAGGTATACAAGAAGAAAAGAGAGCCCAAAATCACCATGATTGGATTAATAAGACCTCTATAAGATTCTCAAATGACTTTAAATCCCACTAGCACACCACAAGCTACCCTTGGATCATAGGATCCTAATGTAAATACCTTCCCACTGTATTATTTTCTAGTTATTAGTGCATTTTAAAATGCTTCTACATTTGTTCTTCCCACCATTATTTCCCCCATTAGATCTAATATCATTAAAAACTACAACTACCACTACTTAGTATTCATATGATACTAGCGTGAGCCAATCTAATGGTTCCTTAGGATTCACCCTCCCCCATTTCATTTCTCATTCCACTTTAAATATTGCTTCTTCCTAAGTAGCCATAAGTTCATCACTTTTTATTGGTTCCCCTACAACTATAAGGCCATTAATGCCCATTTTAAAAAAAATAACCTTTCCAAAACCACCTTTGCCTACATCTCCACTAAATATTACTATGAATTCAAAGGTGGTGTGCCTCCAAAGTTTCCTTCATTTATCCTAAATATGGTTTCAATAAGAACTCTATTTGGCACACCTGGATAGATGGACCCAACAAACTTACCACACATTATTATTATATATTTAGCCTCTACCTCAACTCAAACACATATATTACATCAAAATTTAACAAATATAATGCCTACTATTATCCCAAATTAGGTTAAGGATATTATACAGGGAGCAGGACAAGAGATACCTTAGGTAGTCCTCTATATACCACATATTAGCATGAGATTTGATGCTTCTATAGGCACAATGAAAAGAGTGGTGAAGATGTAGGTTTATCATCCCCAATTCATCTTTTTTATGTTTTATGAAAGTTAATATGGATTCCCTCTTCACTTTAACAAAGAATAAAAAGTCTAGCCTAGGTGAAGTGGATGAGTATGCAGAGGACCCTATGTCCATGATCCAATCCAATAAATTTTTTAAAATGGCCTTGATAAAAGGAATGAAGAAATAAATGAAGATATTGAAGCAAAAATCATTACCTATAGCCTTGAACAATACCATAGTCTAGGTAATTAATGTAGTCATCAATGTCTTCAATTTATACAAAGTCATGAAAAGAAGGCAAGAGGATGGGACTCTACAATATAATATGGTCATTAAATATGACCAAAAACATGTACTCTATGATGCCAAGTTGGAAAACTTGGATAGAGTTTTAAGAAGTAAAAAATACATAGACCTTAAGATATTAACACTTGAATACATCATCCTATATTAGACCATAATGATGAACAAAAAGAGGATATTGAAAAGGTGGCTAGAATAGGTTCAGGATGTATTTGCATCCTTAGAAAATATAGAATTCAATATTTCCCTCTTTTTCAAGGATGTTATGGTCACTATGGTAACAAATATGATGGAAGCTTCATGGATGACAAGGAAATAATAACTCAAATGAAGGTATTTGTCATAAATTAGCTGAACATAGCCAATGCAAAGACTACCATTGAGGTAATGAACATTGTGGCTTTTTCCAAGAAAAGACTGGAGAGAGCTTAGTCTATTGAATAAACATTGAGGCTAGTACTCATGGAGCATGTTAGGATTATTAAATAAATGCATGACCTATTTAGACTTATGATATTGTATTTTAGTCAAATTAGCCATGATTACTTAGTGTGCACGAAAGTTTGGACAAAGGAAGTAGTAGAGAAATAAAGGCATCAATAACAAGTTGGTCAACAACTATCTCTAGGGCCTTGAGGAATATTTGGCTTTATTTTTTAAATTTTAATTTAGAATATTCCATTTTAATCTATGGCATTTTAGCCTCATGAATATATTTGGGTGTCTTTTAATGGGTCCACTTGAACTTGTATACGTAATTTTGATGCATATATATAGGGATATTCCCCCTCATTATAAACATGAATAGTTGTTATTTAATTAATGCAAAAGAGATAAGAATTTGAGAGATTATCTATATGATTTATTATATGATCTATGGTTTTTGTTTCTCATGATTTTAGAATTAAATATTTATTTTCATATTTCTAATCTAGTAATAATATCACTATATGCATATGTTGGTTTGATTTTAACACTAGGCTAACAAATCTGCTATTATATGTGCTATGTTTTCATCTTATTTGTAGTTGAATGTGATTATGCAATTTAATGTGAATGAGTAAATTTTTTTTCAAGGTATTATTTTAGATAGATAAGTTTATTTTCATTTGAAGCATAAACTATGTTCATTTGTCTCTGAGCATCACATGAGTCTCGATGAATGCTAGTTTTGCATGTTATTGTCATAAAAGTTAAAATAATTGACACCTCTAACCCTCTAAAGCAAATTTTCATTTCTACCTTAGCATATTTACCTTTGGATCTACCCCATGAATCAATTTAGTTTAGATCATTCTATAAATATTCATGGTTTGTATGTGTTTGGGCAATAATTTTAAAAGTTTAAATCAATTTCACAAAGATCAACAAGAAATAAAGTGTCACTATGTATAACCTACTGTCGTTATAGTAGGGTTTAATTACAAACTTCCAAGTGGTGGCCATATCTCTGATATTTTTCTATTTTTTAGTATTAGTCGTGTAAATAACTCAAGACCCAAGTCTTCTAGGACTTAAAATTGAGTTTATTACTTTCTCCCTATTCCCTAGAGACATAGGGAGCACATTAAGTACATCAACAAATTTTATAATTGTTTTCTCCAAATGTACATCTAATAACATGGGTCATTTGAAGTAGGTTTTTAATATATGTAAAGAGCTTAGGGTATCCTTAAAACCAAACAAGTGTGTATTTGTTTTCCATGAGGGCCATATACTAGGACACATTATTTTTAAGGATGGATTGGACATTCACCTATAGAAATTAGAATCCATCAGTTCCCTTTCTCTACCAAGACATAATAAAATCATCCAAATATTTTTTGGAAAGATAAAATTTGTGAGAAGGTTTATACTAAACTTTGCTTCACTAGTCAAGCCACTTACCTCTATGCTCAAGAAAAGTGCCATTTTAAGCTAGACAAGAAAAGGTAGGGACAACTTTGAATCAATTAAAAGAGAAATACACAAATCCAACACACTTTTGAATCCATTTTATGAAAAATATTTCATCCTCTATTATTTTAGAGGAGATGAAATAATCTCAGTAATCTTAGCACAATAAAATATTAAAAAAATCAAGTAGCTTATCACTTTATTTATTCAAATGCTTAAATATTATGAATTAATATATATCTTTGTTGAAAAATAAATGTTGGATATCATTAGAGAATTCAAGAAGTTAAAACACATGCTCTCTAATAAAAATATTCAGCTGATGGTCTCACATCCTTGTGTGAAAAAGTTTCTATTGAGTAGATATATTAATGAAAAAATAACTAGTTAGATCACCAAAGTGATGGAGTATGACATTGACATCAAGATCACCAGGCTCATAAGAGGAAATGGATTTTGTGTTCATTTAGTATTTTATCTATAAGGTGAAAGTAAAAAAGTCCTTATGTTGCAAGAGGAACAACCAGCTGATCAGGGTCTTCTTAGTTGTTGGACTTAGAGCATGAAGGACTTTCCCTAATCGAGTGAGTATCCAAAAGGGTTTGACAATGCTAAAATAAGACATTTAAAGATCTAATCTATTAATTATATTTTTTTTTGATGATGTGTTGTTTAGAAAAGATATCAATGGAGTCATCATAAGATGTATAGAGTAGGATTAGACTAGAAAAATCCTTCAAGGTTTCTATGATAGATTATTGGGAGGACATTACTCACCCAAAACAACTACTTTCAAGATCATGAGGGTTGGTTATTAATTTCCAATATTTTTCAAATATGTTCATATATGGGTAAGAAGATATATAAAAATTCCCTTCTTTATATGTAAGCAGAGGCTAGAAACTCTTCTGTTTCATCCAATTTAAGTTGACCAACCCTTCTCTAAGTGGGGTTTAGATTTCATGAGAATTATCAACCCTAATTAAAGTGATAGACATAAGTGGATTCCAACAAACACATACTATTTCAAAATATGGATAGAGGTAGTGGTCCTCAAATAATCAAATGAAACATTCATCTTGGATTTTTATGAGGGAATTATAACTTAATTTGGTGTTTTAGACACCATCATCTCAAAAAAAATTATGGATTTATTTAGGACTAGAATCAGTGTATGGGTAGTAAGACATAACATTTATTTTATCACGTCCTAAAATTATTACCCTCAATGTAATGGTTTGGCTAAGTCAACCAATAAAAACATAAGTTGCATCGTGAAGTGAACCATGGAGGATAATCAAAGGAATTGGCATGCAAAAATTAAAGCAACCTTGTGGGTAGATAGAACAATGCCTAAAAGGGAAATTTGAAACTCTCCCTTCATTCTAGTTTATGAGAGGGATGCCAAGATGCTTATGTCACTAGATATACCCTCATTAGAGCTTGACCACTAGCTAGATCTAATTGAGATTGATCCTATGGTAGTGATACTAGCTAAACTAATAGAGATAAAATATACCAAATAACAAGAGATGCATACTTTGGAGATTATTCAAGCTCAAATGAATAAAAAATTTGATAACAAGGATACTGATAGGATTTTATAATAAGCAAACTTAGTTCTCAAGTGGGACATGGATAAAGCAAAACATGGGAAGCACACAAAGTTTGATGCCATATGGAGTGGTCCTTATATCATGCTAATGATTTTATCTCTCAAAACTAAATGGGGAAGAGTTACATATCTTAGTTAATGGGATCCATCTTAAGCACTATTTTTGAAGTGATTTTCATTTTGTTTATATTGGTTTAAATGCATTAAATTTCCTCTAAGTGTTATGGCATAATATTTTAGTCTTTTCTTTTCCTAAGTGATTTTGAACATTTGTTTATTTCCTTAATTTCTCTTTTTGATTGAAGGTGAAGTTCAATTTGATTATTCACCATCAGGCCAAGAAAGTTACAACAAGGTTGTGTTTTTAGATGTGAAAGGGTCACATGATTCTATGAATCCATACCCAAATGATTCCTTCAAGGCTACTATATTCATGATTAGAAGGAAATCATACCATATGAGTCACCTAGAATGTTGACAATTTTTAGTCACCATAGAAGAGCAGTGTCCAATTATGAAAGGGGATTTAGGAAATACTTCATGCCTCAGTCTTTTCTTTAACATTGCCCATATCCATGTGTCAAAATTTTGTAGCCCTGAGCCTATTAAAGTTCCTTTTGGACATAGTTTTTATTCAAATTTTCCTAAGGAAAATGACATCAATAAAGTGCCAAAGTAATTAGGTTAGCAAGATGCTTCCACATGTCATGACCCCTTAGACCTAGCACCCTAGAGATGTCCATAGCATGTCAAAGATCTTGAAAAGTGGGAGAGAGGTATGATTATATGTGGTAAAATTCATTTTGCCTTGATATAAATAGGTTGATTAGGGTCATAAATTATATAAAAGATCCATTTTAATTAAAATTTACCATGTGGTAGTCTCTTGGGATCCCATGATCCAAAGGTAGGGTCTTTTTCTAAAATCACAAAGTTCTATAAAAGTGGCATGTGGTATAATAAAGGCTAAAAACTCAAGTTCATAGGTAAATGAAGAGAGTCCATATGGTGGCCAAGGAAAATTAGGAAAGGATAGAGATATAAATCTCATGGATGTCGATAAGCTACCAAGTGGAAAAATAAGTTTCCACATCAGTAAAATTGATAACAAAATAAATAGGACATATGGTAGCAATGACATAAATAGGCATGAGCTCATTAATTAATTGCCTATCTAGCTTCAAAGCCATCAAAAGCTAAGATTTAACTACATATCTAACTCAACTCACAAAATCAAGTGTAGATCAATTTTTCACCTAGAAATGATAAGAAAGGTAGTAGAATTCAATGCAAAATTGAGTAGTAGCACCCATCAAATTATGAAATGTGCATTGGGATTAATTAGAAAGCATATAGGGCAAAGAAGAGTCTTAAATTTTAAATATGGTATTGAAATATGTAGAGGGTATCAGTAAAGGTAAAAATGGTGTAATTAAGAAAAATATTCAAAGGCAATCAATATCCATAAATCTCTAGTTACATCACTATGCACAAAGTGTCCAAATTTATAAAATTTAAATAGAGTAGTTAAACAATTTAATATTGGTTATTGTGAAACTAATGAGATAAATAGGATAATATGTAGATTTAGGATTGAGGTAATCACCATACCTTAAGGACACAATCAAGATCTCCAATTAATTTTGGCCATCCATATCTAATTGTAGAGAGATTATGTGTCTTAGTTTCTAATGTAAATCTAATTATTTTAGTTGTATTCTATACTATAATTAATGACCCATGGGATTCCCATTGCCTATCAAATCTTGGGTATTGTATTTAAAAATGGTTGACATTTCTAGGCATAATAATGCTACCAAAATTTTCCCTCCATGAGCCCTTTACTACTTAAACCGTAGATTTTAATGAGGATTGAGTTTAACTCTCTTCATTATTCTTACATTCTATGTGCATTTTGTTTTTCTAATCTTTTTATATGGATGAACTTCATTCCTTTCATTTTTTTCCATTCCCATCACCTTTATGCATGACTTGGAATTAATTGAAGGTCATATTCTATGTATATTCATGTCATATGCATTGTTTATATGAAACACTTATGTAGTTAAAGCACCCATTTTGGAGTCTGTGTGATAATTTTGAATTATCTACAATTTTTAGTGTGTTCTTTAAAGCCTATAGAGTGTCTCTATATAGTATTCATGCATCATCAATTTTATATTTTAGCATTCCTCCTCCTTATTCCCCTTTAAAATGTTTTAGACTTAGGATTAGTTTTATATTTCCTTTCAGGTCATTTAGGCCTACATTTTGATCTTAAATCAAGTACATCCTAAGGATCACAAGTGTCCCACAACCTTGGGAATGTTCCCATTGGTTCACTAAACCAATTCTTCCAATTTGGTCGGTACATAGTTCAAGTGACAACACTATATACACAATCCTCCATGATGTAAGGATCATCTTGGAATAACTGAGCAATTCTCATCGATATCCTTACCATTTTCATGTTTTTATATACTTGGGAGTCATTTTCAACATTCTATAAAATATATTTATCTCGATATTAATTATGCCCATAGTTCAGGTTAAACCTACCATTGACATTGTTTATATGTTGCACTATTACCCCGTTAGGGTCAAAATATATAAATTATACTAATATGAAATGAAAAGAGTGCTTATGTTGAGAGGTCTTCATCAATGGTTCCTAATATTTGAACTATTGTATTTGAATATTGAGGGGTGTCTTGTGAATTTTTTATATTTTAGATCTCTTACAATTTTCATCAACTCTATTTGAAAACTAATAGGCTATCTCCTACTCAACTAGTTTATTAGTGACTAGTCTAGGTAGAGAGAATGGTGAAAATTATGTTCCATACACTTTGATAATTTTATGTTCTAGGTATAACCAGTAGTCTCCCACTGATTTAAGTGATCTCTTGATATCTACAAACAACCTTGGCATTGGTTATTTATTGATTTCTTTGTATACCATTGGATAAAAAGTGTTTTTTATCCTTTACATGTGATCTCTAAATTTGTTAATGCGATAAAAATCAAATTCATCACATATTATTTTTTGTCTTTTAGGTTCTTAGGGAGAAGTAATGGAGCTCAAAGTACCACAAGTAACATTTACCATATAATAAAGCATATCAAAATTGATGTATGATCTATTATGTGTGACTCTTTAGGATTTCAAGTTGTAACTTATGATCTCATATAATGTAGGGATGCCCTTATTATAAATAATCATGGATGAAAATGGAGCCCATAATTCATCCACATAAGTTATGTATGAAGCTCCATGTAGCTTTCTTAAAATTTCCTAGCAATTTTGACACCATAACTGAATTGGGTAGGTGGAATAATTTTTCTCATGGAAAACTTATTGGGATTTTCATCCAACCCTTTCAATATTTCCTTAACTTCATTTTCCTTAAACCGCTCACCAACTATTGTATAGATCTAGGGCAATTTAGGTTTAGGTAATTGATAATACTTTTAAAATAGTACACCATCTATGTAAGCCACTAGTTTTGTGGTATTATTTTAATAAAATATATATTTAGTTTATGCACATGTTGTAAACAAATTAAAAACTATATTTTCACAAGGGAATACCTCAAGTTTGGCCATTTATTTATGTAATCTAATGAATTTAATGTAGATAAAATCATATATGTATTCTCTCTCTCTCTCTAAGAGTCAAGTTGTATTCATCTTCATATGGATAAATAACTTCAACCTCTACATAAATATCTAAATAGTGACTAAATTCATTATTTAGATGAATTGGGTAAAACTCTATGTCCTTGAACTCTTGTGTAATCTTGAAATAAAACATTGAAGGATTTAGTTATTGGTTAAATTATCATTCTTAATGATCTCTTTGATTATATTGGAAAATAGGACTCTAGGGTAATATATATCTCTAGTTAGTAATTTACAAATTAGTAGATTGGAAAATGCAATTTTATTTGATTTGGGAACATAAACTATAAACCATTATATAGTAGTGAATTCATTAATTTAATCCTTAATTTGTGAGAATTAAGTATAAACTAATGGTCTCTCTCAGCTATTTTTCTAATTTAAATTTGATTTTATGACATAATTTTTTATGGGGATTTGTTTGACATGTGTCACTCTACCACTCTAGGATCATTTTATTAAAGTATTCATAAGTCCAATAAATCACATATTTATATATTTTTTTAATTCTTTCAATTTTTGTTTCTCTTGCTCAAAACATCTTAATATTATATTGACATGTTGGGGATGTTCATATGTTCATAAGTTCACCTTTGAAAAATAATATTCACTTGTTTTGGACTAATTTTTTACATCTTAGTGATCCATGTAAAAAATTCACTACAATGACCCATTCCTTTATGTATTATGTTCTATTTTATTTCAATAACACCATCATCTTTAATCTCTTCTTTTTGCATTGAATTAAAAAAAAATCATAAATAAGCTAAGACTCAAAATCACTTGAATTATTTATGAATAATATTATATATTGGTCATCATTAAATACCTAAAAATTGTCTACATTATTAGTGAGTGAAGGAATGTAAATAATTATACAAAAAATTTATATAGTTTTTACTTTTCGAGTGTGGCCAAATTTACTGCATAAGCATCCAAATAATTTTTAGTTTGGTTCTATTCTATTATGACAAATTTTATGTTGAAACATTAAAATGATTCAACCAAATCCCAAGATAAATACTTATATTTCTTTGGATATGAAAAATTACATTAGTATCAACTCACAAATTGGTTGACAACTAGCTCTAAGTCTCCAAACATTAGTTGTTATTTAACATTATGTTTCAATGTGAACTATAACCCTAAGATAAAGGCCTCATATTATACATACTTGTTAGTGCATAAAACTATAGTCTAAAAGTAGAAATGTATTTTTTCCTATCAAGGTTAATCATGGTTATGCCTACACTAGAGCCTCTCTTGGATCGAGTACCATCATAATATAATGTCCAAAATTGTGAAAGACTTTCAAATTCTTGCTAATGATTCTCAAGCCTAGTTTTGAAAATTTAAAATTTTACATGTTATGAAGAAAAGTTGATTATCTCATTCTTAAAATTATATTTTTTGATTACATACTTCATATTTGGTTCCCTATAAACTCTAATATGATTAGGTACTCCTTTCTAAGGTATCCATATATGTGAAAAGTCTATTTCCATGTATTTATTCAATGCATCGGGATAAGTCCATAATCCTAAGGAGTGTCAAATAATATAACTTAGATGTATTATTTCACATGTGGTTCCAAAGTAAGTTGCATGTAGAACTTTAATAATTCTCTAAAAAATAGGATAATAGATTTGTCTAATTAAGGGACCGCTCTTTTAGAATTTTCTATAATAAGACATAAATTATTATAGATACATGTGGGAATAACATTATCTAAATCCATTGAGTCAATTAAATAATTACGCATATTTTTTCCAAAGATTCTAACAATTAATAGGAAAGGTAGGACCTCTAGTTTATCTTTATAAATGACCATATTGGTGTCTACAACCTTGTATTTTTTAGAAGATGGTTTTCTAGTTAGGGATTTTAAAAATAATTATCTCTATTATGTAATCTAATCCAACTAATGGAGTGTAATGTTTTATTTAGTCTTATTTATATCCTAAATTATAGTGTATCATCCTTTTTTAGATAGATCAATAGGTTAATATTGATCATTTCTTTTTGAAGAAGATGAATTATTATTAAATTTTTGATCAAGAGGAATGAATGCATTGTTATTTTTAGGTGTAAAGGTATTGAAATGCTATATTATTTCTCAGAATGTAGTTATTCCTGTAAAACTACTAAAAAACATGAATCTCATTTGTTTTTCTCATCCTAAATTAGGAATGAGAAGTCATATGTTTCAAATACCATTACAATACTTAAAGCACTAGATGTATCAAAAATGGATAGATAATATTGATTAGGGACAATATCATGACCCTCCATAGCATTTTGATATATTTCATAGGTAGTACAAAATTATATACAGTTCAACTCACCATGTTGCACTATGTAGTGGACTCTAAACCAGTTGGGTAATGATACCTAGCATATGTTTATCTCAAGAAACTTATTGGGTGATGGATTTGGATTATTAATTGGCCTATTAAATGTTATGTTATACTTTTATAATGTGAAATTACTATTATCCCCACTAACTTCCTTGAGCATTTTTTCATACAAAATAAATCATTGTTAATATTATGCACCATACGTTGAATGACATCCAACTCTATTTTAGTATAATAAAATGTTATCCATTATGTGGTAGAGAAATTTACTATAAATATGGCTTGGCTATAATTATATTTATTGGGCATGGAAGTTTAAGTTCTAGTTTGGTGTAACATTATATAAATTTAATTGGGTAAATACATAATATTGGTCATTAGCCATGACATTCTGATTAGCATTTAGAATAGGAATCAAATATGAGAAATTTAGATTGATGTTGGCCATGGATAGAAATTGAAACTAAGGATACAAAAAATGGTCAACATTGGTGGCTTCCACATATTCCTCAGGTAATGTATTGATATTTTGGACTTTATGTAAAAATAATGCATCTATCAAATCTAATGAAATTTTATACATTTCAAAGCTAATGCATTAATAGGTCTATGTAGAATGTCTATATGGATATGCATATTTTAGAGTCTTGAATGAAATGCTCTAATTGGATCATAGGTTATCTTTCCATATTGTCAAAAAATTAATAAATTACACTTGCATTAGTGACTTCTCTAAATTATATAATAAATGTATTATGACATTGAGCCCATGATATTATTGAATTATTCGTAAGGTTAAGGAACCATACATTGACATCATATTTCAAGTTAAAATGAAATAATTTTCATGTGAAATATCCATGAAACACATACAACAATACCAAATAGGTCTTAAAGGATTTCATATGCTCTTTTCCATTTTGTCCCATGGAAAGATACAACTAAGGAAGGTACTCTTTAGGAATCCTAGATAAGTCATGGATGGCACCAACTATAGAGATGGTAGAAATAGCTAACTAGGACATAATTAAACATTAAGGTTAATTCTTTTGAGTTGTTAAATTTTGTTGAGTTATAAATATCCTAAGGATACATTTATATGATCTAGGTATTAAATGAACCTATAAAGGTGATAATAATAGTAGGAATTAATTAGAATTGGACTTTGTTAACCTTACTAGTGGATCTAATTTATGCAATTTGAGTGATTTCTATGATCAAGCATTGTGGGCCTTCATTCTAGTGCCAAATAAAACTTATTTATGTGGTTTTTATGAAAACCAAATATTATTATGGGATGTTACCTCTCATTTTAGGATTGGTGGAGATTCAATATAAGGCATGAGTTATGGGTCTTAATTTTTTAAATAACCATGTGTTGGAATAATGATGAAAGTAGTTGTCATTTACCTTAGATGGTTTAGATGTGGTGGGTACCTAATACTTAACCTAGAAGTCTACTTACAATGGATGAATGGATCTAAACTAATGTGGATCTAATAAAAAATAACAAAAAGAGGGAAATTTAAACCATAAAATAAGATTTTATATGGTTGAAGTGAGGATTAAACCCTTCCAAGATGACATACTCTAAAATCAAACATAATAAATATTTTAATGAAACAGTTTCAATATGACCCACTAATTATAATCAAATTTATTATTATTACTAGATTGTTATGCATATCCAAGGTTAGTAGCACAGAGTTAATATGATCTATAGCCAAAGATTTTATTAATACTAATAATCACATTAAATATAATCACTTAAAATAAAACACATGCATAACCTCTTATAAATTTTCAACTTAATGTAAATTATTAAAAGCAACACAAAGATTTGGAAGAGACAACACATTCACACAAACTTATAGAACCATTAAGAAATTTATTTTCTTACATTAGTTTCAAATGTTATCCCCCTTTTAAAATGAGTGAAATTCAAACATATATAGCTTTGGATGGGCACAACCCCATCTTTAAAGGTCATTACATATTTAAAAAGTTTAAAATAATATTGTCTCTTATTTTAACATGTAGAATATGCATGACCATAATGTTTATAAATAACCAAGTCTTAATTTGAGTTTATAGTCTACATGTACAACGAGATCAAGAAAATAAAATTAATACTATGCCAAATATAAATTTTAGATATAACTTCACAAAGCTTAAATAAAACTACTAGTGATTACTAGACTCGAACCATACTGAAATATAGTTAGTAATATCTAAATAATAGTGATAAAAATAGGGGATGATGATATGGCACTGATTATGGAGGGACTAGACATTACTGTAGTAATTGAAGTTGTAACTATGATTTTTATTTAAGTTGGTCTTGACTGAGCATGTAAAGGATTTGTAGTAGAATAAAATATAGAAAACATAGATCCCATTAAATTATAGACAATAATGTATGCATGAGAAAAATATGTAGTTATATATGGTTGAGTTGGTATAGTTGAAGGTCCTACCTTGGCATCCAAATTACCTTTCTCCTTTATTTTTTTGTATGTAATCATGTATGCTATAAAATACAACTCTACAACTTCATAATTAATAATTAAAAGTTTGAAAAACAAATGAATTTTATTCATAAATTTCATGTGTAATCCCCATGAAGTCCTAAATGATGAATTCAATTCCTTAATTTATGATAATTTATCTCTAATAAATATGATGAGTTGGATAGCTTTGTCATTACTCACAAAAATGTATTATCAACCTCTACTTTGAAACTATTAGTAATAATTTGGAGCATATTATCAAAGAAAGGCTTCATTACCACATACCCTAATGGTGTATATATTATCGAGATACACATATATCCAATTATATATTTTGAATTATACTCCAAGCTGGTCAATTTCTCAACCAATTCTTGCATTTGATTATGCCATTTTGTGAGTTGAATCATTTTGTTGTTCACATAATTTATATGCTAAAGTAATATCTAGAAGTTATAGTAAATTGAGATATGGATATGATTTATTCATTAATAATTTGGAAATGAAATGTAACTTGGAATCCAATATTTTTAAAGATTCATGAAAACTCACCACATTTCCCCATTCTAGTTGTGACTCTACTCTATACTGACATATAAAAAATACAATGTTATAAATAATGTTAGTCAAAATTTACACAATATAAAATATGTCTCTTATGGCCTCTATTATTCCATGTGCCTATAATTTCTTATTAATATTTTATAATCCATAAGAAATTTTATTCAAAAATATTCTATTAGCATTGACCATCGAGATGGGATCCTATTATATTTCATAATCTTCTCTAGGCCTGGTTTCATCCTTTTATTCAACAAGAATATATTTTTTTCTCTTACAAATTCAATTAGATTTATTCTAGTGGTCATTGATATTATTATCACCCTTTCTAAAATTTTAGACCTTCATCAAATAATATAATTAACTTTGGTTCTTTAGTTATGACCAAGTCTTGTTTAGATAAATGCTCAACTTACATCTATTGAATCCATAGAATTGTCACCATTAGGTCCTAAGAGGAGGGATGGGTAGGGGATGATATGATAGGTGAGGGAGATAAATGAGGGGATGTGGAATGTGAATTGAAAGGTAGAATGAATATATTCTCTTTGAAAATATATGTTTGTTGAGGATTATTGATGACATTTTGTGAGATTAGAAGATCATAGAATGAGACCAATGGAGATTATACTTGAATACTATGTATTATTTACAAAAATAATTGATTAGAAATTTATTTATATAATGGATGTGTGATAAAAATATATTTAGACACTAAATATTCAAACTATGGACTATTCACTATGGTATCTATGTTAGTTACAAAAAAAAGGCTATGTAATGATGGGCCATGTTCATTTTTGTAGAAATGGTGAAATTAGTGTATATGTGATAGTCATGGTGTTTATGGGATTAGTAATATAAGTAGTAACTAGATAATCCCAAAAAAGTAGTAGTTGAAATAGTAAAAATAATGGTGGAAGAAATAGTAGTCAAATCCAATTAATTTGTAGTAATTTGAGGTAAAATTTAAGTAGTTGGCACAACATAGGAAATATGGGAAATAGTGACATTTTTTGATTCTTGTGTAGTATTTGATGAAGTAACCACAATGTGAAATAAATAAATTTATTGGTGTAATTTTAGAGTGTCAATTATTATGATTTGTTGGTCTGTAGATTTATATGAAAAAAGACTTTGGTATTTTTTATATCTACTATTTATTCTTCATCTTAAACATGAGGATGACTAGGAGTTTCTATTCTACTTTATTCTTGGGTAACAAAAATATTTGTATTTTCTATATTTATATTAGATTTGTCTTCATTATGAACATGGGGATGACTTAGGCTATGATCTCCAAAGGTTTCCTTCGTAGGGACCTTTTGGAAAACATTAGGTATAACCTTTTCCTCTAAGTCATCTTTATAACTATATTAAGTATTTCATTAATATAAAGCTCATTTATATGTTCTTTTTATAAGTACTCTTCTACATATTATTCTTTTGTGTCTAAGTAGGTAATCCCTAGTGATATACCTAAATAGTATAGGACTCTCTTCTTCTTATGTGACCTTATGAGTGTACAAAGTGGTAGGGTAGTATGTTATCACTTTAGTTGTCATAGGAATAAAAACGTAAGTGGATAATATAAGAAGAGTAGGTGAGTGAGTCACAATTGGTATTGTAGGTGGTGTAACCATGACAATTACTTGAGCAAATGAAAAAGTGACTTTTAAAACTAAGGGTGCTACTACATTTGGATCTTGTTTCCATACATATTTTAGCTTTGGGATGTTATTTAGGACCCTAGCATTGAATTTATCATTAGTGTCCTCCTTGGCTCATATTCTACCTGATGTTTCTCATCTTATTATGAGGTTTGACCTTTATTTTCTTACTCTATCCTATCAACATCATCCTTCATGATGGAAGGATAATATTAGTTTAATCAATATATTATCATTGACACCCCTACCCTTTTCATGTTTGTATATATGTGGGATTTGTATTTAACATCAAATAAAACACAGTCATGTCCATATTCCTTATTCTCATAGTTATGACTGAATTTGACATCAAAGTTGTTTATATGTTTAATTTTTACCGCTTTAGGATCCCAAAATCTAAAAATTACTAATTTCAAATTGAAATAACCTATTTATTGAGAGGTATTATCCAATTATCCATAATATTTGAACTGATGTCTTCCAATACTGAGGGGTGTCTTATTACTTTTAATAGTTTATCCCTCTTTATATTTTCATCAACACTAGTAGACAACACAAAGGTTATCTCCTACTTGGCTAGTTTGTTAGGGACTATATTAGGTAGATATAATGATACCACTAATGTTATCTCTAATATGATAAATGTATATTATGGTTAGAACAATAGTCCCCCAATTATTTTAGTGATTTATGGATCTCTATAGACAACCTTAAAATTTTCATTCATTAATTTACTTATATATAATTGGATACAAAATGTCTATTATCCTTTGTGTGATCTCTAAATTTATGAATGTGATAAAAAAATCATCACATATTATTTTGTGTCCTTTAAGTTCATAGGGAGAAGTGATAATGGAGCTCAAAATACCAAAATTAACATTTAACATATAAGAAAGCATATAAAATTTATTAATTTCTCTATTATATGTGACTCTTTAGGCTTTCAATTGTATCTTATGATCTCTCCTAATGCAAGGATGCCCTTATTATCACTAATCATGGATAACAAGGGAAACCAAACCTCATCAACCTAAGTTATGGATGAGGCTCAATGTACCATATTTAGTAATTCCATGGAAATTATAACACCATGCATGAATTAGATAGTTGGGATCTTTTCTATAATATAAAACTTGTTAGGATTTTTAGCCCACCCTTTAAAAAATTTCTTAACTTTATTTTCCTTAAACCAATCACTGAATATTTTCTAGTTGTAGGGAAAGTTTGGTTTAGGTAGTCAGTAATACTTTTCAAATGATACAAAAGTTATATAATTCATTGGTTTTGTGCTATTGATTTTATGAAAGATGTCTTTAGTTCAATCACCTATTGTAAACAGGTTAAACACTAGGTATGTGCAAGGAAATACCTTGGGTTTGGTCATTACTTTATGGAGTCTAATGGATTTGATGGAGATAAAATCATATTTGTATTATCTATCTCTCCAAGAGTGAAGTTGACTTCATCTTCATATGGCTAAATTTTTTTAACCTATACATATATAGCCATAGAGTGATGAAAGGGATTATGAAGAGTAATTGGGTTAAACTTTGTGTCCTTTAACTCTTGTGTAGTCCCTAAACATAACATTGAGGGAGATAGTTCTTATTTCTTGACCTCCATTATCTTTCTTACTGAGCTTTGTGATTTTTTTTAAATTAGGGATTTTAGTTGATATATAGCTTTGGATAGTAATTCACAAGTTAGAAAATTGGAAAATATAACTTGATTTAATTCAAGAACATATTTATATCACATTTGATAATGGTTAATTCATTGTTTGATTCCTCTATTCATGAGAATTAATTTCATATAAAAATTCTCCATTAACTATATTTATAATTTGAATTTGATTTTATGACATAAGATTTCGTGGGAATTTGTTTGACACATGTTGGTCTATTTATACATTTGCTTACTTGTCATCCTTTTAAATTTTATTGTGCCCATGTGTCTTTTATGGTTGTCATGATGTCACTCAGTCATAGTCTAACTTTTATTTCTCATTTGTAGATGATTATATTCATATTAATACATGGCATTTGAATATGTTGTAATGGGACATGTAGTGGCCTTTCATCTATTTTATTGAATGCACCTTTAAGTTTACCTACCTCCAAATTCTATTAGTGTATATATAAGTTAAGTTATGACACATGAAATTAAATATGGTGGTTTACTATGTTTTAATTGGACATGTGGAGAAGTCAATGATTGACATGTGGCTTTTGACTATGTACTAGATGACATGTGGTAGTTTGTCACTTTATCATTTAGTCAAAATATTTATATTTTATCAATTTGGTTATAGGATTATGGGAAGTGCGATGATGACACATGAATTTATCTCTCTCAATAGGTTATTTTCATGTCTTTATAATTTGATCTTAGGGTTGAAGTCTATGATAAATCTAGATGATAAATGTGGCATGATTATTTAGTTTGATGGTCACTAATTATAATTACCTAAGATTTTGAGGTAAGAGTTGTAATGAAGTGAGATGAAGACACATGGCCAAATATTTAACTATAAACTAGTCACTAGTTTTCATTACTTAATTTTTTAATAAATAATTTTGATGAATTATGATGATGTCATATGGCATAATCTCATCCAATCAGCTGGTCAAAAATATTTAAAACTTAATGCACTAGATAGACATTAGTATACTATGAGATTTTGATGAGAAAGTGACACTTATCATTTCAAATATAAGATGTAAATTATTAATGACTTGTAAATTATATTGATAACTTGCGCATTAAAAATGATTGGCTGGATTAGTTAAATATATTGCAAAAAAAATAAAGCTAACTTTTTCATTTTTATTACCTTGATTTTAAGCCAAATTTTTTGAAGTAAAGATTTAATAATAGAATTTAGGATTTAATATATTTAGGGTTAAAAATTATTTAATGTGTTAATGTGGACCAAATATATATATATATATATATATATATATATATATATATATATTAGGAAAAATGGGTCCCTATTTAATTTTTTTTAAATGGGGCATGTCGGTCATAACAATATGGAAAGCAGGAATAATGATATGGTGATGTGTATTTAGTATGATTGTGGTTTTAGACTCATTATAAAAATGATCGTATAGGTGATTAATAACAAATCAAAAATGCTAAACCTATAGAAAGTAAATATGTGTATCCATAAGTCATGTTATAATAAATGAAAACTAACATTTCAAAGTGTCTAATACTAGACTTTGTTTATAGATCCAAATAAAATCATATAAGAGGGAAAGGACCATAAAAAGTATTAAGAGAAACATACAGGTTAGATCTTGGTTAGACCTTAAGTGTGTTGGTGCACTCTTAGTCAAAGAGACTAGGAAAGCCTAAAAAAGAAATTTTAACATTTTAAGAGCATATGGAGTCCTACTAGGATTAAAAAATAGTTTTTTTGTAGTTTTTATGAATTTTACATTAAATGGTTGTATTATCATTAACCTAGGCTATACAATAATTTATTTGTAAAAGAAAGATAAAATATATAATATAAACATGGCACATAACACAAGGAAAACATGCCAATAATATCATAATTCAAACCAATGATCTATATGCATATAAAACATTAATACCATAGAAAATAATTAGTCTTGTTCCAAACTTAGATGTCTACAAAATTACCTTTGAATATGTGTTTTTGTGTACATATTATATTAAAAAACAAGTGTACCTTAGAGGGATTAAAGAATAAGTTACAAATGAAACATGTAAGAGTTATCAAATAATATCAAATAAAGAGAACTTCATAAATATGGGACTTATCAAGGCTTTTTAATCTCTCTCTCTCTCTCTCTCTCTCTCTCTCTCTCTCTCTCTCTCTCTCTCTCTCTCTCTCTCTCTCTCTCTCTCTCTCTCTCTCTCTCTCTCTCTCTCTCTCTCTCTCTCTCTCTCTCTCTCGTAAATGTATTTATTTCAATTGAATGAGACTCATTAATTACAAATCTATGTTAATTTGTAATTTTTCACTTTTTTATCACAAATAATTAATTTAATTAATTACTATACTTTTTTATTAATTTATATTAAATTAAATAATATTTATATTGTCAATTATTGATTTAAAATTGAATAATGACAAAATTCTTTGTTATTATTATTGTTTTTCTTTGGATGATAATCTGTAACTATTTATTTTCAAAAATACAATGGTTGAAATGAGATAAAAACATAAATGAAACAAATTTAATGTGGTAAGTAGTAGTGATTAAAATAAAGTTTCATTAATTAATAATAACATATTCATAATACAATTAGATATGATACTATGCATGATTTGTCATGACTTCTACTTTCTTTATTTGAGAAAATTTTAGTGTTATTTTCTTATTATCTTTACTTCTTATTTTCCATTTATATACTATATTTTCACACTTAACAAATGGAATTTAATTGTTAATGAGATTGTTTATCCATGCATTTTCCAAACATGTGTGTGTGTGTGTGTGTGTGTGTGTGTGTGTGTGTGTGTGTGTGTAATTTTCCTTCTATGCTTAAAACATACCATTCAACCATGAATTAATTATATGTAAGAACCCCACTTATAAACTTTTCCATACACATTATGTAATTTATCCTTGAAGTTTCATCAATATGTATCAAAAACATGTCATTCCTTTACACCTAACTCGGGATTGGCCAAAACTTTTGTATTTTTACCTACATTCCCAATAAATAGTTTCACTTCATTGTGATTCTACTCCTCTTAAATGTCTATAGATTATTCCAAAAAGATAGTCTTTATAGTACATGTGACATTATAATCTTGTTTGGATTTTTTGCATAACTTAAATTCAATTTTTCCTTTTCATTTAAGAAAAAATCTTATTGTAAGTAATCATGAACATTGATCCAAATTAACTATAGGAAGTTGTACAAAGGACAATGCTACAATTATTTAAACTGGACATGTTTATTCAAACAAATTAACATATCATATAAATTACAATAGAATATAATAAACAGGTGAGGAAATAACTATTAACATTCAAATCATGATATTAACATAATGGTTCCACTTATATTCAAATGAAATAATAAGGGACAATATATATGAATACAATGCACAATAAGACTAGGAGAGTAGGCTCATGTGATTAGAATGTGAATGCATACTTGTTAAATTATATAAAATATGGATGACCATAAATATGAGAGAAATATCCTATGATCAAGATGGTGGATGAAACATATTAATTTATTTATCTTAACTAGAAGATAACCATTCATATGTTAGATATGTATATCATGCTAACATGTGGGGAGGATGTTTGACTGATACAAGATACTTAAGGCATGGAAGTATTTTATATTTTATAGACATAGATGATTAGAAAAGAATATAATAGCCTCTTATTTATATTATATTCCTTACAATATATATCATTTAAATAAATCATTTACAACTAAATATGGATACAAGGAATAATAGTTATGTGAGCAGTTCATATTTTTTCTTGACTGATGGTTAGAATTCTTACATATGTGGAAATGTAACTTATAGTGTGAATTACATTGATATATTCTCTATAATGATATAATAATGGATATTTCCACTTAGTGTGTCATGTGTAAATAAATGATAACAATTTTACATGGATCATAAAGGCTATGTGAAGTATTATAAAGAGATGTATGTCGAATAGAAATATGAAAGTGTAGAGAAGTGTTGCAAGGATAAAAAGTGGTGCACTACTATGTGTAGTGCTACATGAAATTAGAAAATTTAAACATTGTGTGAGATAAGTTGGCCTGAGGATGTAGGAAATACAATTACTATGTTGTGAAATATACAAGACTATAGGAGCTTCAAGTGTTGTGAGCAAATTTCATATAACTATAGAAGATATAATTATTATGAAGTGGATGTTTGTAAAAGACTACATTAATTGTAAGTGATACACAACATTGTGTATAAAAATAATATATCCTTAGTGATTTGTACTAGATTTGGGTGATCCAATCAAGATGATCAATACATAATGAGATAACACCAATATCAGAATGATGTCATACATGTTGATTTTCCCATAAACCTATAGATGTCCTTGTGATCATGTACTACCTTTAAGTGTGAACATCAAGTGAGGCATCAAACAAGGAATGTTTATTTTTATGTTGTTGATATAGGGTGAGCCAATTAGATGGCACAATCCACTTAAATTTCATAAAACATTTATGAGTATGCTCTAATAGTGGACCATAATATTTTTATGAAATCTTAACTTGTAATATATAATTTTACCAAGATAAAGCTTGGTACTAATGTTTTATGAGCTCCAAAAAATATTTGGAGGCTTCTAAGAATCTCATTTAAGATTTGAAGTTACAAATAAGATGTGAAATTAAATATTTAGACACATATATCTAGTTACACATATATAATTTTAACTTCATTTAAGAGTAATGGCCATTTCCATTATATCCTTAGTTATTTACCAATAATAAAATTAAAATTGTTGAAGGTTATACCATTAATTTTGGTAGCATGGTGTATTTACACAAATTCTAGATTGAACTAATGATAATAGTGCAATGTGATACTAATGTGGTAGTTACATATATTATGGGTTGAACTAGTTAGATAGTGTGGAGTGATACCAATGTTTTTGAGCCCAAGGTGAACCAACTAGTTAGAATTTGATATCAATGATATCTCAAGTGGTGCAACATGAGTTTATGTCTAACATCAATATTGTGTGATACATGAGTGAAATTGATAAAAAAAATATGTGATCTAACTCTGAAAATAACCATGAAGCTTCTTGTGTGTACTGAAGACGTGTGTCAAATTTAACATGCTGATGGTGAAAATTCATAACAATGTTGGTATATAACACTTTATGGAAATTTGGTTCAATATGTAGGTACCAATGAATGTGTATATTATAACATGATATTTTCTCATCTAATGCATTACTAATGTGAACAATTTGTGCTTATAACACCACTATAGAGAGGAAGAGACTTATCCACAACTATCAAAGTCCATCCATCCATAGTGTCATTTCAACAAATGCATAGTTATTTGTATAGGAATTTCTAAGAACCAACAAGGATGAATTTATCAACACTACTCAACTGTATGATATATGTGATAATAATGGATTCATGTAACTAGAGAGTACATTGTGTATCTTTTTTAATAAATTATTTGTATCTTATGTTATTGAGACATATTTTTTTTTAATAATTTTTTTATGTTGGATATTATTGAGGTGTATACCATCTTTGGCACTATTTTTGTCTATGTTTTTTTATGATAATTATACATGTGAACTTAAACTTTATTTTATAAAAATCATAACATTGGAGATTAGATCTGATAAAGTAATTATTTATGAATGAAAAATTATTGGGATGCTTGTACAAGATGTTGGGATTAGGAACATTATGTATATATATAAATAATAAGATTGTGTGATGTTTAAGTAACACTCATGATTTATTGTGAGAAGTGTATGAAAACTTATATATTTATACTTAAACTAGTGTAACTATAACATTTTTTTCATGGTTTCATATCCATATAGAGGATATTGGTGATTCTTTTACACATTTTTTCTATGCCTTGGCCTTCATATCTAGTTTATTTAGGAATTTGGAATCAAATTTTTTTTGCACTTTTTAAATATTCTAACAATGTATGTTAAATAAAACATAAAAGAATGATAGGACATACCAAGTTCATATATTTCAATGTTTTTGGATTGTAAGTCTTGAATAGGCATGAGGTTCTAATAATATTTGGTTGATCAAGCACTCAGAATGGTGTACACTTAGCTGTAGGTTGTGATAGTTCCTCTTAATGAAAATTTATTGTTGTGGGTTTTCATGGCATGAGTAAATATATCCTAAAATTGAACAATATGTTGGAGTAGAGGATTAGAAAAAATAATATTGCACATCATAATATATGTTAGCTAATACATGAAAATATTGAATCTTGTATGCTTAGACTAGAGAACATTTTACATTTTACAACTTTTAATTCTACTACATGAGATGTTGGATTTCCTTGTGTAGGTGCTTATTATCATCTATGTATTTTGAAAGTGATGCTTCCAAGATGATTATTAGGTGTATTTACATTCCTAAAATATTTTCCCATCACTGTAAGAGTGAAGAGTTGAGAATGCATATAATACTAATTATCTTAAAATTTTAAAAATAATTAAAGACATGGTAGTGTGCCAAAATTATATCTCTAATACCAATGATCCACACTAAGCCTAAGGATTGTGCAGAGGAAAATTTTAAAACTAGTTACAATGGAGATATTTTTAGACAAATTTACACATTTTAGAACATATGATTGAATATAAGAAAGAGATGTAGAAATAAACATTACACAATAAATGCAACATAAGTATATAATGGTGACATTTATATTTAAATGAAATAATAAGGAAAAATACATGTGCATAAAATGTGCATTAGTACTAGGAAATAAGGCTTCTATGATCAGAAGGGGAATAATCATTTATTCATTTGTCTAGGCTATAAGAGACTATAAATAAAAACAAAGCAAGATTTAATAGAAAAGGGATGATACATCCTATCTAATTTTTATTGATTGAAATATGACCATTTATATGTTAGATACAAAAAACATGATAACATGTAGGAGATATGGCCGACTAATCAATATACTTAAGGAATGTAAGTTTTCATGATGTTTTGGACATATTAATTTATAAAATGGTATAAAATCATATTATTTCTATAAAATGAATTATAATATATATCATTATAAAAAATCAATTAAAACTAATGACAATTACAAAGGTTAATGATTAAAAGAGCATTTCATCTTCTTCTTCATTGATGTTTAGGCTTCCAAAAGATGTGGCAGTTTAACTTTGAGTGAGAATTATGATAAGAGATTCTTTTTTATGGCATAAGTGTGGATATTTACACCTATCATGCCATATGGCATAAATATGCTGACAAGTGAATGCAGATCATAGAATATCTACATAGAACTATAGATACACATGGTATGTTATAATGTAAGACACATATGTAGAAAAGTAATACAAGAATTCAAAGTGGTGGGTGATGTTTTATAAAATGTTAACTATGAATAGTGATGCATGACATTACAAATTTTATGAATGTTATGATTTGAGTTGGTGTGAGGCTACATGACTTATGAGTGTTGTGTTGTGAAATGCATAACACTATAGGAGCTAAGAGTGTTATAATTTTCTTGCATGGAATTATTGTTTTTAATATCTATGAAGTTTATGTTTGCATAAAACTACATAAACTATAAATGATACATGGAATTATTCATGTTCATAATATTTACTTATTTATTTGTACTAGTTTGGGGTGAGACAATAAATCCAAGTAATTCATAAGGAGTAGTGCCAATATTAGAATCATGGTGAGCATGTTAGTACATCAATAAAACTATATATTTCCTTTTTATCATGCACTACCCTTGGGGTGTGATAATCAAGTGAAACATTGAATAATGAATGTTTAATTTGATGTTACTAATATAGGGTGAAATAATTAAATGGTGTGAACCAACTTAGAATGAACAAAAAAATTATAGGTATATAGGTATTCTTTAATAATGGACTATAATATGTATTTGGAAAACTCAACTAAAAATATATAAACTCACTAATTTTAATCTTGGTACTAATTATCTATGACCTTACAAAAATGTGGAGGCTTAAAAAATTCCATTCAAGTTGTGTAACTATGTAGGAGATGTGAAAGAAACAAGTTATAAATTTTTGCATATATGTGCATAGACGAAACATACTTATAATATTTTGTAAGGAAAAAATAAATTTCATATCCTTTGCATGTGATTTCTTAAACATTGAAATGATTCCTTCAAGTTATTCATTAAACATAATGATTTAATTTAATTGCTAGGGTCATCATTAACAAGTACTTTCCCTAATGATTTTTTGTTCTCAATCAAAAAATATTCATTGCTCATAAATTAAATTTTATCTTGGTCCTTAACAAAATCATTCTATTAGTGTGTGTGTATATATATATATTAGTATGTGTGTGTATATATACATATATATATGTATATATATATATGTATGTATATGTATATATATATATATATATGTATATATACATATATATATATGTATATATACATATACATATATATGTATATATACATATATACATATATATATATATACATATACATATATATATGTATATATATATATATATATGTATATGTATATATATACATACATATATATATATATATATATGTATATATACATATATATATATGTATATATGTATATATATATATATATATGTATATATATATATATGTATATATATATATATATAAGTTTAAAATCCTTGAATATAATATAATTTATAGACCCATGTGTAAACCAGTCTTGCCATCCTTTAATGTCTTCCATAGTTCTAGGGTTTTAGACCACTTATAATCATGAATCACACATTTGAAGATCAAAATTAGAAAGATATCATCCATTATTAGTAAAAAAATATCAAGCTTATTTGAAACCACATATCTCATATTTACCATTGAGATTATATGGTTTTATAAATCCTTTGGAACATACCACCTCTTATATAATATATGGAATTAAAAATATGGTATCATTGGTTCCATAGATGTCCATAATTTTTGAAAGAGTCCACACATATATTACTTTTAAATATATAATTAAATTTAAAAATGTTCCTTATATATCTTCATGAGTATGACCTACTATCAATAATCCAAATTTAATCCCTTTAAAAACACCTTTTTATCTTATTAGTGAAATGTAATAGATAAAAAAATTTAGTCACTGATGGAGTATAAAACTTCATGAACATAATTAAATAATATTAAGAAACACTCAAAACTCAATAATTTTAAAATATTTTATACAATAATATCTAAAACATTAGCCTCATATGGTGTAGAATTGGATTGATCATGGCTGGCCAAAATTTATGGTCCCACATGGTTAAGTGGGTGTTTGACCTTGTGGAGAAAACCTTTTTGGCCCTCCATGGTCAAGCACCTACTTGGCTATATGGGCCAAGATAATTTTTCCTTAGATGGTTAAATGGGTTCTTGACCATGTAGGACCAAAACATTTTTCCTTCAATAGACAAGTGCCCACTTGACCATGTCATTTAAATATATATATATATGTATGTATGTATATATATATATATATATGTGTGTGTGTGTGTGTGTGTGTGTGTGTGTGTGTGTGTGTGTGTGTGTGTGTGTGTGTGTGTGTGTGTGTGTGTGTGTGTGTGTGTGTGTGTGTGTGTGTGTATGTATATGTATATATATATGTATATATATATATATATACATATACATATATATATATACATATACATACATATATATATATATATATATACATATACATACATATATATATATATATATATATATATATATATATATATATATATATATATATATATATATATATATATATATATATATGTCTTGTCTACCTTTGGGACATAGATTTAATGAAGACCCTTAGCCTTGTTTTGATTTCTTAAAGGTTGAGGAAATATAAAGAAAATGGGAAATGTCTGGGGGTTTCTAGGATAAATTATAAAAGTACCTTATTATTCTAATTTTCACTTAATTTGTGGTATTTTGAGGGTCATGGGTGCCCAAGGACTTGAGTAAGAATTAAAAGGATTGTTTTTTATTTTGAAAAAGGTTTTCCCTCCATTTTGGATGTACCCCATGGGGGATGGATATAAAATCAAGTGAGGCATCATTTTAAAATATTATGTATGACTTAATAATTGAATACATTGAGTCTAATCACAAAAATGATTGACTTTATCCTTGAGGATGAAACCCTTCAAGATGGACTATAATTAAGGATAAAATCCCTCAATACTAGCTAGGGTAGATTCATAACGAAGTGTGGAGCTGAATTATCTTCCAAAGGTATTTTGAATGCCATAATTTCATTTATAGGTGTGATGAGTTGCTTTGAAGATTGGGAAAAGTGGCTTGGAGGCCAAAAATAGATTGACAAACCCTTCAAAGCTACAATGATTCATCGTTAAACCTATTGAAACATTCTTAGGGTTGGGAAAAGGTATTTTGGGGCCTATCTTGGCCTGTTTTAAGTGTGGAGAAACCATAAATAATTATGACATTTTTTAATAATTTATAGCCCTTGAACATTACAAAAATGGGTTTTTGGTTGATTAATGTTGGCTAAAATATTGGATAATTTTATGTAATTTTTAGATCATTTGAATAATATATTTATACTATAATTGGGAGCATTAAAAATTCTAAAATTGATTTTGTGTATCTAGGGTATTAGACCTTTCATAAATTTGGTTATTTGATTAGGGTTTGCATAAACATAATATTTTTAACTTTTATCAATTATTAATGCTTTGGATCTTGTAAGAACCCATAGAGACTCAATATATCTAAGTGAACTCCTTAAAGGGTACACTAAGAAATGGGTGGGTAGACCTTTAGTGCTTTATAGGATTATTATCCCTTTTTCCACATTATTACCAATTCAACTAGTTCATAAAAACTTTTCCTGAGTTATTTCTCCTCTCTTGCATAGTATTCTAGTCATTTTCCTCTTTCTATCCTTCATTTCCTTTCTTGACACCCTTTTTAACTATTCATCATGCTAGGTCGACCTGGTCAACCTAGTAAATTTTATGGACCTTTTCTCTCTTTTTGTTTTTTAGCCTCCTGGCCAACCTAGCACAAAGCTAGTGAGTTAGCCTGAAAATGTGCTAGGTCAATCAGGTTGACCTAACATAACTGACATTCCTAAAAACATCTAAGGTAAGATACTCCTATATATACAAGGTCATTTTTATCATTATTAATATAGGCAATCAAGAGTTATTATTCACCCACACTTCATAATATACTCTTCCACCATTCTACTTGAGGATACTTAGCTTAGGTTTATTATTTTGGAGAATCTAGTCTTATGGATAGGTCTTTGATGATTTGGCCTAACAAAGTGATCCTTGCAAACCAAAACAACCTCTTGTGAAACCCCTTTGACTAAGGGAGAGATTGAGTCTTGATGGGTTCACATTCAAGTAAGTATATTCTAACTTTGTTCTCTTCTCTTTTAGTAGATAAAAGTAGCATAAGTGTTGGCTCAAATAATAGTACTCTTCATATTCCATGTATTAGGGTGTTATTCATACTTTATTTTAAATTTCCATATACATGTTTTGATTACTTTTCTTTACTAACCCCAACTTTTTTTTACAAGATTTGATGTGCACTAGATTAGATTTACTTTTCTTGTTATTAGATTAGTGAAATATTAAATCATAGGAATATTTTAGGGTTGTTATGCAATTATGTTAGACTATAGGCTTTAGAACCCTATATTGGATGGTGTGTTGTGATAAGTGAACCCATAATTGGGTCTATTAGATCTTCACATTGGTCATGCTCTTGATTAGCAATTATATGGCCCCAATTAGAAGTGTAGGTGTGGTCTATCCCATCTGATCTAGGATTAATTTATGGACATGATGTATTTATGATTGCATACATTTTGGTGAACCTGACTTGAATCAAACCCTCATAGGATTTATTTCATGTATTTCATTTCTATCCATCATTATTTATATCATATCTTTACTATGTTGGATTGACCCTGTCAACCTAGTTTATTTATCTCTATGTACAAGTCTGTAGGAACAGGTAACTTGCTCGACCAACTCAATCTAGTATAGGTTTTAGAACTTGTAGAATTATATTTAGACAACTAGATCAACTAGATTGACCTATTGTAGTTTTTACCAATTTTCAAAATTCTTGTTTAGTCAACTAAGTTAACCTAGTGCATTTTTAGCACTTTTTTGGTAGATTTGTGTATTGTTTGGTTGACCAGCTTGACCTATTCTATAGGTTTTTGATAATTTTCTCCAATGTTATTGATTAGAAATATTTTCCTTTTTCATCTCTAAACCATTCAAGTTAGTTTTTATTCCTATATATATTTTTGTTCTTGTAGTTTCCTTTCACAATTTATGGTCTTCAAAACTACCCCTACATAGTCAACTAGGTCAACCCTATGGACCTAATTCTATGTTTTATGTTTCCTAAAATAACTAGGTTGACTTGATCAACCTAGTTCATTTTCAAACTTTGCTTCCATAGTACAGGTTTGACCCTATTGACACTATTCTAAATGATTATCCATATAGTTTCTCAACTATACCTTGTTTCAAAGTTGGAATTAACCATTTATGTTAATAAAATATTTCTTTTCAATTTTTTTCATTCTTAGAATAACTCACATAGTCTAATTAGGGGTTTTTTCAATTAATAATTTAGTTTCACTATTTATATTATTTTGCACACATAGCCAAATCACATAAACATAAACAAGAATTTAAACATTTGACTACCCAGGCCAACCTACTTGGATTTCATCACCAAGGGGGAAGTTGACTTGATGCTTTGGTCAAGTATAAAGCATGATTAATGATATATTTTGGCTAATAACCCATTACCCTTATCATTGTGGTGTGTGAAGTGAGGGGTTAGGCCCAATTACCAAGCCTATATTATTAACACTATAGTCCATTTCATCCTAAACTTACCTAAAACTATCCTTAGATTGTTATTTAGTGCCTTAATTATAGCCGATATCCATTTACACTTAAAATCATTCTTAATAATCTAATCAACATTATAGGTTGACCAATTAGCTAGCTTTACTTTCAAGTTATTTTTCTGCTCTTTGATTAATTATGTGTGTAAAATATTACATTATCCAGCGTTAGTGTAATATTTTGCTTTATGTGCATCAATCAAATTGGCCAACATCAATTCAGTTGATTGTCTATTTCTTTTATATACTTACTTTATTAGATTAGTTACAAATTATCTTGTTTTATTTCCAAACTTATTATCAACCTTTTCCTCTTCCCTATTCACTGTACTAGGTTGACCTAGTCAACCTTATACTTTTTACATCTTCTATTCACTACACTAGATCGACTAGATCGACCTAGTATAGTCTGTAAGCCTTCTTTCTTGTACTAGGTCAATTTGGTTGACCTAGGTCTATTTCTTGCTTTTCCTATTTTTCAATCAAATTTCCCATTTCTCCAATTTTGAATATTATTCATCTCTCTTTAACTAGAATGAGGTCTCCTATCAAAATCATTTTGGATAACCTAAGTCTATTTAGATACTATATAGAATGTTAATTACTCCCTCTCTTTTCTTCCCAAGATAACCATCACTCTTGGGGCATTTTTTCTCCTCCATCTATAAACTATAACATGGTACAAATAACACCTAAAGATGAATTTGATGGATCTAATATTTTACATACTTGTCAAGATACTTCTCAAAATCTCCAAACCAATATGGGAATGATTGATACAAATCTCTTTAACAATCCCCCCTAATACTAATTTGGGGAGTGTTCCAACCAACACTAACTCACCTCCTGATATAACCCAACTCTTAGCTCAAGTCATTTATAAAATGAACATCATGCAAAACTCTAATACTAACCAAATGATAAAACTTCAACAATACTTGATTAACATGGCTAATCAACCTCCAACTATTCATCCTCAAGTTGATCCTAATTATATTCCTCAACCTCTTAGGGATGCCTCAGGTAATGTTAGTCCTCAACACATATTGAATAAAAATATGCTTCAAACCATTCAAAATGAGCCTTTTTCTCCCTTCATTATATTTATTAATATTGGTAACATAACTCCAACTATCAAATACGATGGGACTAAAGACCCTGCTTCATTACTCAAAGACTTTGGTAACCTTTACAAAGAGTGGATCCAAACTAAGACATTTGCTACAACTAAGCTATTAGTCAAAACTTTCACTGGTGATGTATTAAAACGGTATAATCAACTTCCTCAACATTCTATTTGGAAACTTGAAGATTTGGTTAATCCTTTGGTTAAAGAGTTTCAACATAATGACCTTCCTAAAAATTGTCTTAGTCACTTCATGAATTCTAAATAATCTCCTAATGAATCAACTCATGAATTTATTAAAATATGGAAATATTTATCTCATAAATCCAATCATAATATGACTGATGATAATTTATTCAAACTCTTTATTACCACTCTTACTCCCACTCTTCAATAAAAGGTTCAAACCTTTGTTCATCAAACTCTTAATGAATCTCTTTTCCAAGATAAGTGTCAATACTTTATTATGAATAAATTTGAACCCAATCATAAAATTCTTAAAATATCTTTTCAAACATCTATTTCTATCACTAGCAATACTTCCCAAACAAAACTTGGAGTTGTCAAATTTTATTATCCTTTACCATCTCATACACATCTTTTGGTTCAACAAATGCAACCATTTTTCCCACCCTCAAAACCTTTCATTTATCACAATGCTCCTCCAAAGTGGTATGATCCTAATTTATTCTACTAGTTCCATGCTGACAGTGGGAATTCTCATGAATCTTGTAGAGGGCTCACTAAATATGTCATTTATTATATACTTGGTGACTCATTCAACCATGAATCTATGACCAAACTTTGTCATCAAGATTATGCTGATACATCTCAAAAATGACAAAAATTTAAAGTTTCTACATCTAATAATCCAAAATTTTCTTCAAATAATAATCAATCAAATATCAATTATGTTTGTGCCATCGATGTTGATTATGACCTATATTATAACAATTTTCAATATGTCAACATTTCTAAGGTTAATTATCATCATAAACTAGCTCACAAAGATCTTATTACCAAGCTTAAGAAGCCATCTTTAGAAGAACAATTGCTTAAAGATACCACTACTAGTCATGATGATTCAGAAGCACCTGAGGAACAAATTCCTTCTTCTAATCCTCCCACCACATCTATACCTCCTAAATCCAATTTATGTTTTAAAAATCATGCTAGTTAATCTAAATCACATTAGAGTGTTCTTGAAGAACTCATTTCTATGCCTTGTAAGATCCCTCTTATGGAGTTGGTTTGTACTTCAACTTATCATCACAAATTTCTTATGCAACAACTTCAAGAAATTAAAGATCCATCTTCCATAAATGAAGAACCACCTTCTATAAATTATCAACCAACTAATGTGAATACCATTAAGACTATGTTTCATTCTTCCAAGCTTTTAATTGAATTTATTGAAGAGGATATGATCAATGATGAAATTCTTTTTTGTGTTAATGATCTATCTCTTTTTATCAAAGTAGCCATTAATACCACCCTTATCCAAAAATTTATAGTTGATGAAGGTTATGGTATTAATGTCACATCCTTATGGTCATCCAACAACTTGGTTACAACAAAATATCATCCTAAACAAACCCATATTACTTGTCATGGCTTTGACAAGACTAATTAAAATCCACTTGTTGTATTTGGATTTTATTAACAATTAGACCTAATATTATCAAAACCAAGTTGATGGTCCTTTATCTTCCTTTATCTTATAACATTCTTATTGGTCATCCATAGACTCATTGGATGAGGGCCATCACCTTTTTTAGTAGTTAGTATATCAAATTCTTACATAAAAAAAATGTTATAAACATGATGTTGATCCCAACCCATAGATCATCCCGCTTCCCAATCCTAAGCCTCAATATTGAATTACTATAATTTATAAAATCAATATTTCTCCTTTCCCAAAGTTCATCAACATGAATCCTAGTCTTTAAGTTACTATTGTATATTTTGATGATGATGATCCTAATGAGTTTTAACACACTTATAATACTAAGAAGCTACCCCCATATATTATGGATTGGCTTCCTCCTTCTCTCTTACCTTGAGATCATACTATTCCTATCATGGATGAGATTACTAACTTTCCCCCTCTATGAAATGATCAAGAACCATCTTTACCTGAATATAAATTCACATGTAATGGATTTAAATTAGCTAAATTAATCCAATATCCTCTCACCATGTCCCATCATACATTTAGCAACATTGGGATTTTACCTTTTGAAACTCCCCCTAATTATCAAGCATGTATGATTTCTCCAACATATGATGATAACTATATCATGGCCCAAGCTCACTCTAGAGACTTGGATATCCATCACTATCATAATATTTTATCTTAAATTCATGCCTTTAATTAGTATGTACATAACATATCTAAACATCATGACTTAATTCCTAAGGGTCATGTACCTCCCATCAATCCTCCTCTTATCGATACTCATTGGGTGGTAGAATAATTTACACCTTCCAAAACTATAGATGCTCCTATATATTATTTACCTCTTATGGATCCTATAATTTATTTAGATTATTATCCCATCATTAAACATATCCACACTCCTATCTCTTTGAATCCATATTCTTCATCTACTTCCAAAATTACACTAGATGCCAAGGCAATTGATGTCCATCATGGAAATAAAATTATATATATTGAAGTAGATTTTGAATATTATGGTCCTCTTCCTACCTTGCCTAGTGACAAAGCTATTCTTGAGTTAATTCATGCCCAGAAACCTCAACTTCTTTGGAAGCATCATAAACTTGTAAATTTCAAGAATAAAATGCCTTGCTTTAACAATTTTATTACAAGCATTGATACTAAAACAAATCCAATCTTAGCCTTGCCTAATGCACCTAACCATTTTCAAGATGATAATGCCATGATTATAAAATAAATAAACCATATCAAATATGGTACCACATCTTATCCTTGACCAATTGGGATTTCTTAATAACTCTCACCATTTGAGCATGATAAATTTAGCTTTTTATTTGATAAATATCAAGAGGAATTATCTTGGTTCTACCAAGACATGCCTAATATTGACCCTAGTATTATGGTTCATAACATCATCACTTATCCTAACTCTAAGCTAATGTATCAAAATAAATAAAAATTCCCACATGAATTTACTAATCTATGTCATAAGGATATCATTAAATTATTATGGTCATCCACATTTGTATTAATTTTCACAACCTTAATATTACTTGTCCTAAGGATAATTTCCCCTTACCTTCAATAAATGCCATCATCGATTCCATGGTTGGTTATGAAATTTTATCTCTTATGGATGGTTTATTGGGATATAATCAGATTCATATCACTCCTAAGGACCAACATAAGGCTACTTTCACCACAGAATGGGGAACCTATTATTACATCAAAATGCCAATGTGCAATGACTCACATCTTTCACAATCTCATCCAAAAAATTGTTGAAACTTATGTAGATGATCTTATTACTAAATCCAAACATCATAAGAATCATCTTTCCAATCTTTCTATCATCTTTGATCATCTCTTTAAATACAAAATTAGACTTAATCCTTTCAAATGTGTTTTTGGAGTCATATCTAGAAAACTGTTAGGATTATTAGTCTCTCTCTATGGTATAAATGTTGACCTAGCCAAAATTAGTATTATTGTTAACATGCCCATTCCTTGATCTATTCATAACATCTAAAATTATTTATGTAAACTTAGGGAAATTAGATGATTTGTCCTTGAAATGGATTGTCACATTCACTATATCAATTCCCTTCTCAAAAAAGGTACAACTTTGGAATGGATGGATCCATGTCAAAAAGCCTTCAATAATATGAAAGAGTCATTAATTCATCCACCTACACTTCATCCACATTCCAATGATAAACCATTAATTTTCTATACTTCTTCCACACATATTTTAGTTGGAACAATGCTTTCCCAACAAGATGATATAAGAAGAGAGTATATTATTTACTACATTAACTGAGGCCTCCTTAATTATTAGATATGTTATACCAAATTTGAGTGTTATTGCCTCACTTTCTATTTTATAGCTAAAAATCTTTGTCATTATATGCTATATCAAACTACTTATGTTATCGTTCATTATGAACCCCTTCATTATTTCTTCTCTAAATCCTTTATTCCTAGAGATAGAACTAGAAAATAAATGGCATTACTTATGGAATTCAATCTCTTCATCATCACACAAAAATCTATTAAAAGTCAAGTGATAGCTGACCAACTTGTTTTAGCTCCCATTCTATCCACTTCTTCACTTCAAGATGATCTTCCCAATGACAATATCATTTTCATTGAAGGTTTTAATCAAGATATATCCATTAAAGACTATTTTCATATCTTTATTAATGATCTTAAAGTCAATAATCTTGAATAATCTTCCCCTTCCTCTATCACTACTAAATCAAAGGTAGTTATCAAGGAGCTCCCTAAAATTAAAGTTGACTTACATGAGGATAATTGGACCCTCCACTTTGATGGTGATAAATTCCTTCAAGGAGTTAGGGTAGGTTGCATTCTCACTAGTCCTCTTTTCATTTCACCTTTGATTTCACCAATAATATGGTCGAATACAAATATTTTATCTTAAGCATGAGAACTGATCTTGATCTTGACATCCAATATCTTCATACTTTATGAGATTCTCAGTGCATTTATCATCAAGACAATGGTGATTATCAATGTAAAAGTGAGAACCTCATTACCTATCATCAAATTTCAACCACTCTTGATAGGGAATTTATCTCTTTTACTATTGAGCCTATTCTTAGAGATCAAAATTCCATTGCTGATTCTCTTGCTTCTTCAACTTCTCTCTTTCATCTTCATCATGTTCTTTATGATCCTTCCTTTATTATTCAAATCAATAAATATCCATCATCTATCCAACCACTTGATTCACTAATATGTCACATCGAGGCTATGACTATTAAACAAATCCCTTGGTATCAAGATATCATTAAATACTTATAACATCAAACTTATCTTCTTGATCTAGATTCTCATGAAAAGACACACATTCATAAATAAGCTTTCAAGTATGTATTTCAACATAACATACTTTACTATCACAACACCAAAGGTACCTTGATCCATTGTGTTATGTAAGATGAGTTCCCTCCTCTTCTTGAGTAATAACATGAGGGAATTTGTAATGGTCACTATAGCAAACATGCTATAGCACGTATATGCCTATGTATGGGTTATTTTTGGCTTACTATTGAAAAGGATGCAACTGCATTTACTAATAAGTATAATCTTTATTAGATTCAAAATTATCTTATCCATGCACCTCCTATCGAGCTTCAAACTATCAAATCTCCTTGGCCATTTTCCACATGGGGATTCAATATCATTGGTAAGCTTCCTCATTCCTAAGATGGGCATGTCTTTATCATCACTGCTATCAAGTAGTTTACCAAGTGGGTAGAAGTCATAACCATTATTAATGTTACAATTCCTACCATTTATAGGTTCATTCTTAACCAAATTATTTTCCAATTTGGCATTCCCCATACCATAATTTTAGACAATGGTGGTAATTTCAAGAATAAACATGTTCAACAACATTGTACCAAATTCAAAATCAATCACAAATTTCCATGCCTTACCATCCACAATGAAATTTTCAAGATGAGGCCACCAATAAAATTCTCAAAAAAATAATCCAAAATACAAGTCATGAAACCCACATGGAATAGAACATTAATCTTTATCCTACACTTTGGGCCTATCAGACTAACATTTGTATTGGCACTAGGGTAACTCCATTTTAATTAGTCTATGGTTCTAAGTTAGTCCTTTAATTAGAATTTGAGATTCCCTCTCTTCATATATCTCTTCACAAAATTATTCTAGATGAAGAATTATGTGAAGCTCACCTTCATTCCATTGATATTATTGATGAACATTGTCTTTCTACATTATAACATAAATACCAATACAAGGCTTGCATTGCCAAACAACATAAAAAACTGTGTTAAAATCTGCAATTTCAATGTTGGTGATCTTGTCCCTAAATTAGATTACACTCATGACAAAGAAGTTAAATATGACCAAAAATGGTGGGGCCCATATTTAGTTAAAGACATTCTTGGTCAAAGCACTTCTCATCTTAAAACTAATGAAGGCCATGTTTTCAAAGATCCCACCAACACTCAATTCCTTAAAAATCACTTTGCCTAAACATTTCTTGCTTGTCATGTTTTCTATATATATCTTTCTAACATATTTTTGTAGGTTACTTAAGCGTGGGTCTCTCCTTCTATAGTAGTTTCATTCCTTTTTCAAACCTTTAGTTCTCCTTTTTGATCTTTTAGTTTCTTGATGTACCATAGTCTTCCTTGTCTTCTTGTATTTTCTCTTGTTTTTCATACCCCTTGGGTTTTTCTTTTGTGAGTTGCTTTGTAAGACTACAGATAGGACCTAACATCCCTAAAAAAACCACTATATTTTAATCATTATTTCTCTTGTTTATGCTTTCCTAATGTTGTTTTGGTATCCTTTGGGTTTTTATTTATGAGGTGCTTTGTCAAAAGGCTCCCTCTTATTATTATCACCCTCATGGGTCTCTCTTTTATGATTTGATTTGTAAGACCATGGATAGGACCCAACCCTCCTCATAAAATTGACTTTATTCTCATGTTCTTAATCCTTATTTTTAAACTTTATATTTTGCTTCTTTTGATAGATGGAATTTGTAAACAATATATGTTATCATGTTTTCCTCCATTTTCATCACTCTTATGATAAGGAATCATAGTTTACTATCATTATATCCCTTCTTTTTGTCCTTTGTCACATTTTTTGTAATTTTAAGTAATTTAAATTTTTATATGTGTCATTATTCTTGATTTCACCTTTCTTTCATCTCCTCATTGGATAAAATAAGGTTGAAGTCAAGATAGCACTTTTATTTCACCTTGATTTATGAGACTCTTTGATCCCACGTTATTTGAAGTTTATCTTTCTTAGCATCCTTATCCCAAGTTTTCAAATAAAATTCATCTTTATCACCTATGTTGTGTCTTCCAAATCCATAAGGAGGAGGAATCTAGAAAAATCCATCAAAATAAAGTTCAAAGCCAAATAATTTGAACACAAAAGGCAATGATATATCAAAAGGCAATATACAAATCTCAAAAGTCAAAATCACACCAAAAGACAAGATTACAAGAACATCTCATATCTCAAATTGAAGCTTAAACTCCATAGTCATCTTCACATAGAGTTGAATTCCTTTCAGGTGTGGTAGACCAATATATTGGAATAGGGGAATTCAAAAAAATCTATGGTGCTACCTACTTTCTCATGCAAGTACCCAATCTTTGTAGTAGACCGATGGCTATGTAAGGGGTCTTGAAGAGTGGGAAACATGTTTTGGGGAGCTAGGTCCATCTTAATTTTCATGCATATAACCTTTATGGGATGATATATATACTCCATTTGTTTACCCAAGATTTGTATCACTATGAGAAGTTTTTCATAGTTCTTGAGATTGAAAGTCCTCTTATTTTGACAAACTAAATTTGAGTGTCTTGACTTCAATAAAGAGTTATATCTACCTTGGTTTTTTCTTCATTCTCCCCTCCACCCATTTCATTCCCCCCCTTGAAAGACAAATTATGATTACAAATCTATTTTCCCTTTTCTTCTAATTCCTTCTTCTTCATCTCTTAAAAACATGATATCACTAATTTGTTTTAGTTTTATCTATCCTTAGAAGAAAAACAAAATGTTTGAGTAACTTTGGATCATTTTATTTACATCACTTTATATTTACTAAACTTAATTTACCTTCCTTTTCTAATTTATTATGATTTTTTTGTCTTGTTGTTATGAACACTTGAGTTCATACCCCTTTTTCCATTGTTGAGTGAGATGTGGTTTGTTACTGCATGCTTGACAATGTTGTTTTCCCTTTTAGGTGCCTTTTTCCATTGATTATTGAGATGTGTATTGTTATTATTCACTCATCAATGTTGTTTTACCATTTGTATTTTTAGTTAGTCTTTTTACCATTTATTTTCATTTTGTTTTACCATCCTGTTTGACATGTATCCTTGGTTTGATTTGGTGAGTTTGCCTTTCTTACTTTAGGATAACTTTTCTAATTTTTCTGGTCTTTAGTAGCCTTGGATTTTTGGTTACCCAATTTACTCTTATTTGTTTGACTTGGTCATTTGGTCTAACATAACACCTATTACCCCATCTTACCAAATTTCCCAAGTATGTCCCATCCTCATACCACTAGCTATCTTGGCTTTTCTTGCATTTGTTTATTTTTGCTCTTTAGTTTTGCATTCTTGGGTTTGTCAAAATTAGTCTCTGCACCCTAAACAATCAAAACTAACACAATATATAACCATCTCATGATAAAGGTAAGTCAATGTATGCATTAAATTTAATTTTTAGTTATTTAATTATTATATTAGTTTCCCTTTTAGTCATTTATTTTTAGTTATTTTATGCTTTTAAAATACTATAAATTTTTTAGCATTAGTGTTGTGTGTGTCCTCATGTTCTTTTTGAAAGCACCATCCCCTATTACACCTTAGTGATACATGATGAGATTCGAGTGGGGTATATGTATACACATAATATTTTTAACTTTTATTGATTAATGATGCTTTACATCTAGTAGGAACCCATCGAGATTCAATCTCTTTAAGTGCACACCCTACAGGGTGTACTGAGAAAGGGGTGGGTAGACCTTTCATGCTTTGTAGGATTTTTTTCACCTTTTGCCACATTATTACTAATAAAACTAGTTCCTAAAAAAATTTCCTAAGATGTTTCTCCTCCCTTGCACAATATTCTAGTATTTTTCCTCTTTCTATCTTTCATTTCCTTGCTTGGCACCCTTTTGACCTGTTTAGCATACTAGGTCAACCTAGTCAACCTAGTATAATTTGCAAACCTTTTCTCTCTTTTTGTTTGTTAGTCTCCTAGTTGACCTAACATAGACCTATTGAATTAGCCAAAAAATATGCTACATAAATTAGGCTGACCTGGCATATCCAACATTCCCAAAAAAAATTCATGGTAAGATACTCTTATTTATACAAGGTTATTTTGGTCATTATTAATATAGGTAATCAAGAGTTATTATTCACTCACACTTCTTCAAAATATACTCTTCCACCATTATACTTGAGGATACTTAGCTTAGGTTTCTTATTTTGGATAATATAGTCTTGTGGATGGTATTGGATGCTTATAAACCACAACAACCACAACAACCTCTTGAAAATCCCCTTTGGCTAAGGGAGAGATCGAGTCTTGATGGGTTCATATTTAGGTAAGTATATTCTAACTTTGTTTTCCTCTCTTTAGTATATAGAAGTAGCATAAGTGTTGGATTAAATAATATTACTCTTCGTATTCCATGTATTAGGTTTTTACTCATACTTACTCTATTTGAAGTTCCCTATACATATTTTGATTGCTTTGCTTTACTAAACTCCACTTTGTGCCACAAGATTTGGTGTGCACTAGATTAGATTTACTTTTCTTGTTATTAGATTAGTTAAATATTAAATCATAGGACTATTTTAGGTTTGTTATGTGTTATACTATAGGCTTTGGAACCCTATCTTGCATGGTGTGTTGTGATAGGTCATCCCATAATTAGGTCTAGTGGATCCTCACATTGGTCATGCTCTTGCTTAATAATTATAAGCTACCTAGTCATAAGTGTAAGTGTACTCTATCCCATCTGATCTAGGATTGATTTATGGACATGATGAATTTCTAATTACATAAAACGTTTTCTAGAAAATCATTTTGATCTAATTTCATCCCTAATAATAATATTTCAGTGGTATGAGAGCCAATTTATTGTCTAGTTATGGGTTTTGAGTTTTTATAGGGTCAAACACTAATAAAAGGGAAGACAAATTACTTTTAGGTTTTTTTATGGTGCTATATTAGATAATCTTACCCAAGTGCAAGAAATATTGAATGATATGATAGTATAAATGATCTACACCATGAAAATCTAAATTGTGAAGGGAGCCTTCCAAGGATAGACATTAGTTTTTAACCACCAAAGGTCATAAGTGACAATTTACCTAGGTAATTTTAGCCTATCTCCATTATAATAGAATTTAAGGAAGAATTATTTGGTATTTGACTAATTTCAACCCTAAGAGATACACAAATATATTTAAGGCATGTTTGAAATGTAGAAAAAGAAAATAAATCTACCCTTGTGATGAAGGTACATCCACTAGTGAATTTCCCTAAGGATTCATCACCAAAGGAGGGAAAAAATTTAGAATTGAAAGGGGTTAATGAAAAATAAAAAAAATGTTACCTTGTATCCATTTTATAAATAAAATTTCAACACTTTGGGGAATCTAAGTGTTGAAATTTCTAAGTTTCACGAAACAAACAATTTGGGGTAGTAAGAAGTTGTCCAACAAGTTCATGGAAATAATGAAAATAAAAGAGGGAAAAAAATAATGGAAGAAAATTAGAAAAATATGAATTATCCAAGGAAAGGGAAAATAAAATCTTTACATGAAGGGTGTTAAGCATCAAATTTTGAAGTTGTCCTAGCCCTATAAGTAATGAATCCTCATGAAAAGTTTGCAAAGTTTGAGTCATTACATGTTGAGATTAGTGTTATGAGTACTTTCTTAGTGGTGAAAGAATAAGTGTAAATATTGGATAATGAGATAAAGGAATAACAATAATTTAATTGGCATTATGATGGAGAGCATTTTATGGTCAAATTCAAATTTATAAGTACTATTGTTCATTTTTAGTTTGCTGAAATTTTTAAATCGGCAACTAAGCGTAAGCAATTTGATGACCTTAACATCAAGGGGTTGTTAATAAACACATAATTTATCCCTATCATATTTTTTTTACCATTATTATGATGTTATCAATGAATACAAGATGAAGGGCAATAAATGAAGGAATTTTTCCAAAAAAATCTAACGATGGGGAGGTGAAAATTCCTAATATGGATGTGGGATCTAGGTGAGACTTACAAATTTAGTATTATTGTCACATAAATTCTAAGTTCTTTGGAACCAATGCAAGGAGGTTTTCAAGGCCTTGGGATCATGAAAAATAAAAATAAGGTGAGGATCATGTTTAATATCATACAAACCACTCCAAATATTGGTAGGAATCATGCTTTAATTGCTATAACCATTGACCAAGGTTGAGGTATATAACACTTTTATATATCTTATAAATCAGATTTCATGTGGAAAAACACATTTTTATTGCCATATTATGAAGGAAAATACTTTGTTTAATTTTGTGTATGTAAAGAATTACTACGTGGGGTCATAAAGTACAATTTTTAAAATCAAAATATCACTATTTGAGAGGGAAAATCAAACAATTAATGATTGTCACTATCATTATACAACCCACTTAAATTCTACTTCATGTTTTTGGATATGTTATAGAGTTTGGATGGTCATGAAAATGGGGGTAAGCAATAGATATCATGACCTAAGTATCAATTTGAGGGATTTTTATAACTTGTTGACTATTGTTTCTAAAATTTACATATTTTCCCCTCTAATATTTACTACTAAAAGAGAAAATATTAACTCTAGAGAGGTGTTTTTCATACCCCTTATCACCTTAAAGATGTTTTTAGTAAGTACAAGTGGATTTACAGTCACCCCAAGAGTGAGTTTGAGGAAGAAAATGACATACTACAACCATTATCAAGATAACAAAAATAAAACCTTGGGAATCTAGGTGAGAATGAGTTATAAGTAAAAATCAAAACACCAAAGATGATTTCATATTAGGTTCATAAATTTTGATGAGTTGATCAAATTTTTTTTGCTAAACACTCTTATTTTTTCTAACATGTATATTATATGTGTAGGATCACAAATTGGATAGTTGCAATGGAAACAAGGAAATGAAAGATATAATTTATAAAATGGGGCAACCACTAAAGTGGATGGGGATTCACCCTATTTCAAGTTTAGTATGTTATTTAAATTATGAAAATGAATATTTTAGGAAATTATTTAAATGGGTAAAAATTCAAATTATGGAAAATAGAAGAAAATATGAAATTCTCACAAGAGGCCCCTAATACACTCAGAATATTCTGAGTTTCACATACCAAATCAATTTGTTTATTTCACTCAAAATTATAAATTTTATAGGGTAACAAATTTTGAATGTGATGAGGGAGAAAATTTTGGGAAAGGGGTAAAAACCTAGCTTGTTACGTACATTGAAAATTATATAAATGATGAACTTATACATGCCATTGATTGGGTAAATAGTTATATTGTGGATATTATAAGGAAATATTTATTTTAAAGGAAACTAGACACTAACACACTCATAAAATTTTGAGTTTCACATGATAACTTAGATGGTTTTATGTACAATATTTTTTTTAATATTGTATTGTCATAAATTTAGAATATGTTATATAAAAAGGCATGAAAATGATGTGCAAGTTAAGCTTGTGTTATGAACATAAAATTTTGAATATTGTGTGACAATAAACTCTAGTGATGATGACGGGAAAAGTTCCAAAGAAGGTATACAAATTCATCTTGATTTAGGAAATGGAAATTTTGAAATTTTTATGAAAAGAAATTTTGAAGATGAAGGTAAGATGAATTCTAGAAAACATGCATCAAATTAACTTATTGCATATACCAAGAATTCTAAAAATTGTGAAAAGGTACAACCCTTGGTCAATTTTGGATATGGAAGGGAAAATTGGCCTCTCCCATGTGGTATGATAAGATGATTTTTATATGGGAAAAAATCCTTTAAGGATAGAAACTGTGGTAGCTTGAAGGTATTGTAAGTGTCCTAGCTTAATAAATTGGATCTTAAGATAACAAGGTTTGAAATTTCAAGATAAACCAAGTGTGATAAGGCATACAACAATGAAAATGGATAAAAAAAATGAAATGATGAAGGGGAAAGTGGATAGAAGGAATATTATACCCATAGAGGAAGGAATATATGTAAAGGGATGCCATGCCAAATCACCTTATGATGTTGTTCATGAATGTTCCAGCCTCTTCAAGATGACTTGTGGAATCATAGAAATCTCCTTGAGATTATGGTACATAAGGTAAGTGTTAGAAACCTAGATATCACCTTACTTGAAGGTTGATTGCTTAATATATCCTTCACACTTATACCAATATTGGAATGATCTGAGGTATGGGACACTTGAACTTAGAATAGACCTCTAGTTTTGATGAGGCTATATCCTCTGATGTATCACTTTGTTATAAGTATTGAAACCTACTAATTTTTTGGATGAAAAGGGTTAGAAGTAAACTAAAAGGTAAGTCCTATTCTACTATTGGTGATACACCTATATTTATGGTTCATCCACTTTATTTGAACTCATAAAAATTTGATAAGACAAGAGAAACACTTAATCCTATAACTCCACGACTCTTATGCAATAGTATTTCATATATATGTTTCATCAAGTGACTAAAGTATGAGGGAAATGATAGAATAGGGATAATTCAGGGCACTAATCAATAAATTATATCCACTATTAGCTCAATCAAATGACATCAAATAATGAACATGACCTTCATAAGATAACATACTAGTAACTAGGTGAGATCAGGACCTACCAAGGTAAAAAGTACTACCACATGTGCTAGTAGTACTTTCTCCCTTGTTAGGTCATGATCTCACCTAGTTACTAGTATGTTATCTTATGTAGGTCATGTTTAGTGTTTTATGTCATTTGATTGAGCTAATAATAGATATAATTGACTAGTTAGTGCCTTTAACCTGGCCCATTCCATCATTTCTCTCATACTTTGATCACTCGATGAAACCTCTATATGAAATAATGTTGCATAAGAATATTGGAGTCGTAGGATTTAGTATTTTTCTTGTCTTATTAGTGTTTTATGAGTTAAAATAGAGTGGATGAACCAACAATATTAGTATATCACCAATAATAGAATAAGATTTACCTTTCAATTTCCTTCTAACTTTTTCATCCCAAAAATTAGTAGGTTTTAGTATACAAATAAAAGTGATACATTATAGGAGCTAGCCTCATAAAAACTAGATTTATTATCTGATTTTAGGTATCTCACACCTTAGATTACTCTAATGTTAGTCCAGGTGTGAAGAAGATCCTAAGTAGTCAACCTTCAAGTAGGGTGATATCTAGGTTGCTAATAGTTATGGCATACCTGAAGGGAGATAGATTCAACATTAGAGTTTAAATTTATAGCATATTGGTCTTTATAAGTAGTTTAAAATACTACTATGGTCCCTATCTCAGAGGTAAGAGGTAAATTGTGTTCATAATTTAGTTGATTTTCATGTGTTTTCTATCCTATGGTATCTTATAAAGGAGAATTACATCATTCATCTCCTTATCAATAGTTCTAGTATGATCCATATGTATCTCATCCTCATACAAATGAGCCATATCCATTCCAAGATCAACCACCCTTCCAAAACTCAATAAATTTTCATGATGATATGGAGGATATGAAGAGGTAAACTAAATGATTATTGAAGAGATATTAGTCTATAACCAAGAATAATCAAGTAACCAATCTCAATCTCAAAATTCTACCTCCTACGACCCCATATTAATATCTATGGATTTATACTCCATATCAGTAAGAAATTTTTGCAATCATGCCTCAATATATAATACTTTCAATACCATAGGCTCTTAAACCCAATTTTCCATCCTAGAATCAACTATAGCAGCCAAGCATAAGCCTAAATGTTGAAATTAGGGATAATCCTAAAGTCACTATCTTTGCCATTTAACCCCCACCCCTCCCTCCTCAAGAACCCAAGGCCTTTTCTTCATGGAAAGATATATAGGTAAATATGCAAAAAGAGAAGATGATGGTAGTCAAGCTTGAGTAGCCTCATGAACAAAATCAAAGATGCATGGTAACACCATTAGATATATCTCATCTTCTTGAGTATTTTTAAGGCTCTACCTTGCCACTCTTTGAGAATGAGCCTTTCCTTTATGAGGCAAGAGAATAAGATGAAACTAAGGATATAAAAAAATTAGGTGACTTGAGTGATCAAAAATAAGAAATAATTATTGAGAAACCACTTGACAAGGACAAGCATGATCTAGTCTTTCATGATGCAAAATAAGATGAATGGTTGGAGGTTTCACTTAAGCCAAATTCCAAAATTACTGGTAACTTGTCCTATAAATTCCAAATACCAACCCCTATAATTTTAAACTTTTCCATGGTACAATTATAAGCCTTTTCTAGTGATCAATTCCCTTGTAAAATGGTGTATTTTTACCTAAAAGGGAGATTTTGGTATTTAAAATTTTAAAATATGGATTAAAAATGATATTTAAATTTAAATAATACTATTAATTACGTTATTTTTAATTAATTCAGCCTTAGTCATAAGTTTCGTAAGTTAAAAATGTGATTTTATGCAAATTTAAGCCAAAAAACACCCCATAAAAGCTCCCACATGCCAAATTTGGACCTCTAAAGTGTGAAAATTATTAAATATTTTTCATAATAAATTAAAATTATCTTATATCATTATAAAATTTTATATTTTTGTGGTGGATATATTAAAGTTTCAATAAAGAACAAAAAGAGGCTTATTTCATGCATTTTCCAAGCAACGTACATAATATGTACGACCATATATATATAAGGGGTATGAAAAATCATAAGAAGGGTATGGTATAGGTTAATGAATAATTTATTGGAATTAATGGGAAAAATATGCGAAAAATTGGTCCATATCTTTCAATTGGTTTCTTTACACATAAGGACTACCTTTCAAGTTTCATGATGGTACATCCATTAGAGAGAAGGTACATGTCTAAAATTTTTATCAAATAAATTAGACTCATGGATATTCCTTATGGATAAATTAGATATAAATTTAGCCTCATCTCCTTCATGAACCATTGATTTGAATTTAGGATTAATTTTGTAGTATTTCATCCATGAAGGCAATAATTTTTCTACATTTTCTCCTAACTAGGGCATCAATTAAAAATATTTAAAATTTTAAAGGATTATTTGTGAGATTTTATTCCTTTCCATGGAATTTAAAATGTCATTTAACACTTTTTAGGTTCATATGGATCTCAATAATAGATCTATAATGCAAATTTACAGTTTATGTGCTAAAATAGAATTGTATGGTCATGAGACAGGAAAGGTTTCAAGTTTTATTATTTTATTCTTGGTATTGATTTCCATCATATTCATATGTTTTCCAAGTAATATTTTAAATTTTTCATGAATATTAATATAAAAATCTTGTCATTTGGCTCTCAAAAGCATCTAAAAATCCTTTTTTATAAAAAATTAAGGTTTCTTAGCCTTGATTAAAGAACTTAACATAGTTCTAGGTTTCAAATTTGCCTTATTATCCTACTCTAATGTCCTCAAAAATTATACATAAGGTAAAGTATGGGATTTTTATTATTTTTTGCCTCTCATTCTAGTATTGATATGCTCTTATGGTTCTCTTGTCACTCCATCTCACTCACCTCCATGGTCACTAATTTGCACATCCATATTTCACTATGTTCATACTCTTTCCACTTCCATTCAAAATTTTCATCCCATGTTCATGGTTTTATCCCAATAAATTCATGTCCATCTCACCATTAATCATAAAGGAAAGGAAATAATAGTAATATGTTATCATAATCATGAAGATACAGGTTATGTATCTTGTCATCACCACCCACAACCAAGAAAAAACACCTACAACAAGATCATAGTACAACCATGATTTTTATCAACTTCATAATATAAATCATATTACAAAGGTGTATTCATAAAGGTATATATGTAAATGATCAAATGAAGCTGAAAAAAATGAGAGACATATGAATAAATCATGTTTTGTGCCTTCTTTAAAGTCAAATTTAGTCTTTCTCCATATAAGGACCGCTAGCCACCTATAGTGAAGAATGATACATCCACCCTAAGGTTGGAATAAAGGTCCAATTATATAGGTGAAGTTTGATATTATAAAAAAGGGATTTCAATCCATATACTTCCTTCACCCAAGAAAGAGGCCCAATAAGCAGCCTTTAAGCAGACTATCAAGGGTCTTTGATGCACCTACAAGCTTGAGTGAGTTCAAAACCTATAATGGCAAATGTATTAGTAATCTTGAGGTTTATTTATGTGCTAAGAGGGTAGTTTAAATATAAAAATATTCATGAATAGTATGAGAATTGAAAAATCTCAATTCAGATCTCAAGAGCAACACAAGTTAAGGTCTTGGATGGCTCAAGCAACTTTAGAACAATAGTCAACTCAAAATAAGCTACATCCAAGGAGTGAATTATGCTTAGAGAAGACTTCAAGGATATTAATTTTTAAAGGAGAGTATTAAAGTTGTGATGAATAATTATGACAAAGTGAGAGACCTTTGAATATTTTTTTCCTATTATCAATCTCTCAAAGTCCTTAATCCATGTTATAGTCTGTATAAAGAGCCTAATTCTAACACATAGTCAAGCTAGAGTGAGAAAAGAGTTTGTTTTCAAATGAGGAATAATGACTATGTATGTGATAATGTTTCAAGTTTTTTAAATATAAAATTGAGATAAATGTAAAATAACAAGCTTATTTTAAGAGGTATCTCATTAAGAGTGTCCACCTATAAGCATGTTCTCAAGGCAACATATAATATTAAGGGTTTTGAGGAGTCTTAAGACCTATCAAGATGAGAAAGAGTCTAAGTGAAACATAAAATGCATGAGTCAAGTCATGAAGTGGCTACCATAATGAATTTATCTCAAATAATAATGTAAATCAAAGAATTTAATGGCCCAAACTTAGCTCATCCATATCCCTCAAAATAAATGACAACCATCATAGGGCTAAAAGCCTTTGTTTAAATCTAGTAGACAAGTTGAGACTATGGTATATGAAGGGGTTTTAAAGTGAAAATAAGATGTTTCTATAAAATATTGATATTAAGATCAAATAATATGGGGCCATAAGAACTAGGATAATATAGTCAATGGTCAACAAGACCAACCCACCAACAACCATACATGGGAATCCCCCTCACACAGTCATAAGCCGTAATAGGAAAAATCAAAGAATATTCAAATAAAAGAGTTAATAAAATGTGTACATATAATAAATATCAAATGGAAAGTTTTAAATATTTAAAATTTGACCATGAAAAATAAAAATAAAAATATAAAAATATCATTGATTGTGGAGAGGCCTAAAGAGTCTATTTGAAGGGTCAAAAAGATAAAAATATCATGAGATGTTAATTTAAAATTTTATAAATATTATTTTAAAAAAAAAAATTAATGATTTAATTATCACTATATATTTCAAATTTCATAATTATCTCCTATGGCATTATTAGTACACAGTCACAATGCATGCTTTTTTAATGAGTAAGGCCATAAATAGATGGCATGAAGTTGTAGATTGACCAATGGAGGATGAGAAAAATTAAATGAGGAGTTTAATGATACATAAAATGAATATTAATATTTTAATAATCTCAAAAAATGTGTAAAATATAAAAATATAGTCATAGGCCTAGTGAGACTAGACCAAACAGGCAACTCAAACTAGCTTTTGGTAAAATGGGGCTATAGGACAAAGTTTACATCAAAATGACATGAAATTTTTTGGAGTTGGTAATTTTGATTTTATAAAAAAATATAAAATATTATTTAGTTAACTTTATTAGGTTATATAATGGCTTTTTTAAAAATTCTTCATCCTATCAAAACACATGAAGAAGTAGGTAGCTCAAACTAGTTTCTAATTAAATGAACATATAGAACAAAGTATACATCAAAATGGTCTAAAATTTTGTTTTTTATCCTTGTGACTTAATATAACAATAAAATTAGTTTTATAGTTAAAATTATTAGTGTATATTCTCAAAATTTTGACATAGTCCTCAGCCTGTCAAAACATAGTCAATATGCAAATAGGCAACATTCTTAAGGTACATATAGGTGAAAATAATTTTTGAAACTTCATGGAAAGATTTTTTAAAGAATTAAAAAATGATATAAATATTTTAAAAAAAAAAATTGGTGGTAAAAATCCAATATACATAAAAACCATTCCCTTGAGGGTTAACGCAAGTAGGTAAGCCTAAAACCCTCAAGGCACACAGTCACACTTTTACACTCTTTCGTTAACTTTTGATTGGTGAGATGGACTTGAAGACATTATGGAGGGTAATTTTAACATTGGGTAAGCTATTGAAGTGAATAATTTTCATAAATTTGGTTTTGAAACCATTTCTCAGGCTTTTTTCTTGCACATGTAGTCTTGGAAGCCTCTCAAAGCCAAACTTCACCATGTAGAGAACTTGAGGAGTATTTTACATGGGAGTCCATGATTTTAACTGATTATGAGGAGATGAATATATAAAATTTTCATGGAAATTACTTTTCCATTGAAGGTATGTAATTTATGAAGAATCGTTAAGAGCCTAGAGCACTCTTAAACCCTTGTAAAACCTCAATAATAGACCTATTTGTAGAGACATGAAGAATAATGAAATAAAAATCACTAAAAACTATTAAATATAAATTTTATTATGAATTATAATATATAATATTCATTTTCATGGCCATTAGTTATATGGATGTTGTACGGATTTGACAAAAAATAGTTTTTTGAGAGGAAAAATCATAAAATATGAGGTACAAGCTAGTTTACATGAAATATAATCCATGGAGATAAAGTTTTGAGAATTTTTATTCATCCCTAAATCATAATATGGTCAAAAATATGCTTGAAAGTTTCCTTACCAACTCATCCAAAATAGCCACTCTATAGGAAATTTAAGCTAATTTAACCTATTCAACTAGTTTGTCTGAGTTGTAGGTGTTTCTTCATCAGGAGGAGCTATTTAATGATATGTAGGATTGTTAAATGCCTAAATATCATTGTATTTTTAGGTTTAATGGTTTTTTATGTAGGTTCTAAGGTCATAAAATATAAGAAGATAGGCTATTAGGTCTAACTGGTCAAATTATTGAAGATGAAATTAGCATTGAAATATATAAAATGTGTTTAAGTGTAGTTGTCATGCCACTTATCTACTATTAAATAGGTATTTACATAAAAAAAATTAGTCTACAAGTGCCAATCTATGCAGTGAAGGGGTTCAAGTGAGTTAACTAGTCTTAAGGACCAATCACTCTGAGTTGGCTAGTTGACTAGCATGATGCATTTTCCTTGGTTTTCATGCAAAAGGACTTTAAAACAATTTTCACTCACTAAAAGTAGAGTTATCCACAAACTTATGTAATATAAAGCATGAAAGGAGGTTTGACAAGTCAAATATGGCCCACCTCTTCTTTTTAATGCCAAAAGGAGCTTCATGCAAGGATTTTAAATAAAAGAGATGTATTAAAGACTTTTTATAGCTACTAAAAATTAAAATGGACTTGAGTTGATTATTAGATGTCTTATTTTCTCTCATTTATGCCAATATTTTGGCTAGAGATTCTATATTTTTCTATGTATTCAGTCTTTTAAGCCAATTTTTGGGATCCCTCTCTTGGGCATGATTAAACTCTATTAAGATTGAGTTTTGTAACATTTTTAGATGTATAAAATGACTATTTTAAAATTCCATTATTATTCTATAGTGTGTAATACTGGTTTGATTTGCACACGTGGTATTAATTTCTCCCTTGGTAGGTCCTGATCTCACCTAGTTACTAGTATGATATCTTATGCAAGTCATGTTCAGTGTTTGGTGTTATTTGATTGAGATAAAAGTGGATATAATTGACTGGTTAGTGCTTTGAATCAAGCCTATTCCATAATTTCCCTCATGCTTTGATCACTTGATGAATAATCTATATTAAATACTATTACATAGGAGTCATGGAGTTGTAGGATTCAGTGTTTTGCTTATCTTATCAATGTTCTATGAGTTTAAATTGAGTGTATGAACTAATAATATAGGTGTATCACTAATAGTAGAATAGAATTTACCTTTTAATTTCTTTCTAATCCTTTTATTTTCTAAAATTAGTAGGTTTTTATCCATAAATCAAAGTGATACATTAGAAGAGATAGCCTCATTAAAACTAGAGGTCTAGTTTGAGTTCAAGTGTCCCATACCTTAGATCATTCTAATGTTAGTCCAGGTGTGAAAGAGATCCTGAGCAATTATCCTTCAAGTAGGGTGTTATCTGGGTTGCTAACATGAAGTACCTAGGGAGTAGTGTGATATGAATAGCTTCAAATTTCATGTAAAATTTAGGGCTATAAAATATAAACTCAATTTTTCTTGTATGAATTTCCTTATGTTTAATGGGCAATATAGGGCTATAAACTTCATACATGACCCTAAAAACATCTAATTTAGATTTTTTTTGGTGGAATTCTCACCCAAACCAAGGAAGAACATAATCAAAATGGTGAAATATGGATTATATCCACAAGGATGAAGCTTCCAGCCTATGGAAAATATGAGAGTAAGAGATGAAAGGTCAAATTTGATGGCCATAATAACTATTATCTATTTTAGAATAAAGAATGAACTTGGGGCAACAAATTGTTTAAAATGGGTTTGATTTTAGTGTTTAATTGGGAGAGTGATAAGGATTGGTGTTTATCAAACAAGAAGTATATTTATGGCCACCTTTGGTTTATAGGAAGGACTACCCTATGTTTTAGCACTATTTCCAGCACATATGGGTAGCCAATTTTTTTAGGTAAAATAATAAAGGGCTACCAAATGAGTTTTATATTCCATGGGAAACATCTAAAGGTGGATTTTATATGAATACAAATGTTGTGACAACTCCATGAATGTCACTACCACTTAAGGATAAGCAATTTTGGGAAGGGAGGATTGTCATGTCCCCCTTTGGGACATAGATTGAACTAAGACCCTTAACCTTGTATTGGTTTCCTAAAGGATAAAGAAAAATAAATAAAATTGGAAACGATTAGGGGTTTCTAAGGGAAATTTCAAAATTACCTTATTGTTATAAGGTTCATTTAATTTATGGTCTTTTGAGGGTCATGGGTACTCATGGACTTAAGTGGAAATTATAAGGATTGTTTTTTAATTTTAAAAAATGTCTTCCCTCCATTTTTGTTGCACTCCTTTGGGAGATGGGTATAAAGGAAAGTGAGGGATCATTTTAAAATATTATGCATGATTTGATAATTGAATTCATTGAGTCTAAGAACAAAAATGATTAACTTTCTCCTTGAGTATGAAACTCTTCAAGGTGGACTATAATTAAGGATGAAAATTCTTAAGTCTAGCTAGGTCATCTTCATAAGTTGTATGGATCTAAATTATATTCTAAATTAATTTTGAACACCATAATTTAATTTATAGACATGGTGAGTTGGTTTGAAATCTAGGGAAAATGGCCTGGAGGCCAAAAATATATTGGTGAAACCTTGAGATCTATAACGATTCATCCTTGGCCTTAGCGACCCATTCTTAGGGTTGGATGAATTTATATTGGGGCCTATCTTTTTATTTTTCTAGCATTTAAAAAACATAAATACTTTTGATATTTTTTAAAATAATTTATAGCCCTTGAACATTGTAAAAATCAAGTTTCTAGTTGATTAATGTTGGTTGAATTATTAGCTAATTTTATATAATTTTTAGAGAATTTGAATAATAATTTTGTTTTTTAATTAAGAACCTACATCAATATATAATTTATTTTGTGTTTCTATGGTTTGATCCATTTCATAAATTTACTTATTTGATTAAGGCTTGTTGGAAAACCCCTTTGATCTAATTTTAACCCTAAAAGGGATATTTCATTTTATAATTAATCAATACTTAATACATTATATTATAACTAAAAAATAAAATTAAGATGATATAATTAATTATTTTTTACATTTTAACTCTATTTATTATCTTTTGTGTAACTATATAATAGATGCAGTAAGAGTTGTGGCAGCTTCTAGAATTAACTAGGTCAAAAAAATCATTTTGGTACCCTCTACATGGAGGATACATTGAATTTTTTAATTAATCATCATATGGATGGTATATATATCTCCCAAGAGAGTATTAGATGTTTCCAAATTTGTTTTTTTTTAATTGTAAAAACCTAAATTTTGTATTATATCTTTAAAAACATCAAATTTGGCACACTTTAAAATACTTTGGATTTGCATACACATTTTAATATGGTATCTGATTTCCCCATTCCATCCACCAAACTTTTATCTTAACTAACCCAATTTACTAGATACAAATATTTAGGATCACCCTAGTATGTGAAAAAAAAAATAATCCTAAACATATTGTCTCTATATCTCATATCAATGATTTCACTCCAAGGATAGTATCCATAATATTAGGACAATTGTGATTATTCAAAAAGTATCTTCCTCTATTGGTAGTGTATATGAACACTCAACATGTATTTTTTAAATTGGGAAGTCTCCAATATGTTGGTATAGAAAATTTTCATTAATTGGTCGTGGTAGGAAATATAAAAGATTCAACTATAAATAAAAATCAATCCTAAGTTTACAACCATCTTGATAAATCCTAAGTAAATTTAGAAATCAATAAAAAAAATCTTGAGAAATTATCATAAAGTAATACATATTTGAATATTTGTTAAAATATTAGTCCTAGATCCAAGTCTGTGTATTAATTAAGGTCAAATTTTCATGATTTCAAATGTTAAAAGATAAACATTTCTTTTCATTCTACATTGATCATGATGGTGCACTCACACACATAGGTGTGAGAACTACATATGGTTTGAGCCCTCTTTGGAGTATTTTAATGTAATAAACACTCATTCACTCAGTGGGGAGTTATTAGGATTGTTTAACCCAACATATTATGCCCTTTTTCAATGGTCCTCTTGGACACAACTAGTAGATACTAGATAGTATTGGTTTCTAAAATTTTTTTAGTTCACATATAGTGTCCTTGTAGAGTATTATCTCTTATTTCCTAATGTGAGTAGTTACAAAGTAGACATAGGGAATTTTAAAGGAAAATAAAAATAAAAATGAATAATATAAAATTAGAATAAGATAAAAAAAAATTTACATATTAATTTTTCAATATCTAATCTTCTCATTGCAATCTCAATCTACTCTTTTATATTCATATTTATATGATTATTTCCCTATTTTACACATTTCAAATATTCATAGTTTTAATTAATTTAGATCAAATTAATCATGAAGTAGGTAAAATATGTATATTATCTATGTAAGATAAATAAGATAAATCTACAACTTATCCTACTTAGTATTATCCAAGATTAGATAAGGTAATCAACTAATGATCTGCTTGGAAATACTTTGTTATATCAGGGTGATGACCAATTATGAATCCACTAAACCTAACTAAGGGATATCTTAATACACAATAAAAATGGATAGGTTTATAATAAATCTAGTCAAATGTCATAATGCAATAACCCTAGCTTGGTATTATAATTTGATAAATGGAAATTATCTAATCTACTAAACAAACATACAAGATATTCTATCAAATAAACACACAAGCCAATCAAGTACTCATCAAAGCTTGTGACACAAATGGGGAAGATAATAAAAAATCAAAGATAATTATATTCAATATAATATATAAGTAATCTAATTAAGAAGAGATACAATTCAATAAATTATTTATGAAACATACATATAAAAATGAAGGGTTATGAGTGTACTTACCTTGTTGAAGTGAACCCATCATGCTTAATCTCTCCCTTGGCCAATGGTGCTTTACAAGATGTTATTGTGTCTTGTAAGGATCACAAGAATACATCATTCCTCAGCTACAAGATTTATCCTATGCATCCAAGAAATCCACAATACAAATTCTACTACTTCAAGGAAAAAACCTAAATAATGAAACCGCTAAATGATATTATAAGCAAATTTTCAAGCTGTAATGATATGTAATTAAATGATATTCTATTTCTAAATGAGGTTAAGGGGGTATTTATATCCAAGTATTATTTTTAAACCTTAATATGAATGTATATGATAAGGTTAGCTAGTTTGATATTGTTTGGAAATAAATATAGTCATTAGGTCTCAAACGAGGTTGGCTTGGGCTGATGAAGTATCGTAATATGCACTAGATTCTAAACAGGATCAATCAGGTAGATGTAGTAGGAGAAATGATTAAAAGGGGTATTTACTTAGGTAGGTATTATTTTGGATGGTGAATTTATTATGGGTGTGTATAAATAGTTTTTTATTACTTCAATAATTGGATAAGGGTAGATTTTAGTGGTTTTAGGTGATAGTATAGGGACCAACAATCTTGTGAAGGACCAAAGATTTGCCAACCCTTTCCTAGTGCACCCTTTAAGGTTTACACTCAAGTATATTAAGACTTGATAGGTTATTATAAGAGATAAAGTGTTATTAAATAATAAATTTATAAAACTATTATTTGTATATATATGTCCCACTCGATGTTCATCACATGTCATGTAGTTGTAACATGGGATGGTGTTTTGCAAAAGAAGATAACAACACAATGTTAAGTTAATCAATTATAGTAAATAACATGAAATAATTAAAATAATTTAAAAGTATCATATACATATCTAGAATTACCTTTATCACTAAATGGTTATCTTCTATATTTTTAGTCTTTATTATGGAGGGTACATTAATTGCTTTGGATAAACCCTAAGGATACAAAACTAAAGATAAAAGTTAAACAATTGTAGGGAAGTCAAAATAAATAAACTTTACATAAATGAATAAATAACATGGAAAATTTGTAATATAGGGTGATAAATTCTAAGTTATAACAAAAAGACCAAATAAAAATGGATAAAATGAGATTAAATTGAGTAACCAAAAACCCAAGGCTACTAAATTACTGAAAACCCAAATAAGTGTACCTTAAGTAAGAAATAACAAACCATATCAAACCAAGGATACATGTTTAACTAAAATAATATATCCAAAATTGATGTAAAATAAGTAAAAAAACATACTTAAACAAAGATATAATAATAATGTAAATTAGAACAACATTGATGAATGTTAATTAATAATCCACACACTCAAAAATGGAAAAATTAAATAGAAAAATGAAACAAAATTATCTACAAAAAGGGTGTGAAAATAACTTATAATTTCAAATAAAACCCAAAAAAATAGAGAAGGATAAGATAATAGTTTATATAATTAATTCATAGTCGCTCAAAGATGTAGGTTTTGTTCTTGAGATGGAGTAAACCAAAACAAACTTATTATGAACATGTCGTAAAAGAGATGAAGAATAGGAAATATAGAAATTAGGAATTAGATTTAGAAATAAAATTTACCTATCAAGGGGGGATATGAAATGGGTGGTTAAGAAAATGTAGGCAAAACCAAGGTATAAAATCTTTATCATAATCAAGACACTCAAATCAAATTGTAAAGACAAGAATTTTTTTGAAATTAACAACTCTAGAGAATTTGCCTTAGCTAAATAAATTTGGGTTATATAGTGAAGTGTATCATCCCATGAAGGCTATATGTATGAAAATTAAAATGGATCTAAATTCCCAAAACATGTTACCCATTAATTAGGAATTATTATAGATAAATTGGTCTACTGTAATGATTCATTACTTATTTGAGAAAGTAGGTTGAACTATAGATAATTTTGAGACCTCTTATCCTAGTCTATTGGCCTAACACACCCTAATGGGTATTAGCTCTATCAGGAGGCCAAATATGGGGTTTGAAATATTGAGCTATTTTTGTTGATTGCAATAGAGTGTTTTCATTTATATCAAAATAATTTTGTCTATGGTCATTAATATCAAGTTGATTAATGTCAAAGATGATGATGTCATGAGGTACCTAGTGAAGGATAACATGAAGAGACGTTATGAGGAGGTATGAACATGATAACTTGGAAGAGTGTAGTGATGATAATAATACAATAAGTTTGGTCATGGTTAGTATAAAGATATACAAGCCATTGTTTTAGAAATATGACTTGAGAATCCTAGTAATGGTTTGAAGTTGTTAAGAATAAGAGACTTGAGAAGGCTTGTGCATAGTATGTCTAGTCTTATGCATGAAGGAGCATGTTGGTATAATGAGATATATGAATAGAGTCATAATAGGCTATATGAGGTTGTTTAATAATTCATATAAGTCATTGTATTAATCATGAGTATCTTGGATTAAGCCTACAAGGGTAAAGACCTATAGACCTAACATGTAACTAGACTAGTTATAGACTTTGCCTAACCTAATGAGGGTCATGAGGTTTTGTCAAGACATATGAAATATTATAAGTTGTATTATACATGGTATAGGTTTATTGAGCATATTAATGAGGTGGAGAGTGCATGAATAGTGGGTAAAAGGTTAGTTTCAAAGCCTAGTGTGACCTAGAGATCAAAAGCCTAGAGAATAAAGTGAGAGATGGTGGCCAATTGAGGCATGAGATCACTTTTTCAAGGAAATATTGAAAATTTAATTATGGATAAAGGTTTGAAATATTTTTTAAATTTTTTTCATGTTGTATGAGGTCATGGTTTGAATAAAAAAACTTTAAATGCTATTTTGAGATCTCTAGAGTATGTATAATAAAGATTTCCAAGCCCAAGAGACACTTTTTGATGCTTGTTGGAATGTGTGACTATTGCATGGGAATCCAAGATCTTAGGTATAGATGGAAAAGGGTCCTATAAATTATTTAAAAACATTAGGAGTTGGTTTTAGGTCGAAAGATTTATGAAGAAATGTTAATAATGGAAATAGGTCTAAAACCCTCATAGTTACTCAATATGGAATATCTTGATGGAAATGGATTATAATAGATTGGTTGACCTAGTTTGATGATTGGATAATGTAGTGGACTCTCCCAGGTATCTCTATGAGGAATTAGTTTGTTAGGTGAGTGAGTGGACCCCATACAAAAGTGCTTATTTCTTAGAAATTTGGTGTAGTAAATTGAGTTGACCTAGTCAAACTATGAAAATCATTAGAGGACAAAGTTTGAGACTTTTATTTCAAGTTCATGGTGTTTTATAAATAGGTTATATACATAAGATATGTTAAAATATTCATGAAAATTGACCTATCACTAAAAATCAAAATGGTGCAAACAATGAGAAAAACCAGACAAAAGTGTGAATGAGACTAGGGATGTGTTTTCATGGATTAAAGTTGAATCCAAATACATGAATATGTTTTTTAATGATATCAGTAAATTTTAATGATAAATATAAGTTTTGGAGATCACTATATACAACAAAAAAATTCTCTCAAAGTTGACTTGTCTTGCTCAATGAGATCTATGAACATAAAGTTTATAGATTAATCTTTATGTCTAATATTTGATATTAAAACTTAGTATTTATATGTTTTTATATGTTATAAAGATATATAGTGATAATTTTTATGCATCATGAGTCTTTGGTTATGTATATATAGGTGTTGGAATGCAAATTCATCCTGATTGGTCTTTTAGGGAAATTGACACATCTAGGTAAACAAGTTAGAGTGATGAGTTTGAGATTATATATAATTATTTGATGTATAAAATTCACATGTTATTTTTTTATGACTTTATTAACCTATATATTCCTTTATTAAGCTTATAATTAAATATAATAGGTTATAACCTTGAAGCTAAAATCGCATGTCTAACTATGTAAGGACTGTGGGAGAGAAGGTCAACAAATTAGTCTGCAAAACTAATAGTTACCACTATAATTTATGATTTATATATATATATATATATATATATATATATATATATATATATATTTGAGTATGTTATAAATTACACATAATAACTATTAATGTGCATAATATGTCTTTTAATTGTCCTTATAGGATCTAAAAACAACATTCATCAGGAATGTGTTTTAAGGATTGTGACAATTTTCTATATGTCAATGAGATTGGTATTCCTGAGTCATGATGCCTAGTCTTAAAGTGATTAAATAATATTATGGAATTTTAAATATATAATTGTATAATTTTTATTCATTATTATTCATGGTAAGTACCATTTAAATTATTTTAGGTCAAATAATGTATGATTGGTTTTTTAGGTGTATTGACAGACTTGAGTAAGCTGAGTGAAGAGTTATTCCTAAGACAGTACATACTAAGTAAAGCTATAAAAATCATGTGGTGATTTTATGAAGATTACATGGGATTTTATACATTCATATTGAGTTTTTAAAAGTGTCATTACAATTTATATAAACATAATATTTCGTGACTATGTTTTGAAGCTTATTGGCTATTCTAAGTAGGATACTTGTAGAGAAGGCTTTGAGTACTTTTGCCTTGAGTTGTGAGGCCTAATGAACATGGTGATGACCATGAGGTTATTAGGATTATATAAGCATGTTTTTTCTCCAAATTTTCTTGTAAAATTTGTGTTCATACTTCAAATATTCATGACAGACTTTCTGAGTATGCACAAACCTAATATGAATAATGCTAATGGTGTGATCCAAGTAGTAGTTTGAGCTAAGAGGAGTTATGAAGATATGATGAGATTATTATGGGTATATTTATGTTTAATATTATGTTTTAATACTTTTTTTAATTTTTTTAATTTAATCCAAGAAGATCAAAAGGTAATGTATGCTAAGTAGGCCTAATGAGATTATGTCTCCATGAGACCTAAAGAAGGAATACCACATGTTAAGAGATGGATGACCAAATGGATTAGTTTATTCATAGATTAAAATTATTATAAGACATATTTAAATGTTAATACATGTGTTAAATATTGTATGTATGACCAACGTATGTGAGATCAAGTAACTTGTATTAATACAAGGCTAATTAGGCCTATTTGGGTGAGAGAAGTGTGTGAAGTGAATGAATTGAGTATATAACTATTCTAAGGTGTAGAATAGAGAGGTAAGGATGGATATAAATCCATACAACATATGCATGTGATTAATATATTTTATTATTAGTGAAATGGATCAAATAGTGAACTAGTCATTGGTATAAGAATAAGGCCTAACATGTCTATTGGTTAGCTGAGTGTGTGTAGATGTGAAGCAAAGAAGAAGAGGATTATGTGAGCTTACAAAAGTGGTGAATAATATTAAATAAATTATATGAATTTTTCATAGACATCTATATGGTTTCATGAGTACTTTCGTGCCATTTTCAAGCCATATAATGGCTAATTGAGTGAAGAAGGTAAAGGATAATTTTTTCTTGTGTGAGAGGTAGATTTGAGTGTGATAAAGGAAAAGGAGACCATAAATAGTTTTTATAGGGAAACAATAGAAAGGTGCATAATTTAAGAGCATTTATTAAGTGGGTGTTTTATCATCAATGGGGTTTTAACCTCATAGCAAGTTGGTGCTTTCTAAATTTAAGTTGGTGCTTGATAAATTTAGGGGTTGGTGATCCTTATTGGGTTGGTGCTCAACTAAATTTTATTTATGGTATTATAGGACAAGTTGTCCAAGCTATGTTTTAGTGGGTTTTATTCCCCCTTTAGTGTTTCCCACCTATATATGGTGTTATTATGTTGTATGCTCAAGTATGGTTGCTATGTTGCTTTGATGATTTGACATTGCTTATATAATGATTGCTCAATGAATGATTAATGAGGATTGAATTATTGTTTTAATATCTCATTGATTCACCCCCATAGTGAATGTGCTTCCAACATGAACTTCAACTAAAATAGGATATGTCCTTGATAATTATGTCTTTTGGTGTGATTTTGACTTTTATAGATTTTTTTATTATTACCTTTTATTTTAAATGATTTGGATTTTAAAATTTTAGTGGATTTATATATTCCTCCTCCATACAAGTTCATAAAACCAAACATGTGTGTTAAAAATGGCTATCACTAGAAAACTTAGACTTGATAGCTAATAAAATAACTTAAAGAGCATGGTGTCTAAGACTTGTATTTGCATATTAAATAATAATGTTATCTTGAAATTGACCTTGATGTGCCTAAAGTGAATTGAATGTCAAGGTAAATGAGACTAAACATGGAATGATTGAGTTACCTAAAAAAAAGTGTAAATGTGAAAAGGATACAATGATAGGAAAGAATGATTATGTATCATAATAAATAATGTAAGTGTAGGGAGACATGAAAAAATAGTTTTGTTTAGAGTTGTTACCACAAAATAAAATAACTAATTTTGAAAGTATAAAATTATAGTCCTTAAATCATTACTGTAAACCTTTAGGGAAAACACTTATTTAAAGATAGTTTAAGAATTTTATAAATTTTATTAGGAAATATTGGTTTTATTGAAGGTCTTATATCAAAACTCATAAGAGAAAATTTGAATAAGTGAAAATAAGTTTTTAAAATGAAATATTAATGAATAAAAAGAGATATTAAGTTTGGAATAAGAAAATAAGAAATATTCATGAGGATGGTCGGGTCCTATCTGAGGTCTTATGTTGTAACTCATGAACTAAATGAAAATAATAAAGATAGACCAAAAGACCAATGTTATGAACTAAGGCTATTGAGATTAATGTAATGTTTTTAATTGGAGATATTTGTTGGAAACCTAAAAAAAATGTTAGTATTTACAGTATATGGAAGTATGTAGGAAATATGTAGAAGTTATTTAAGCAAAATATTTCCTTAAAATATTATAATTGGTGGGTTATTTGAAAATATGTCCTTCGTTAGTTTGTAATATATAAGTAATAGGACCAAGGATGTCTTGGAAAAGGTAGGGACCCTAGTATTTTATGGGAAAATTTCCTTATTTGTCATGTGTATAATCTAGTTTGAGGACTAGGTCACTAGTATTGAAAATCTAAACTTTGACATTTTTTATGTTGTTTAACAATGTGACCTTTGTATTGGTGATTATGTTGTAATGTAGACGTACAACACTCATCTAGTAAATCTAAATTATGGATATGGGATTCATGTAGTTATTCATTAGTAATAATACCATGAAGAGAAATTGGTAAGGATGGTAACTCAAATTTTAGAGGTAAACTAATTTATATCCATACACAAATGAAAATGGTGTTTCCTTAGTGGTAGTATGTATGCTAGTTTGATAAAAATATAATGAGGAATAAGTTTTTAAGTGCCAAATATAATGAGATTATTTAATAGTATTTTTCAATATTTTATTCAAAATTTTATTAGTGGCTTCTTCTTGGCCATTACATTAAGGATTATAACATGTTGAGAATTTTGTGTAATTTTGAATTGTACACATAATTATTTAATATCTTTATTTTTTAAATTACAACCATTATCAAATATTTATGGTATGAGGAACTCCAAAAAGACAAATGATTTGATTGAGAATAAATTTGTAAATGGTAATATAGGTAATGTTAACAAGAGGCATGATTTCTACCGATTTAGTGAAATATTCAATGGTAGTGATAATGAAGACATGATAATCTTGTGACCTAGGTAATATACCAATGAGATCTAATCCCCACATATAGAATGGCCAAGGATACTCCAAGGTTTAGAGTTCAGCCAGAGGAGAATGGATGATATCATCATGAAGTTTATAAAGATTACTCTTTTTTATAAAAATTAATGGCATCATTTTCAAGAGAAATCCAAAATTAACCCATACATAGGTATTTACAGGCTATGGTGTGACCACTACATTGACCACCATATATTCTCCCATGTAATTTTTTAAGGAGAGTAGTAACTTATCTTAGCATTACATAATGTAGTAAAGTTCCTTGTGCATTAAAATAAGAGAGTTTTGTATTAAAGTACATATTTGAATGCTTATTATAAAATATGAGTCTTTTCATGAGAATATACTTCTCTAGGGTAGGTATGATTCCTAATGAATTGGATGATGTTTTTATACCATGAGCTTTGTCAGATAGTGATAGCTTGTACGTGATAAATTAAAAAACCATTTTTGTTTTGTAAAGAAGAAGGTGACTTCCTCATTTGGATAAGGAATTGAGAATCATGTAAAACTTGATGAGGATGAGATATTGATTCTAATGAAGTCAAATAATTAGCTATAACATTTTCTTCTCATGGAATTGGCTCAATAATGCAAGAGGTAAATATGTGGCAAGTCTAGTAGAAATTTGATGATGTGTGATAATATTTTCACTTTTGCCTTGATAATATCCATTAAATTAACAACATATGAGTTGTGAATCACCTAAAACATGTAAATATGGGATGTATAAATCAATTTTGTCTTGCATACCTAGTATCATAGCTTCATATTCAACCATATTATTAGTAACATCAAAGGTTAATCAAAATTATAGAGGTATGATTTTACCATGTGGGTTTGTTAAGATACACCCTAACTCAACTCCTTGAAGACATTTTCACCATCAAATTGAAGTGTCAAATTTTATTCATGCAAGTCAATTGTAACTTATGTTAATTCTTCAATTATTACTTTAGATTCAGTGGTAAAATGAGGAGGATCAAGGTATTCATGTTTATTTGCTTCTAGATCAGTAGTGAAATTATGGAAATAATCTTTGAGTGTGATTGATTAGTTAAGACCTTTGAGATAAAGGATATCTTCATCAATAATAGTATCTTGAAGGTGATTAATAGGTGGTAGGAAGTCAAATTCAAGTTGATCTATGATGACCTAACCTTCAAAAACAATTTTTGTAATTATTTAGAGATCAAATTACATCAATATGACAATCTATTTGTTGATTCTATCTCTAGGTAGGAAAGCTTTGCATAAGAATTGATGAAGTGGATCAGAATAGACAATGACATAAGTAGTTTGATATATATTATAATGGTAGAGATTTTCATATGAGAAATAAATAGATAAACAATCATTCTCTAATTTTGTATAGCATTTCTTGTAATTGATTAAACCATGACTAATATAATAGATATCATATTATGTACCAATATCATCTTATTGGGTGAGCATTGCCACAAAAAATATGTGGGTATATAATGTATATATAGTTAATGGATGATCATTTTAATGTGGGTGAAGAGTAATAGGATTAAACAAGGTTTATTTCATGCTCTCAAATTATTTTTGGCATATGTCCATTCTAAGTCATTATCCTTTTTGAGAAGAGAATTAATGGAGTAGATATAGTAGACCATTTCTAGAATAAAATGGTGAATTGGCTCAAGTTTTCCAAGGTATGTTAATATATATAATGTAATGAGGAACATGCATATTGATAATAGATTTGATTTTAGCTGGATCAATATTAATGCTCTAGAAATAGACTAAAAAACCTAATAGTTTACCAAAAGTAACACCAAACACATATTTGAATGGGTTAAGTCTAACTTTGTATTTAATGATTCGATCAAAGATGATAGCTAAATCTTGAAGATGAGTATGTTGATGTTTAGATTTGGAAATGAGATCATCCACATAGGTTTCAATGATTTTATGAATAAGGTAATGTAGGATATGGATCATTGCATTCGTATAAGTAGATCTAACATTTTTAATACTGAAAGGAATTTTAACATAACAATACGTGACCCATTCTATGGTAAATGTTGTTTTATGTTGATCCTTAGGAGCCATGTGAATTTCATTATATCATAATAAATAATCCATGAGTGATAACATTTTATAACCGACAGTGGAATCGATGATGGAATATATTGATGGTAAGGGAAAATTACCTTTTGGACATGCTAAATTTAGGTTACAAAATTTGATGTATATGTGAATAATTAAGGTTTATTTTTTGAAAATAGGGACAATGTTTAAGATCCATTATGATTAATCCATATATTTAATTAATTTATCCTTCAATAGTTTGATGATTTATTTATGACATAATGTAGAAATATCAAGATGGAATTTTTGTTGATTTTTTCATATGGGATTAACATCTATGTAAGTGATGATATTATGGACAATGATACTAGGATAAATTACCATCATGTCTTCATATAATTAAGTGAAAGTTTCCAAATACTTGTCAAATAAGAATCCAAAATTAATGTGCTCTTTGGGAATGAGTTATTTAGATACAATAATTGGTCAAAGATATGTAGGTGTGCCATATTTGATTTTTGTAATTTCTTCGATAAGCATAACATTTATATATTGGAAATGATATGGAGGTTGAGGTAGGTCAATAAATTTTGAATTAATTATATTGGTTTTTTTTAATAGATGTGTTTTTAGGTGATGATTTAAGAAGCGTTATCTCCATCGATTTTGCTCAAATAGATTTAGATGGTGATAATTTAGATTGATCAGTAGAATTGTAAGTAGGGTAAATAATGTTTATTGTTGGTAAATTGGTTTGTATTAAATTAAGTTGTGTATAAGGTTAAAAACATAATTTGACCATAATTTATTAAATTACCCATGGGTGTTTAATAATGGTGGATTAGTATGGAATACATAACCTTCAAGTTCTGATTTAATATCAGATGAGATTTGAATAACACTGACATCACAATTGAAGGCATGTATTTTTACTAGTTTCTTTTGATAATGTTGTACATATAAATCTTGTGATTGGGATTTGGACATGATATAATTGTCATTTTAGATGTGATAAATAGTGCATATAATAGTTTCCATAGGAGAATTAGTGGTGGAAACATCTATGTTGTAAAATTTATGATGAGACATAGTTGAAGGGTCTTAAATTTTTTTATACTTCATATTCATTACAAGTGAAATCATCTTCTAAGTAAGAGGATTAATATGCATTATATGGAAGGGGAGTATTAGTAGTATCATCAATTATTGGAATGGTATGATCATGTGGGAGTAAAGAAGGAAGGAGCCATTCCACTATATAAGGAGGCAATCAAGTGGTATTGCAATTATTTTATAATTAATTTAGTTCATCATTATTTGAATCAATGAGAGTAACATGTAGATAAAAATTCATGTTAAAAATTTTAGATAGAGGTGGACTGTTGATATGGTAAATAGTTGTAATATGATATTAAGATTTAGTATTTGTAGTTAAATACACCATAGATTGGGACCAGCTTCATTTTTGTAGCATTTTCCATTATGTATGAATTTGATACATTGACTACCTAAAGAATAAATGAGATGCATAAAATGTGTCCATGGGTGACCAAGGAGTATGTTTTAAGATAAATCTAGATCAAGTACCATGAGATTATTTTGAATTATCTTGGGTCTAATGGTAAGTGGGATCCAAATGTAACCAAGTGGTTTTTGATTGTTTATTTTTAAATCCTCTACATGTGAGGTGTGTTTGTTTGATATTTTCTTTGGTGTGTCTAATTTGTTGAATTAACTGAAGAGAGGTGACATTAATTCTTGATCTTTCATTTACTATAAATTTATAAATGAGGGTATTATTGATCCTAATTTTAATAAAGAGAGGTAGATCATGTGCTCAAAAGAGAATCTCATCATTAATCATATTTTCTTCTAGAAATTATATGGATAGTTTTGAAGATGTGGATATTGTTTCAATTATATGGACTTATGTAAGTGGAGGATTATTAAAAGGGATTTTCAAAACATGAGATTTTGGTTCTTCCATGTTTTTTAATTTTTGAATAAGGAGTTTAAATTATAGGTATAAATTTGAACTAATTCCCTAAAGGGAATTTTGAAAGGCATCTAATTATGTTATAAAACATTACAATGAGATTAAAAATGAATAAACAACATAATTTTTATGAGATATGACATTTTTTATAGGTATAATAGAATTAAGTTAGGGTTTTGGTTGTGGATGTTATTCATCATTTGGTTTGGAAGATGTGGGTATAATAGTTGTAGTATATTTTAATAATTATTCACCAATAGATGATTTTTTAGGTTTGGCGATAGGATCCTTATGAGTAGGCTTATGTCTATAGTTAACTTTAACTACATTCACATACTGAGAGTTGATGTGATATTGGTCATAATTAGCATTAATTACATATATATTATCATTTGAATGTTTTGTGTTAGAGGTGGAAGAGGTTTTTTGAGGTTTTGAACGTATGGGTTTAGTAACCTATTTATTTTGAGAAACTTTGAGATAATCATGATGATGTAATTTGATCATAGCATCATGGTCAAATGTGTCACCTAACATGAAGGAAATTACAAAATTAATAAGTCCGTGACATGCTTTATGAGAATGAACAATATCAACATAGAACCAACAACATTGGTTAGGATCATACCATTATGAGGGGCACTATTGTTGTAGGTGAAGGGTTTAGATAGAGATAATAATTGCTTCATTTGTGGTACTATTAATGGTGGGTGAAAAGTAATTTGATTTTATATTTAGATAGTCTTGATTTTGTTTGAGGATTAGAACTTGTAATTGTATTAGTTGAGGTTTGGAAAGATTTCTTCGTTGAGATATGGATTGACTCAAAAAATTTCATAAGGAAATATTGTCTTTTAGCTTGATCAAATCCTTCATTTAAAATTTTTTGGAAACAAAGTTCCTATAGTTTTAAGATATTATTATTATTCATGTTGTGATATGTTTTATGAGCTAATGATTCCATCCTTTGATGAAAGCAAGATCTAATTATGAGGGTGATTTCCTATCATTGATAGCATGACTAAGAAAATTTTCTATAAGATCATTTTGATGAAATTATTTAACTAAAACATTGAACAAATATTTTAATTATGAGATAAAATGTTGAGGCAATTGATTATACCATTGTAAGGCATCTCTAATGAATGTTTTGACTAAGCATTTAGTATTAGAAAAAGTATTTATTTGGATCCATTCCTTGTAGATAATAATGAATGATTTAAGAAAAGTGGTAGGGTATTTATTTCCATAATATTTAAAAGTTGGAGATATTTTTAAAATATAAATGGATACTATGAAAAGAGCTAAATGTTCATTATAAAAGTTTTAAAGCATTTTTTAATGCATAAGAGGTTGAGTAATGATATTTCCATTGGCATATATAATAGGAGGAGTGATAACACCTTGGTTATTTTGAGGCATGAAAATAAGAGTCTGATTTGTCATTTTTAATATATGATGTTTCATTTGCATCATTTGGCAATTGTTATCTATTTTCATGACATTCATTTATTGAACCATTTGAGCAAGAGTTTGAGTGGTATCGATTGGTGTATTTTTTTTACTATTATTAAGAAGTGGTGGAAGAGTTTTATTATTATTGATGTAAGGGGTAATATTACCAAAATTATTTATATGAATTTTTCCAATGGGATTATTTTTTATGTTGGTATTTATTGACCAAATTTGACCCTATAGGTCAAATTGGGACCCCTATAGGTAAAAACTTGACCTTTTTGATGTTTTAGGGGTATAATATTTTTTCATGGGGTGTATTATAATTTATTTTATGTCATTTAATTCCATATTATCCTTGGTCTTGGTATAATTAGTCAATATGTCATTTTGAGTCATTTAGAAGCCATTTAGGGGTCATAAATACAAGTGGCATAGTTTTCAAAGTATTCAAGTGTAAAATTTTCGTTTAAAATGTCTAATAAGTTGTATTTCTTGTCAATAATGTTATTTCAGATGAAAAGTATAGGTTATATAATTGAAAATTAGGAAATCAACTAAAAAAGGAAGAGTTTGGCACTTATATGACCCATGAGGGAGTGTGATAGTGGGAGAAGGTTTTGAGATGACTCTTAATATTATTAAAAATCATTTACATGATTTAAATACACTATAATTTCCATTTTTAAGCTAAAACCATTCTACTCCTTCTTTGCCCTTCTAGACACACAAAAGTGGTCAAGTTTGTGCTTAGTATGACCAATTGAGGAAGTTTCAGACCAAATGCCTTTGGGAGGTAAAATTAAACTTAGAGATATAAATTTACATAAAAATAGTTAAATTATTGGTCAAATATAATTTATGAATCATCCATAACAAGTTGACAATATTTTAGTACTTGCCAATCTATGCACCCTATAGGTTTTGTTCTTGTTTAGATGATTCCATACAATCTAGTTGTTGATTTTGATTACATAGGATGTTTATTCACTACTATAATATTTTACATACCTATTTTCATGTTCCAAGGTGTTTTTATGAGCAAAAAAACTCAAGTTTACACACTGCTCTCATTTGGGATGATAGGCCTATTTCCACCATTTTCAAATCTTCATGCTTTGACAATGGTGAATTAACTGAGTTCTAATAGGTTAATCCTCATGTTTATGATGTATTATTGGTCCCATTTATCATTCAATACATTTTTATAAGCAATCTCCATGAGAGTGTAGATATAGAGTGGCATACAATCAATTATAATAGGACTGCCATACATAGTCAACCAAGTAAGCTATGCAAATATTTAAAACACATCCATGGAGTTATGTTTGAATTCATAAGATTTTGGAAATACCATTTTTACATAAATAGTCAATAGAGGTTCCCAAAAGTGCTATGTAATCATCTATGATAAGTAGAACCCCTATATAACTAGGATTCCTATAGATGGTTCAGCCATAATGATGATGATTGAGCCCTGGCCATGTTATAAAGGAGAAATTAAAGGTTATAAATCTATTAGATATGTTATAGAAACATGATGTATTTTAGTGATCTTTTAAATTATAAATAACATTTTATGATATTCATGTGCAAATACTTCTACATAGTCTATTGTTGGAATGAGCACCTACAGGTGCTTAGAAGAGAATATCACATTGGAGTAAAGGTTTTGAGACCTAGTTAAAGACCCCCATGGTTACAAGTAGAAATTTGAAGAGATTGGAAGGAGCCAACTAGAATAAAATGACCATACATCATGTATTATCTGTAAAATACTCACATTGTTTCTTATGTATGACAATAACCACCTATAAGTGGCCTTAACAGAGAGCTGAGGACCCCTTTTAAAGTGTTGAAACAAGTGGTGGAGCTCTTTTGAAGTCCTAGTATGATATTTTGAAAATTGAAGACATGTTTGAAGTTTCGAGATGAAAAATGGAAGTTTCAATCACCTTTTATAATGAGGTGATTGAGTTCAAGGCTCTTTTCCCTAAAAAAGTAAAACAAAACACCTAGTGGTTTTATGGATGTCATATGACATGGATAAAAGGACTTCTGAGGAATGTAGATGATTATGTATTGTAGTCTCTACTTGGGAGAAGGAATTTTGAAATTTAGGAGTGAATATGATCAATATATAATTTTTTATGAGAGCTTCAAAGATGCATTTTCATACACTAAACTCATGCAGTGATCATTTACAAGATTTTGATTCAAAAGACACCTTTTTCACCCAAAATTGAAAACTAGGCTATGACACCATAGTTTAATGTTTAAAAATAGTTTAAAGGAGTATTTATTATCTAAAATCCACTCAAGGATAATTGTATAGTGTGTTTTGACTCCCAGACACACCTACATGTGTCCCTGCCTTTATGGACATTCACCTTCAATAGACTTTAGCTCTTACATCATTCATGAAATAAACCTAAGCATTGGAGATATAAACATGGGATAATGGTGAAAGTAACATTTATGATAAAAAATATCATCAATAATATTTTATTTGTGATGTTATAAGGTCCAACATGCACCTACATGTATTCCATTATGCAAAATACTCACCTATAGTTGAGTAGGTAGACAATAAGCTAAATAGGGTGTTTGGGTGAATATATAGCCCATATAAGATGAAAAAAAGGATATAAGAAAGTAAAAAATGGTCTTAAATTTCTATATGGAATATTTTAGACATTTTTCTCAAGACCAAACAAGCATGGTCACCAATAGGTCCTTTTCTAAGACACAAAACACAGTCAAGAAATATATATATATATATATATATATATATATATATATATATATATATATATATATATATAGTCTTGAGAATTCAAGGTATGGGAAAGGGTATGTAGAGATTAAAAGTGATGAATATAAATAGATCAAATTAATAATTCAATTTTTTTCTCCATAAACTATTTACAATAGGAAAAAAGTAGATACAATATCCTAATGATGCAATCCATAATCTAAAATGCAAATCCTACACACAATCTTTTGCCTAGTAGTTTGTCTCAGGTTTTAGTACTTTTGGAAGGTCATATGAGATGACAAAGGGATGAATTTTTTTGGAGAATGTATTTTAAAACTATATAATTTACCATAATTATTATTTTTTCTAATAAAATAGAATAAATGCCCTCTATTTTACCTCAGATGGAGGGCACTCCCTTTATACACAAACCCTTCAGTCTTGGGGATGGGAGACAAAGGGACGATCTAGTAGCTGATTGAGAATTGATGAGAGGTTTTTAATGTTTTATGACACATAAACAAATTATAAAAAATCATAGAAGAGGTAGCCTCTACAGGTTTCTCTAAACCCTCAAACTTGTAGGTAGACCTATAAGGCATGGTTAAGCCTAGATTTCAAATGATAGATCACTTTCATTTATATCCTTAGGAAAGAATTAAATTTTATTTTTGGATGTGTTTAGGGTCATTAAATGTTTTTCCAAGATTTAAAATTTCACATGAAACATAAGTAATCCATATTTTAGCTCAAAGGCAACATTAGGTTTGTGCAAATCAAATTAAGGGTTCGAGTAACCAACTTGAAATGATCATATCTCCCTTGAGGCTATGTATGGGAATATAAGAAGTTTTGAGGTGTTGAAAAGAGTCTTAAACCATTTATTTTTCAAATTTTTGGTATTTCCAATGTCAGGGCTTTATGAACAAAGACTAAGAGCCTAAAGCACTCAAAACCCTTACAAACCCTGATTAAGGACTTGATTGGGAAAATAATGAAATAAATGCATCCAAATGGACCCAAATGGCATGTGAAGTGATTATATGTTATATATTAATTTTAATATATTCTATCCATCAATTTATATTCTAACCTATTCGCATAAATATGGTACAAAATGGGTTCTTTTGATAGTTTTGTGCATTATGCAGGTTCTAGGAGGTGTCAAGAGATGAATTAAACTTTGTAAGGAATAATAGGACTTAATATAAATCCATATTTAAATTTAATTAATTTAAAAAAATCCTATGTGTTCAAATAATAACTTTCATCTCAGCTAGTCAAAACTGGCATAGTGAACATGATAGTGAGAAGGGTGAAAACTTCAAGTGGATGTCTTTTTAAAGTGTGCCTAATGCATCTAAGGAAATGGAGGGTATTTAAAAGGGTGATACATGCCATTTTATGTATTTTTATGGAAAAATGATACCTTTTTTGAAGCAAAGTGTACAAGGTATGTGAAAGAGGAGTTTTCTTTGACTGCAAGCAATGATGGCTCACTTCCAGGAGATTTCAGATGATTAAGACTACAAATAATGCATGTAAAATCATGTATAAACCATTCCATATAATTAAAATAATGATAAATATCCATATTTAGTTTTAGGATGTTCAAATAGGGATAAATCATGAAGGTATTTTTATAAGCCAACAAAGGGATTTCCATACCACATTTAAAGAGTTTCATGCCTTGGATTGACACTTGTGCTTCCTAAATTTGCATGCTAAATTTAAAAATATATTCCCATGCACATGTAACTCTTTCTCACAAAATTAAACGTCTCCTTGTGACCTTTGGGCTTCTCTCTTCTCCTCTCTCTGTCAAGTTCTATAAGAATAATCCATTTTGGCCTTTGTAAATTATGATCCACTTGATTATGTTAAATCCATGCTCAATGGAATACCATGGATCAATAAATACTAATTATTTTTACCTCTTCCATGACTTCTCATAGTGTGTTCACTTGGATGACTAATTTTTATTAGTGATTACTTGTTGTTTCCTTAGCATTGTTGTTTCATTTTCTCACCTATTTGTAGTTGTAAATCTTCTTCTTGCAGGTCATGTGAAGTGTTTTATTTATGTTTCAAGGTTTAGTGAGTTATTCTATTCAAATAGTGTCATCCTAGGCCTCGTGTTTATTCCTATAGCCTAAGCATTCATCACAACCTCATAACAAAATATTTATGTGAGAAGATTTAGATTAGAGAAGTGTATGCTTAGTTAATCCATTGTTCTCATGTGCAAAATGTAGCTAGTTGGTATTAATCAAATAATTTGTTGTATCACATCCTTTAGGATAGTTTTCTTTTAATTTTATCTACCTTTTCCCTCACAAGCATAGGTGTATTAGTGATTTATAACTGGTACATCAAGGGAGCTATCCCTATCTAGAGATTCACCTTATTCTTAGGCTCATCCATAGCCTAAAGGTATTTAAATTATGCCACTTGGATGAGGAGAGCTGAGACATCTCCTCAAAGGGTACAAATCCAAGTAAAAATAGTTTTTTGCATGCTCTATGGGACTCTTTCTCCAATAAGTTGAAAGATTTTTGGTGTTGTATTTCAACACATCAGCCTTTAGAAGCATATATCCAAGCATCAATGGTGACTCTAAAGTTACACCAACTAGTCAAGCAACCCAGGTTTTCCTTTTAAATATTTTTGGTATATTTTTCTATGTTCTTGCTTCCCAATGAAGTTTTATGGCTAATTTTGGTGTTGAGTATTATTTTACACAAGTTTGTGAGGTATTTCAAGACTATGGCATACAAAATTAGCCTTTTTAGGATCCTTACCATCTCCAATATGATCCTTACCAACTCCAATATAATCCTTACCAACCTTCTCAATATACTACTCCTCCTAGTCAACCTAGTCACTTCTCAAGTTAGTCCATTTCCACTTTAAAGCAAACTCTTTTAAGCTATGAGAAGTACATGATAAAACTTAATAAGCTAAGGGTATATTTTTAAGATGTTCCTATTAATTTAATTCATAAGGTGAGAGATGCATTAGAGATAGTTAATAGAGAGTGGGGACCTATTGAGGGAGCAAATTGGCAAAGGTTCACAAGAGAGATATTAGATGTGGGTAGATTGATTACATATTTAGAAGATAGGATAAAAATTTATGAGGAGAAGCCTCACCAATTATATCAGCCCTCATATCCACCTCCCTAAGGTTTATATTAGTCTTACTTGACCCCTACTTATAATCCTAATCAAGCTTGACAAAGTCATCCTTTTCCCAATCAGCTGGAAGAGAGAATTGAAAAGATAAACCTTCTTTTTAAAGAAAATATTGATAGGAAGATTGATTTGTATAATAATTAGATATAATAGTCCATATCATCAGTAAAGGAAGTGGAATTTGATCCCTAATTACCCTCTCCCATTACATACCCACTGCAAGAAGTGACTTTTAGGTATAAAATCCCAAGTTGGAGATAAGGTGGAGAATCCAAGACTAAGGAGATCTCAAGTTTCTTAAACACTTCATCCACTCCTCAATTTGTATAACTACCTCAAATAAAAACTCTTAATACTAACATCCTAAGCTGAAATAAGGTGTTAGATTCATGGGTAAAGAAAGAGGATAGAAGTCTACATAAAGAGTGTGAAGTTGAGAAAAAGCTTGATCCTATGCAATCCCCTCCCACCCTTCTTCAAGAGACTCTTTGTCTTACATGTAAACCATATTGTAATATTTATCCACATGATGATGTATATAAAATTTAAGAGAGGATTTTCCAATATAACCTAGACAATAAAATTGAAGAGTTAGAGTTGAGAATGAAATTATTAAGTCAAGGTGTGGTGCAAGGTTTAGAGGCAAAATAAGATCCTATGCCTAAACACACCCCATCTAACCTTCCTTAAGAGAGTGTTCAACATGAATTATATTTAAATGAAGTGATTTTAAAATTAAATGAAGGAAACCAAGATATTCTATCCCAATTTTTACCACCCCTTCCTTAAGATCTTCCAAAAGGATCCCCTACAGTTCATTCTCAATCTGATTTTGAGTCCTATGTTTTACCTCCACCAATGAGTTCATCTTTTCCTTAATACATCACTCTTTACCTTGATGTAAATATGGTATGGGAGCTAAAATAGGAGGTTTTTTTTTATAATAATTTATAACTCTTGATTGAAGGAAATATAGCTCCTTGGCAGCCCCATTGGGCTAAGTCACATGATTTCAAGATGCCTAGTCTTGACATCACCAAGAAGGAGAAGGAGATTGAAGATATTGCATCCCTTGAGAACCAAATTCATGGTATGGTAGTTGAGATGAAAATTGATATCCCTCAATAGGTCATAAATTATAAAGAATATATTGTCTCTTGTGTTAAAACTTATAATTGGGTTGATATGGAAGAATGTTTTCCTTTTGCCAAAGAAGAGTAAATCATCATTGGTTCTCCCATCACTATCCAAGATATCATAGATGGGAAATAAAATATGGTCTCTAATAATCCTTTTGTATCATGTTATACTCCTCTTAAATGAGGCTATGACCTAATCAAAAATGGAGAAAACAACCTTGGCACTCAAGTGAGTATGCAAAGAAAAAGCAACTTTTTAGTTTTGTCATTTCAAGAAGCATATGCATACTATGATGATATGTTTGAAATAATTAATATGGGTCATCATCCTCTTAATAAGTTTGGATAAATACATCATATTTTTAAGGATAAAATAAACTTCTATTGGCCTTATTATTCTAAGGAACAAGAAACTAATCCTTTTGAAGCCATGCCTACTAAAGAGATACAAGATGATCATGAAATGAAGAGTGGGGAGTAGTATGAGGTATTTTTAAAAGTTAAAGAGGAATATATTTAAATTGGAGACCTATTTAAGTATGATCTACTTGAGATCAGATCAAGTGAATTACCAACGAATAGGTTTGATCTACAAAGCATCCAATCCAAAGAAAAACATACTTGGCACTATGATTCATCTCATGAAGATGAAGATTCAAGGAAATTTCCTTTTGATCCTAGAAAGGAGGTATGATTAGTTGATAGTTTTGCATAGTTGTTTGTTTTCTAATTTCTATAAGTCCTTTGAGTATGTGTGTGTCTTGTTAGTGTGTTTGCTTTTCTTTGTGTCTATGTTTTATTTTGTGTGGTTGAGGTAATTAGCTGTGTTATCTTGTTCAAATATTTTTATCAATTTTAAAAGTCCTCTTACTATGTTACATATTTTATATGACTCCCTAAGCCCAATGGACTGATAAGGCTACTGATCATTAGCATAGAAAGTATGCTACCCCTATGAGTCACTAAGTTTTTGACCAAATTTGACCCTATAGGTCAAATTAGGACCCCTATAGTTAAAAACTTGAATTTTTAGATTTTTAATGGGTCTAATATTTTTTCATGGGGTGCATTATAATTTATTTCATGTCATTTAATTCAATATTAACCTTGGTCTTGGTCTAATTCATCAATATGTCATTTTGAGTCATTTAGAAGCCATTTAGGGGTCATAAATGCAAGTGGGATGGTTTTTAAGCTGTCAAAGTGTCATATTTTACTTTAAAATTTACAATAAGTCTGATTACCTATCAATAATGTTAGTGTGACACATGGAAGAAGGTTTTGAGATGACTATTCAACTTCCTAAAACTAAATTCCATGCTCAAAATACTATATAAGTGTAATTTAAGAGATAAAACCATTCTTCTCCTTTTTTTTCCCTTCTAGACACATAAAAGTGGTCAGCAAGTTTGTGCTTAGTATGACCAATTGAGGAGGTTTTAGACTAAATGCCTTTGAGAAGTGAAATTAAATTTATAGAGATAAATTTACATAAATATATTTAAAATGACGGTCAATTGTGTTTTATGATCCATCCCTAACAAGTTGAGTGTGATTTTTAGCTTGCCAATCTATGCACCCTTTAGGTTTTGCTCTTATTTGGACGATTCTATATAATATAGTTATTGATTTTGATTCCATAGGATGTTTATTAAATAATATAATGTTTTAAATTCTTATTTTCATGTTATAAAGTGTTTTTATGAACAAATCTTCTCATTTTTGCAAACTGCTCTCATTTGGGATTATAGGCCTATTTCCACCATTTTCAGATCTTCATGCTTTGACAATGGTCACTTTAATATGTTTTAATAGGTTCATACTCATGTTTATTATGTATTTTTGGTCCCATTTAGTGTTCAATCTCTTTCTCCAAGCAATATCCATAAGAGTGTAGCTATAGAGTGCCATACAGTCAATTACCATAAGACTGCCATACATAGTCAACTAGGTGAGCTATGCAAAGATACAAACCACATACATGGAGTTATGTCTTATTTTATAAGATTATGGACATACCATTTTTACATGAACAATCAACCTAGGTTACATAAAGTGTTATGAAATCAATTGTGATAACTAGAACCCCTATATAACTCGGATTCCTATAAAGGGTTCATCCACAACCATAATGATTGAGCCTTGAACATGTTATAAAGGATAAATTGAGGGTTACAAATCTATGAGATATGTTATATAAAAATGATTTAGTTTGTTTAGATTTTAAATGATAAATAACACACAATGACATTCATGTGCAAATACTTCTACACAGTCTACCATTGGAATGAGCACCTACATGTGATTAGAAAAGAATATCATGTTGGAGTAAAGGTTTTGAGATCTATTTAAATACCCCATGATTGTAATTAGGAATTTTAAGAGATTAGAAGGAACTAGCTAGAATAAAATGACCATACATAGTTTATTGTTTGGAAAAAACACACATTTTTTCCTATGTATGAGAATAATCACCTATAGGTGGCATTAACAGAGAGTTGAGGACCCCTTTTGAAGTTTTGAAACAAGTGATGGAGATATTTTAAAGTATTAGTATGACATTTTGACCATGGTAGACATATTTTAAGTGTAAATATGGAAAATGGATGTGTTAATCATCTTATAACATGAGGTGGCTGTGCTCATTACTCTTTTCCCTAAAAGTGTAAAATAGAGCACCTAGTGGTTTTATGGATGTCATTTGACATAATTACAAGGACTTTTGAGGCATATAGATGACTATGTATTGTAGTCTCTACTTTTTAGAAGGAATTTAAATTTTTTGGAGTGTATATGATCAATAGATAATGGTTTTTGAGATCCTAAAAGATGCATTTTCATACACTAAACTCATGTAGTGATCATCTACAGGATTTTGATCCAAAAGAGACCTTTTTCACCCAAAATAAAAAACTAGGCTATCCCACCATAGTTTAATCTTAAAAAATATTTTAAAGGAGTATTTATTATCTCAAATACATTCAAGTAGAATGATATAGTGTGTTTTTCCTCCCATACACACCTATAAGTGTCCCTTCCTTTATGGACATTCACCTACAATAGACTTTAGCTCTTACATCATTCATGAAATAAACCTAGCTCTTACATCATTCATGAAATATACGTAAGAATTGGAGATATAAATTTGGTATAATGTTTAAAGTGAAATTTATGATATAAAATATCATAAATAGAAGTTGAGTGGTGATTTTATAATGTCCAACATGCACCTATAGGTATTCCATTATGCAAAATGCTCCCTATAGCTGAGTAAGCAGATAATAAGCTAATTAGGGTGTTTGGGAGAGGATCTAGCCTATAAAAGATAAAAATTTGGATCCAATAATGTATTAAATGGTCCTAATTAACTATATGGAATATTTTAAATGATTTCTTCAAACCCAAACAAGCATGGTCACCTATAGGTCCCTTTCCAAAACATAAAACATAATTAGGAATTATACATATAGTCTTGAGAATTCAAGGTATGGGAAGGGGTATGTAGATAGTAAAAGTGATTAATATACATATATAAAATTAATCATGATGATGATTTTATCTATGGACTCTTTATAATATAAAAAAACTAGATAAAATATCCAAATGATGTAATACACAGTCTAAAGTAGAAATCTTACACATAGTCTTTTTCCTAGCATTTTGTCTTAGTTTTAAGTGATTTTGGAAGGTCATATGAGATGAACAAGGGATGATTTTTTTTTAAAAGGTATTTTAAACCTATATAATCACCTAAAATTATTATTTTGTCTAATAAAATAGAGGAAGTGGCCTTTATTTTATCTCAGATAGAGGTCACTCCCTTTATACACAAACCCTATAGTCTTGGGGATGGGAGACAAAGGGATGAGCCAAGAGATGATTGTAAGTTAAGGAGAGGATTTAAAAGTTTTATGAAACCTAAGACAACATAAACAATAAAAAATATAATAACTAATCTTAATAGGGTTCTCTAAACCCTAAAACTGATAGGTAGACCTATTAGGCATGGTTAGGCTTAAATTTTAAATGATAGGTCACTTTAATTTATATCCTTAGAAAATCATTATAGTTTGTTTTGGCATGTTTTTAGGGTAATTATAGGCGTGTTAAATCTTAAAAAAATTATATGAAACATAAGTAATCCATCTTTTGGCTCAGAGGCAACATTAGGCCTGTGTAAAGTAAAAGAAGGGTTCAAGTAAGTAACTTGAGATTCTCACATCTCCCTTGAGGCTATGCATGATGATATAAGAAGTTTTTAAGTGTTTAAAAGGGTATTTAACATTATATTTTTGTAATTTTCTATTAGTTCCAATTTTTGAGCTTTATGAACAAAGCTTAAGAGCTTAAAACACTCAAAACCTTGGTTAAGGACCCGATTGGGAAAAAAATGAAATAAATTAATACAAATGGACTATATAGGCATGGGAAGTGATTGGATTTTTATAGGACTTTTCATATGTTCCTTAAATAATTTTTTTTGTTGACCTATCTATATGGATAGGGTATAAAATGGTTTGTTTTGATGGTTTTGTGCATTGTGTAGGTTCTAAAAGGTTTCAAAAGATGAAATAAATTTTTTAAGGAATATTGGGACTTAAGATAACTACCCATTTCCATTTCATTCCTTTAAAAAACTCATAAGTGTTTAAATAATAGCTCTCATCTTAACCAATCAAAACTAGCATAGTGAGCATGATAGTGACAAGGGTGAAAAATTCAAGTGGAAATCTTTTTAAAGTGTGTCTAATGCCAATAAGGCCATGGAAGGTCTTTAAAAGTTTCATAAACTACCTTATATGAATTTTCATGAAAAATTGATGCCTTTTTGGAAGCCAGGTGTGCAAGGTGTGTGAAAAAGGTGTTTTCTTTAATTATAGGCAGTGATGGCTCACTTTTAAGAGATTATAGATGATTAGGAATTAAACCAATGCATGGAAAATTATTTATTAAACCCTTCCCTCTCATTCAAATAATGAGACCCATCCTTAGTTTTGGGACATTTAAATAGGGCGAAATCATGAAAGTACTTTTTTGAGCCAACAAAGGGAATTCCATGTCACATTTCAAGAGTTTCATGCCTTAGATTGACACTTTTGCTTCCTTAATTTTCATGATAAATTTCACACTCTTTTCCAATGCACATGTAACTCCTATTAGCATGAAAAGTGTCATTGTGACCTTTGGGATTATCTCCTTTTCTCTCTTTCTCTCTCAACTTCTTTAAGAACTAACCATCTGGGCCTTTTAAAATTATGCTCCACCTAAGTATGGTGAAGCCATGTTCATTTTCATACCATGGATAAATAAAGACTACTAATTTTTACCTCTTCCATGACTATTCATAGTGTTCTCACTTAGATGATTGATTTTTCTTAGTGATGACTTATTGTTTCCTTAGCATTATTATTTCATTCTCTCACCTATTTTCAATTAGAAGGCTTCTTATTAAAAGTATTGTGAAGTATTATATTGATGTGTCAAGTTTGAGTGAGTTAGTCTATTTAAATAGTCCCTTCTTAGGCCTCTTTTTTAGTCCCCCTAGCTTAAACATTCATCACAACCTCATAATAAAATATTGATGTGACAAGATTTAGATCAAAGAAGTGTATGTTTAGTTAGTCCCTTGTTCTCATGTGTAAGATGCAAATAGTTGGTAGTCATAAAATAATTTGGTGCATCACCTCCATTAGAATATTTCGCTTTCATTTTTCTCTCCCTTTTCCCTCACATCATAGGTGAAGTAGCTATCTACAAGTGGTACATCAAGGGAACTAACCCTATTTATAGATTCACCTCATTCATAGGCTCACCCATAGCTTATATGTGTTTTAATTGTGCCACTTATATTACGAGATCTAAGACATTTCCTCAAAAGGTATAAATCTAAGTGAAAATAGTATCTATTTCTCCAATGGTGTAATAAGTGAGTTTAGACATGGTATTATCATGATATGTGTGAAATGGATTATGCCTATATAAATCATCAATTTGAGTAATTTGAACCATGTTAAAGTTAATAGATCTAGATAAAGGATGGGAATAAGTTCATTGTGAGATATTATCCTTTTGGGTAGATAGGGTGGATATAAAAAACCTACCCATGTATTTTATAAATGGGTTAAGGTTATCAAGGAATATTTTTATATGTGATTTCATGATGAAGAATAAAGTGGGAATAAATCTAATAATGTGAAAATAGATCTTAGGAAAAGTTGCTAAGATTAAAATTAGATCATCCACTAATTGGATTGAAGTAACCAAAAAAGATTTGGGTCAAAAAATAAACTATGTTGGCTATAAGATATGAGGTTGACCAGGTTGATGTAGTTGGTTTATGAAGAAGAAAATATCACATAGTCTAGAAATAAACTAAGTCAGATAGAAGGTATGAAATCAATTAGGTTGTTGTAGTTAGTTTTTGAATGAGAAAAGATGACATAGTTTAGAGATAAAATATGTCATATAGAAGGTATGAAATTGACTAAGTTGATGTAGTTAGAAGAACTGAAAAATTAGAATAATATACAAAAAGATTGGGTTGAGATGGTTGACTAAGTTGAAAAAAAGAAAATAAAATATTCTACAAATAGATTAGGTCTATATGGTTAACTAAGTTGGAAAAGTAGGAAAATAAAATAGTCTATAAGTAGACTGGGTTGAGTTAGTTGACTGAGTTCTCTAGTCTATTAAAAAAAAATTAATAGTTTGATTCGGTATGATTTAGTTCTAAATATATAAAATAGAGTTTAAGCACATAGAAAACTAGACCAATTTGGTCAATCTATTTGAAACACACATCATATAACTTGTATCAATGTTAGATAATATAATTTTCAATACAACATATAATATAAAACAACAAACATTAGGATTTTAATTTAAATGTTAAGTAATTATTGGAAAATAAGATCAAGAAATTGTACTAAAGGTTGTGATTGATAGTATAGGCTTCCAAAGATGCTTATCTATTGGATAGTGTTGGCCCAATATTTTGGAGTGATAGATATGGAGGAAGTGTCATTTTAATATCTCACTAAACCCATTTTCTAGGGTAGGTTAGAAGTAAATTCTCAAAACTCACTGTTAATTGAGGTACTAAATAATTAAACAGATGGTTGGATTCTTAAGGTTCAATACAAAGGGAAATTCTAGGTATTTTTGAAAAACCATGAGGTACTTGGAAACTAAATCCCATGCTTATATCTATACTATGGCTATGAGTATTTGGAAAATCCCCTCACACCATGATACCTATAAATGATAGACAAAGATCATAAATATAATATCTTGATAGTAGTTAAGTAGTTTTAAAACTATCGGGACATGGTTTCTAGGGAAAACCAAAAAAAGAAAAGTAAAAATAAAGGCAAAAAATAATATTTCAAAAGCCAATTTGTAGTTATTAAAATAAAATAATCCAGCTAAAAATTAAAGTGGTTGTAATTATTATTATATATAGGTTAGTTTCCTTTCTTTTAGCTTAACAGTGAAACATAAAGAAAAAGAATGAGCTAGTAGATCAAGTTGGGAAAATAAAATAGAATGAAATTGAGCTATTCAACTTAGTCTATTATAATTATAGGCTAGAATAAACAAGTTTGAATAGGTTGACTTAATTCTCTAGGCATAAAATAGATAGATAACTAGATCGATTCAATCAATCTAGTTCACCATGTAGGTACAATTTTATAGAATAAACAAATGGTAAAAATAATATTGATTAAAATTCTAACTAAAAGGTAGGAATTTTTTATTTATTTATAAATTTATAGAGTCAAAATATTGAACTAGTTAGAGTGAACCTAATAAATAAGACAAAATCAATTTGGTTGATCTAGTAGCTTCTCTTAAAGATATTGAATTATTATTTTAATTAGGTTATCCAAGAAATTTTTTGATCATGTAGATGTAGATAACAAAATTATTAAATAGAACTGATTCAGTTCATCTATTTAAAATAAAACTAATAAATAATAGGAGAAATAAAACTAGATCAATTAGATTGATGTAGTTAGCTAAATATGAAATGTAGAAATGAATAGAATTAAACTAGTCGATTCAGTTAGGCACATAAATCCAAAGAAAATATTAGATCAATTAGTCTAATCTATAATTGAGACTAAAAAACCTATGCACAAAAGACAAAACTAGATCTATAGGCTTGATGAAGATAGAAACCCTGCACACAATTAGGTCGATAGGCTTGATGAAGTTGAAAAACCTACACACAAAGATTCAATCTAGGTCGACAAGATCAATGAAGTTTAATAACCTTCACACATATTTTATCTAGGTCAATAATATTAATAAAGTTTAAAAACTTATACATAGAGATCTGAACTAGGTTGACAAGATTGCCAAAGTTTAATAACCTACACACAGAATATTAAACTAGGTTGATATGATCGATAAATTTAAAAAATGTACACATAGAGAACCAAACTAGATCAAAAATCTTGATGAATTTTAATAACTTATCGATAGAGTGCTAAATTATATTAACAAGATCAACCTAGTTGATTGTAAATGAAAATTTAAAAATTAAAAGGGTTAGATTCATGTCAGGTTCACCAGAATCTATGAAAGTGAAATAATATAGATCTACAACTTATCCTACTCAATAATATCTAATATCTAAGAATGTAATCAACTAAAAAAAAATTTGGTAATAATTTATTACACCAGGGTCATGACCAATTATGGATTTTCTAAACCTAAGGGGTCTATTACTACACAAAATCAAAGGAGATGTTTCCAAGGCCTCTAATCAAATATCATGTAATAACCCTAACTAGGCCTTATAATGTGATAAATGTGAATTAGCTAATTACTAAACAAACACACAAGTTAATCTATTAAATAAACATACAAGATAATATAATTCTCACCAAAGCTTATGGCATAAATTGGGAAGATAATAAATAAGTAAACATAATTCTATTCAAGATAATATATAAGTAATCTAAGCAAGCAAAGAGTAATCCATTAGTTATGTAACATCTACATCTAAAAATGAATTGATACAAGTATAATTAGCTTCTTAAAGTGAACCCATCATGCCTCAATCTCTTCCTTGGATAATGGTGCTTTGCAAGAGGTTGTTTTGTCTTATAAGGATCACAAAGATAGATAATCTCTAGGCTAAAAGATTTACCTTATGCATATAAGACCTCCACAAGATGAATGATACTACAAATTAAAACCCTAATTAATGAAACCTACAATTGATAATATGAACATATTTAAAAGTTTTAATGATGCACAATTAAATGATCCTCTATTTAGAAATGAAGTTAAGAGGGTATTTATATCAAAGGATTAACCCTGAAACCTCCTGATAATTTAGCCAACAATGTCAACTAGATTGATCTTGTTTGGTAGGAAATAGAGTCATTAGGCCTCAAAATAGGTTGACTTGGTCCAACAGATTTCCATAATGTGTGGTATATTCTCAAAAAGGCTGATTGGGTTGACATAGTATGGAAAATGAGTAAAATAGATGATTTCTTAGGTAGGGGCTATTTTGGATAGTGAATTGCTTAGTGGAGTGTATAATTAGGTTTTTATTGGTTAGGGAATTGGACAAGGGTAGATTTTAATGGTTTTAGGTGATGGTATAGGGAAAAATAATCATGTGAAGCACCAAAGGTCTACCAACCCCTTTCCTAATGTGTGTGTACTTAGAAAGATTGAGACTCAAAAATTTCATACAAGAGATAAAGTGTCAATAAATGATAAAGTTTTAAAAATATTGTGTGTATACATATTATATCTTAGATTTTTATAGTTTATCAAGGTTTTATATTTATCTTGCATTAGGGTTTGAATTTTAAATCTAATGATTGATTTTTGATTATTTTTCACATAATCATAATGGAAAATAAAATTAATGTGGATGCTCATAAAGGAAAATATTATACTAATTTTCATGATCATTTTGATGATATATATCAATTTAAACTTGTAGAATATATTTTAAATAATCTACACATAATTGATTCATTGTCATAGGTAACTAGAGATGAAAATAAAAATATTGCAAAGGATCGCACATTTGAGGAACAAAACTTTGACATTTTACATGACACAAATCTAATTTTTATAGGTATATATTATATTTAATTGGTGTTCAAACCATCATTTGTAGTTGTAATATTAATTTTTTTACACCTATGGCTACATAATTTATTATTATATTTCATGTGGGGAAAACATAAGTTAATCCATAAATTTATATTTTTATCCCTATGAAACAAAATTTTATATCTACTAGGTTTTATACTCATGTGATGCCTTATATTTTTAATAAATATACTATGCCTATTCATCAATATATTATAAAACATATTATTGACCTTTTTAGGTTAGGGTTTCCCATCTAGAACAAGGTTCTTATAGAGTGAGTCATTCAAATTCTTATCAATCACTATTACACAACCATTTTACACTAGATATTTCCACTTTTCCTTTGATTACATGTTTTTTCTGCCCAAGATTACATTGTATGATGGTAAAGGTGATCCAGAAAAACATATTAAAGCCTTCCATTTAACATGATTATATTATTACTATAATGATAAGCTAATAACAAATATTTTTCCTTGGAGCATTAAGGGCCATTCCATGTGATATTTTATGAAACTTATTGATAGTTGGTACATGATTGTAATCCTTTTTTGGACCAATGGTAACTCATTTTCAATCAATATTAGTGACAAGGTATCTTATGCTTGAATTACAAAGATTAATAAAAGATCTAATGATCCCATTAGTGAAAACTTTTTTTGTTAAAATACTATTCTCTTCAAATTGAAAAATCATATGGTTGATAAATAATTTCAAGACATGTTTAAGCAAAGCTTACTTATGCCTATCCAGAGTCTATTATGTTCAAATGATTCCAATATTATGATGGCATGTTCTATATAATTAATAACCATGAGGTTAATCTCATTTTAATGAATAATCTAATGTATGGGACTAACCCTTACATATTTTAATTCCTAGTTTCAAAGAAAAAAAATTAAAATCCAAGGCTAATGATACTAAGATTGAAACTAATAAATGGTTAATTCAATTTCAAAACTTGATAATATAATTTTCATTTTGAATCCTCAAAGGAGGTAACTTACATGATTATCAAACAATCCTCATAAGGTGATATAGCTTCCACTCAAGTTATTACTCATATCTTTACCTATAATAATGGAGGTTCATATGACAAAGTCACAACCCAATGGGTTTAATATCAATGCATATGGTTAGTGGCATAAATGTACATGTCATTATACTAATATATGTTATGGTTTGAGACATAATATATAATATTTAATTAAAAATAAAATTATTAAGATCAATGATGATAATACACCTATGAACACTTTAGTTGCAAAACCTAATATGAAGCATAAAATATTTTTAAATCCATCTCAAAATTATGTGGTACAATAAACTAAGACTAATTATGATGTACATATGAATTAAAATGTGCATCATTATTTGACTTATTATGTTTTATAATTAAGGATGCTCATTCTATAAATGGTGTTCTTAGTGAACCTAAAGATACATAAGTAAAACAACCTAAAATCACATTTGATGATCATGATATTATTTATGATGATTCTACAAATGAACATTTTTTATTACATACTTTTATTAACTAATATATTATACACAAAGTTATGGTGTATAATAGGATAAGACAAAAAAATGTGCACTATGACATTAGTCATTAGTCTAAGATACACACATAGATATTTTATTTAAATAACTAGTACCATAAAATGTTTCAATGTGAAATAATAAAAAAATCTTGGAGGAATTGTGATACCACTAATTTTAGGTTTGTGTTATCACTTATGGTAGGTCCTATAACTTGGTTCTTAGTTTTTCACAATACTATGGTATTCAATATGTTATCAAGATTTTCATGGTCACATAAGATACATGTAATACCATCCTTGGTACATCAATTATTGAATTATATATATATCAAACAAGGGGTTACCATTTCATGTAGTTTATAAGATTACCCCATTCAATGCTCCATAGAATATTATTTTTAAATTTTTACATATTCATCTTATTAAGGAAAATAAAATTTAGGTAATTTATATTCCTCAAATACCAATTCTCCAACATCCTTTACAACATTTTTCCATTATATATTATTAGACATCTTCTTCTCTATCACATCCTAAGATAGTTTTATATAAATCTTGCACGTGTTTGGAAATGAACATTAACACATTCTCCTAGTATACAATGAATTAAAAAAATATATGGTTTATTTATCTACACAACATAATACATGATCTATTAATTATTATGATGATGCTATATATTTAAAAGTGCATGATCATTTATTCAATTTATATATATATATATATATATATACATACATACATATAAATATATATACATATATATAAACACACACACACACACACACACACACACACACACACACACACACACACACACACACACACACACACACACACACACACACACACACACACACACACACACACACACACACACACACACACACACACATATAACTCCTTGCCCACAATGTGTGACATTCACATTGATTAATACAAAACCTACATGTGAGAATCCCATTAATGAAATCATAGGCTAGTAGAGACATGTTTTTTAATGAATTTAAATATTAAAAAATATAAAATAATTAAATTTAAAAATATAAAATAAATAAAAAATTATAAAATCATAAAAGAATTAAGTATTCAAAAAATAGAAAACAAAGAGATATGCATGAAATATTTTCTAGTATACATGATTGACTGATATTATTTATTTTATACATGGTTAATTATGTATATGTTTTCTATGAACATACTTTTCATGGTATACATTAGTGGGATATAGAACTTTTATATTACATATGATACATAGACATATAGATCCATGATATTATTAACACCCATGGACTACCTTTATACACTAGGGGCATGCCTACACTTGAAGCATATTTTTAAACTTAGCATGTTATATATTTATATACTATTCTATTCATCATATTAGACTATTATACATGCCTTTCTATTTGTCATATTTTATAGAGTGTTATTTCCTATGGATATTTTGTTTTATTATATTCGATGATGAAATTGACTAATTATACAAAATAAAATTAATTTTTATGTGTGTGCTTGATGCTTATGATAATTAAATTATGTGATCATTGATGTATGTTATAATGTGTGTTTTATGAGTGTATTGGTTATGTTTTGTCACATCATGTGTTATTTGTGTCAAAATATCCTTTGTTTTGTGTCATGGACATGTGTCCACATGTCAAGTTAGAGTTTAATCAAAATAAAGTCATTTATTGAATGCTTGTGTGTTTCATGTTATTGATATAATGTGGGTTTACTATTACATATATGAATATTTATTATCTTCATCTCATGATTGGTATCACACATACATTATTATGTGTAATTCCATATTTATATCATATGTTTATTGATACCATGACTTATATCACGTATCTACTATGTTACTTATTATTGAAAGGATAATTCACACACACACACACACACACACACACACACACACACACACACACACACACACACACACACACACACACACACACACACACACACACACACACACACACACACACACACACACACACAAACACACACACACACACACACACACACACACACACACACACACACACACACACACACACACACACACACACACACACACACACACACACACACACACACACACACACACACACACACACACACACACACTCCTGGCATGATGTTATAATGCCCTTTCCTTGAATTACATGCTTCCTCCATGATTTATTGATCAAATATTTATATTATTGAATATCTTAAGATGTTTGTATATATAATCTACATAATTACATTTATTTATATAAAAAATTATGTGCACAAATATTTATTTTGAGATGAGTGATTCACAAGATTGATCCCTCATATCAAAAAGGGGGAATAGAGTTGGCTTGTCCTAGAGATTTAGGGTATGATATAGTGAGATTTGATATTTTGGGTTAGATTATGTGATTTACATGAAATAGATTGGATATATTGAGACATATGTAACAAATTATATCAATCATACTAAGTTGATTTATTAGAGTTATTAGTTTAATTAATATAAATACATATTATGACATTATGAGAAATATACGGTGATAGTTTATATCACTTTAATGTAGAAATGGATCATATTTTGGGAATGAATGTTGTTCATGTAAACATTGTTTTATTTTATATATTATGGGTTGATGGGGAAAATGGTACTAATTAAGTACTTTTCATCTATAATTTATCTACATGGTTGATACATTGTTCTATTTTTGATAGGAACCTATTTTTGGGTTATATTTTGAAATACAAACTAGATTTTAATCTTACACAAAATAATTATGATAATAATCATAGTAGTGAAGTTTAGTATTTTATAGTGCTTAACTTATAGAAATTTTCCTTATCTAATAGTGGTTGAGGCAATAACACTCCTCAACTCATGGTTTCAATGGTTATATCTGATGGAGGAATAATCACCCCATGGAATCATCCAAATGATTTCAATAAGTGGTAGCGTATTCGATGTATCCTTAGGTGTGTTCATTCCTTGAATTTTTAATTTCAAATAATTCAATGATCTAGATTATTTTGTATTTAATAAAATAAATGGAAACTGACCTATACATGTTTATTTGCATGGATCAAGTGGGAAAATTTGGGCATATCAATAATCACTAGTGAGATAATCACATATACCAAATTCATTATTTTACCCTTTTAAAATAATATTTTAAATATTACTAAAAGGGGGGCATTTATAAACACCTAAAGTTTTTATTACACCAAGATAGTTTTTATGGAGAGCAGGAAAATACCTGGTGTGGGGATTTTTAATTCTACTAATGGGTAGGAGGAGTGAGAGTTGAAGCTTGAAAATCTTGAAGAGCCTATAATAGCCCTAGAAAAGGCTCTTGCTTCATCAAACACCACAAAATAATTATTGGTACTCACACTAGAGTTGATTAAAAGTCTACTAGTTTTAGAAATCAACCTCGCAAAAGGTAAAAATATTACTTCATGGGTGGATTTGGTTATAGGTAAGTGTCACCTCAAAAAAGTCATAAAGGAGTCCTTCCTTATCCTAACAAGTGAAATATCTAAAGTATGTCTTGAAGTACTAAATACTATCATATAAAACATTGATTCCTCTCTGTTTCATTCTATTTTGTCCAAATTCAATGATTTTAGGCCAAAATTGACTCATTATATAAATGGGCCAACCTCAAATGGAAACAAAAAGGTAAAATTGATATAATGGATGTGTCCATAAATTTTTTCTTGTTCAACTTCACACCCTAAATATTATATAAGGATACTCATAGGGCATCCTTGGTTCATGTGCAAATCCATCATTAGACTCTATAAGTAGAAGGTAGGTCTCAACCTTAATAGTTTGATCTTAGAGGGCATTCTTATCTATATTAGCTTACTGGAACTACTTATGGAATTCTGAACACTAGAGTTAACCTTAGGAATCACCAAGGCTCTCAGACATGCCATTTCCATTGACCCACTAATAATAGCTATATGAAGACTCTTGGAGGCTATATTTTGGGTTTTCATCCTAGTTGATAAACCTCTAATCCATTTTTTTAAGATTAAATATAAATACAAGGTCTAGAATCAAAGGATTGAATTCAAAAGAGAATAAAACATATGCAAAACTTGTGATGCCCTGAACCATTCCTCCAAAACCTATCCCCTCCTTAAGAATCCTTTGACTCTCCCCTACCCTACCTAGGTGAAAAATATTCCACCTAAAACCCTCCTCCCTACCCCATCTTGGTCACCCCTCCTCCCCCTTTAAATCTCCCTCACCCCAACCTTCTAAACCCACTCTAGCTCCTATAATCTTGAGGAATTCTTTTGTGGATGTGATTCCTATAAAACCTTACATATCCCTAAGGATCCTTATCCCCCCTTAATAAGCCCCTATGATTATTTCCTTGATTGCTTCGATGAAAATTCCTATAGCTAGAACCTCATCTCCATTGAATGATATCTTAGCTAAAGTTGTGTTTACATCCCTAACTACCCCTTTCCCTCCTTATATGATTCCTTAGGACAATCCTTGCTTGATATCTTATTGTACCATTACATGTGAAGATCATTTTTTAGATAAATACCTAGTTCTTAAGGAAATTAGACCCTCTCAGATTCTTACACCACATTCTAGATGCTTAGGAGAGTCTAGGAAATCCTCCCCTTTTGAAGGCTAGTGTTCCTCAATAAATAAAGGGGAAAGTTTTCATCTAATCATAAAATTTAATGAAGAACCATGGATGAGTGTTCAAAATAAAAAGTTTATGAAAAAAGTAGAAGTTGGTGAGGACCAAAATAATGTAGGTAGATCCTCATCTCAAATTAATAGGAAATCATAAATAGATAGATAGGTAGAAAAGGGTATGTAGATGACCCTTAGACACTACCTAAATGTTAAGAAATGAAAGTTATCTCTTAGAATATAAGGGGGTTATATAACCTTAGAAAATAGAGACTGGTAATAAATTTACCTATGAAGTACAAACTTGATATTATTTTGTTTCAAGAATCTAAAATGTCAATAGAAAAGATCTTGAATATCAAATTTGATATTTGGGACAAGAATTTATGCAGTTACAACAACTCTAGAGGTGAATCTAGTGGTGTTTTGGGACCCCAAAATCCTAAAAAAAAAACCCTAAGTGTAATTGAGTCCCACATTACCATCATTTTTTAGGATATTCTATCTAAAAATGATTGGGTCCTCACTAATGTCTGTTCCCCTAACTCTAGGAGTGATAGGCATAGACTATGGGAAAATATCAAAGACATAAAAAACCTCTTCAAAAATTAGAGTTGGATGGTGTCAGGGGACTTTAACTTTCCCTTGACCCTTGGAGAGAAGAAAGGGGGAACCTACTCCTTAATCAACAACATGTTGGAATTTGAGTGAGTTTATTGCTAAAGCTAGGCTTATTTATGTGGACCTAAAAATTAATCCTTATATGTGATCCAATATAAGATTGGGAAATAATATCATCCAAGTTAGAATTGATAGGTTTTTGATCTCTCTTAATTGGAATATGACTTTAACCAGTTCTCTATCTTCTTGCTAAGGATTAGATTAGATCATAACCTGCCTTTTCCAAAGTGAGAAGATGTCTAAATCCAAATTAAATCCCTTTAGATTTAATAAAATTTGTCTCTCTAATTATTCCTTAAAATATTCCATAAAGGAATGGTGGCAATTCTTGATTTAAGGATCTATTATGTACACCCTAGCAATGAAGCTTAAATTTGTCAAGAATAAACTCAAAGTCTAGAACAAGGAGGTCTTTAAGAACATATTCCTCCAAAAATGGTTCATAGAGGAGGAAATAAAAATCTAGAAAAAGGAAATTAATTCTTCTGGCTCCACCCTCTCTCTCTAAGAAAATTAAGAGGAACTCTTAACTCTCTTTCACAACTTGATAGCTAAGGAAGAAACTTATTAGAGGGAGAGATCCATGAATATATATTTAAAGGAGGGGGATTTAAACACAAATTTCTTCCATACCACTATTTATAGGAATCTTCAACACCTATTCATCTTATAAATCAAATTGGAGGATGACACTTGATATAAGGAAGAAAAAGCTATTGAGGGTTGAATTGTTAATTTTTACAAAAAATTGTTAGATTTTGTTCCCTCTCAGGATGTTCAACTAGAATAATAGGTGGTCAATCTCATTGAAGGGGTTATTTCCTAGGAGGATAATGATTTCATCCTTTCTACCCCTCAAAATATGAAATTAGAGCTATCATCATTTCTCTACAAGGGGACAAAGCCCAAGTCCTGATGGTTTCCCCCAGTTCTTCTCTCAGGTTTATTGGGATATTATGCAAACTGAGGTCTATTTGGAAGTCTCAAATGTATATAAATTGGGTACTATGCTATAATATTTTAACAACACATTTCTAGTCTTCTTCCCAAAGAAATAGGGGGCCTCTTAATTGGACTTTAGGCCCATCAATTTACGTTCCACCTTCTACAAAATTTGTATGAAGAGTTTATCCTTAAAATTTAAATTATATTGGAAAATATGATTATAGAATAATAAGGGGCCTTCATATTTATAAAATAGATCTTGTATGGTATCATTATAGCCCACAAAACCATTCATTCAATGGCTCAATCCTCCAAACAAGGAATGTTCCTCAAACTAGACATGAACAAGGCCTATGATAGAGTCTCATGGTAATTCCTCAACAAAATTCTTTTCAAGTTTAGATTTAATCAATCTATTAGAAACCTGATCTTCTCTTTCATATCTACTCTCATGTTCTCAATTATCTTTAATGGCATTCCTAGGTATTTTTTCCAACTAAAAGAGGGCTCAAACAAGTGGATCTATTTTCCCTATATCTTTTCAACATCATGGTTGAGTCCTTGAGTACGATGATCGATAAGGATAGAACATCTAACATCATCAAAGGTATCATAGTGGCTCCTAACACTAGACCAATCACTCACCAACAATTCATAGATGACACACTAATAATGGGGGAAGATTCAGTCACTAAATCAAAATGTTTCAAAAAATCCCTAGAAATCCACAAAATCATCTTTGTCTAGAGCATAAATTTCTATAAAATTTCATTGTTTTTCATTAACACTTTAGTTTCCCTATAGGATAAGATATATATAATTATGGGTTGCATCATCAAGAAACTTCATCATATCTTTGTATTCCTCTTTTTAATGACCTTGTGAAATATGAGTTCTAAAATCCTTTCATTGATAGGATTCAAAGGAAGTTATGAAGGTGGAAAGGAAACCTCCTATCACAAGCCATAAAATTACAACTTATAAAAAGTTCCCTTCAAAGTATCCCAGTTTACTTCATGTCCTTGTTTTTCATACCTAGAAAAGTAACAAACTAGATTAAACAAGTTAAAAAAAGTTCTTTGGAGAGGGTCTAAGGATAGATTCAGGTTTCACCTCATCTCTTGGAATAAGGATTGTCTTCTAGCATTAAAAGGAGGAATAGGATTGAGAAGGGTGATATCCATAAACTAATCTCTTTTAGTGAAACAAGGTTGGAGGGTGATTAAGGAAGACAAATTTTGGACTAAAATCATAAGGGTCAAATATCTGAATTCTAGAGAAGGCCATTCCTTTATTATTAAATAAGGTCCTCATAATAGTTTAAATTTATAGTGAGCCCTAAGAGTAGGAAAGGACATTTTTAAAAAAGGCCTCAAATGAAATATAAGCAAAGGGACTAAAGTTAACTTCTAGTAGGATTCTTGGATCTGGTTCCCCTAGCTTTCTCTATCCAAGATCTAGAGCTGATCAAAAATTTCAAAGATACCATCAATCACAAGGTATGTGATTGTTAGGAGGTTATAGAAGACACAAAAAGATGCAATTTTTTTCATAAAGTATATTCCAATCAGCACCAAACACTAATTCTCCAATATTTAAATTTAACTCTCTATAATATTCATATCAACATATTCTCAAAAGTGGATACCATTATCTAGAAATGTGATCCCAACAGCCTCTACTTAGTTAAATCTAGATATATTTCCCTTTGGGATCAGGAGAAGCCTAAGGAATATTGAAATGTCTTATGGATAAAAACCTCATCTTGAAGAACAATGTCTTCTTCTAATTGGCTACCCAGAATAGGATCCTCATAGTGGACAATTTGATGAGAAGGGGAATCCCTATCCTAAACTGTTGCATGTTCTATAGGTAGGAGGTTGAATCAATGGAGAATTTATTCCTCTTCTATCCTTTTTCCTCTTCTATATTTCACTCCTTCAGCCTTTCCAACTACTCTTGGGCCACTCCAAGAAGCATCAAGGATATTATCACTCAATGAAAACCACCCTAAAATTCACCCCCTTAAAATTTTGTGGAACCTAGACCTACCTCATATTTTTTAGGGAATATGGTTATCTATAAACTCGATTATCTTTGAAAACCGTAGGCCTTCTCCCTTCTCAATTTCTAAGAGAATTATGGCTCTAGTGAAGGAAAACTAGATATCCTATGCTTCTTCTTTTAATAAGCCTAGCTCCCCTCTCCTCTCCTAGATTCTTTACTAGATAAATCTTGTCATACAAGGTACCTCACATAAACAAGGTGTAGATAGATCAAAATTTAATTGATCTCATTCTCTACTTAATTAGATTAAACTAACTTTTTATGGGGCTACTAAAGATAACCTGGGCCCAATGAGTGTAGGTGGTGTCATTAAGGATTCTTCTAGGAATCTTAAGATGGCATATGAGGGTCCTGTTGACCAAATTTAACCCCAATTCAAATTTGGGTCAACCCCTACTATTTTTAACTTTTTAAGAGGATTTTATATGTCTTATGGGGTCTCTTATTATTTCATATGTCTCACTTAACCTTCCCCTAGTCCTTGTTGAAGACCACTTCCCTTGTACTAGCGTAGTCAACTAAAGTCAACATTGGTCAACCATGGTAAAACTTAGTCAAAGGCTCAATTTATTTTTAAAATGTAATAAAATGGTATTTGACAGGTTTTAAAGTGTCTTCAAGTCATAAATTGGCCACTTGCTAAGTCTCATGTGCAAAAGGGACCATTTGGCCACCTTTTTAGCTCAATTAAAAGGACTTTCAAGTTAAAATATTTGTCACTAAGGTGGATATCAATGTGGAGAGGGTCAAATGATGTTAGGATCAGTCAAGTGGTAGTTAAATAATCAATCATGAGAAGTAAATGCTAGTTTTCCCTTAAAAATAGGCCTCTTTGGATGCTTGTATGGACTCCTTGAGTTCACTTGTAGCTAAACATGTGGGTGTTATGACTCTTCATTGCCCCATAGGCCATATACATGTTTGGTTTGTAGAGATTTCATAAAAAAATCCATCTATAACTTATTTTCCTCCATCTTCACTTAGAAGCTAAAAAAAGGAGTAAATTCAAGCACTTGTTATGGGTCTTACAAGTAGAGTCAAGAAGAATGGTCTTGGGGGTAGATAGTAATCTATATGTTCTTCACATCTATAAAAGTAACTCTCAGATTGGTAGCTCCTCCTTCATCAACAATCACTTATACCTCAAACAAATTTTTATGAACTTACATTTAATAGGGGTATAGGTTTTCATCTATTTCTTGTTTTTAGAGATTCATGGAGTTGTATGATTTTGATGGAGTGTTTTCAAGTTCTCCTTGATGTTCTCATCATCCAACACTCTCTTTTGTGAGGTCCTTAAGGGAGAATCCCAAATTACACTTGTTTCCCAAGTTAGTAGTCATAGATGCATAACATGTGTTTTTTAAACATGGAAAGAGATCCATGGTGATTTTACTATTATTAGATTCATGTTATAAAGTGAATTAAATTATGAGAGATCAGTTAACCCACCTTCAAAGCAAATTTCCATTTCCTTGTTCAATGCCTTGTCAGCTCACAATTGCATTATATAAGAGCTTTAGGAGGCTTATACAAAGGTGTGAATGGTGAAACACATGATGGAACTCCTTTTAAGGATATATAATACCCAAAGGGTCATAGCATACATGTCATGAAGGTTATAATTCTATGCAAATTAGGTTTTTCCTTTAAAGGATGATCAGACTGTATTGGTCTTACTATCCCAAACTGACCAAAATAGAGGTCCTTGAGCTATTTTGGAATAGCATATACCATGAAAAGAAGATTTTGTAATGTTATTGGTTAATTTTTTGAGTATCCATCTCCACATACAATGCATATTCCAATTTTGGGATCAAAATTTTAAGAGGGAGATGGTCATTAGGACCCTCAAAGTTGTCAAGAAACACACTAAAAGACTTCAATGGTGTCTATATGAAGCTAAGGGAGAAATGATCTTTTGACATCTTGAAATAATATTGAAGGTAAATCCAAGAATAAAATTTAAAATCTATCATAATAAGACAAGTTAAAACCATTCATCTCATGAGAATGGTAGTTTGTGATTTTGACCCCTCATGCTCCTATAACCCTGTACGGACTGAGACATGGTGACTTATAATTGGGCATGGAACAAGATCATAAACAAGTGCATAAGTAGAGTTTTGGGATAAATAATGTGAAAAAAATTGTGGATCCATGTGATATGACCATAAATATATAAAAATTATTTCATGGAAACTTTTACAAAGTAATGGAACCTATGACAACCTAGAAGTAGGCCTAAATCTCCAAACACAATCAGGTCAAAATGACACGTAATTAGTTAAAGGTGGGAGTATTGGTATGATAATGGCTTGAGTGAAAAATTACACACTTATAATGACCCAAGGATGTTTCATAAAACTAATAAATTGTTTCAAGGTTTCCCCCAAGCCATGAACACCTATAGGTAGGGCTTTGGGTAGAACACTCTAAAATAAGGAATGCAGGCAAAAAAATTGGAAGCTAAATTTCTTAGTGCTAAAGGACTGTGTTGGAGAAATATGAATTATAAATTTTAAGAATGATCTCATCACATCCTCAAAATTTTTAATACACTTTCCAAACCTTGTTTTGTATTTGATAATCTCTAAACATAGTCAAGGTGACTCTATCTCAGTCGAAACATGAAGCTATTCTAGCAAGGATGGTGTGTGTGAATGCTTTAGTAAGAACCACATTAGGAAATGATTGAAAAAAAGTTTATAGATTGAAAAAAATCACCTAATATACATCATTTGAATATACAAAATAAAAAATGAGCCTTTTTAAAGGCAAAACATAAGCTTATACTCTACCTACCTTCATTAGGTTGCCTGGTTCAAAGTCTGCATAGGAAATATGTGAAGTTTGGTGATCAAATATTGGAATTAAAATCTTAAAATTTGTACATATTACCATAAAAAGTAAAATAATCTCCTCCAATTATTATATTTTAAATATCTATAGGGTAAGTTCCCCCTATTTTATTTCAGACAAGGGGTACTTTTCCCCTTGCATAAACCCTATTTCCCTGTTGAAGGAGGTAGAGACATGGACAAGAGGTTAGAAAAAGATTTAAATAGGGTTTTAATAGTTTAATCACACCTAAATAAATATATGAAACCTTTATATAATATTTTATGAAAAATATGGTACCCTACACAACAAGTTTTATAGTCATATGTGAGGGAAATCCTTAGGCCTAGAAGCCAAGATGAGGATCATGTATATTTTTAGCTTTATCCATGATTTTTGATTGACTAATTCATTTTTTAGGGGTATGTTAGATATTTTTAAGCCATAAAGAGGAAAATAAACCATCTGAGGTTCAGGTAGAGTCTCAAGTATGAGGTAGACCTATTGGCAAGGTATAAGCCTAATGCCAAACAGGGGTCAGGTTTCATCTTTATCTCTTAAAGAGATATTCCAATGATGGGAACATGTTTTTTGGATGTATATAAAAGTTTTTGATCCATAATTATACAAATTAATCATCATAAAATGAATTCCTGGCTTGAAAGCTCCCAAACCCTTATAGAATGCACAAGAAGGACTCGAGTGGTCAAGTTGAAAAGCTCAAAACATTCGTGAGCTTATGTATGGGACCTTGAGGACTTTAGGGAAGATATAGAGGGTCCTTGAGGATCCCTTAGTGGAATTTATAAACATTTCTAGTGTGTAGCCTTTATAAACAAACACTAAGAGGGTTAATCACTTTAAAACCCTTATAAACCCTATTTTAGGACCTAAAGGAGGAAATGAGGCTAAAAGTGCATCCAAATGGATGAATTTGACCATGAGTAATGGAGGTAAGTTATTTAAAATTTCATGAGGATAAAATCCATGTAATCATAGTGTATGAAATCCATATAAGTGGAGTAAGAAGTAAATTTCATTGACATTTTCTTATGTTTTATAGGTCCTAAAGATGATCAAAGGATGCCAACAACTTGGAAGGATATCTTGGGACTTAAACCAACTCCCTATGCAATTTTTAGAGCATATAAATACTCATAAGTGTCCCTGATAGGTATCTCACTTCAACCAGTCTAAAGTGACATCTAAAGTGACATAATGAAGAGCATGGAAACCTAAGTTTGAAGGCCTTTTAATGTATGAATGATGGTTCCAATTATATGAAGTGTCCTACCATGTGTCATGAGATCCCTGGTATGGATTTTTTAGGAAGAATTGAAAGATTCTACTGCCAAGTGTCAAGACAATCCTATTGGAGAGTGATCATGGTTGTAGGTGATAATTAGACTTGTGTAAGAGAATATCCATTATTAATAAAACCCTCAATGTAGGTGGAGACCTATTTGCAACTCCCTCTCCTCATCAAACTTAAGACACTTATCCATAACTTGCTTTAGAATGATCAAGAAAATCCCATGATGAAGGCAATTTCACAAGAGAGTGATTGAGAAGATTTTCTATGCCACATTTAGAGAAGAGGTTAATTTGGGAAGGAATGATGTGTAAATCAGTTTAATTACTCCTTTTCCACCTCACTTCCATGAATTGTAACTTATTTTCACCTTTTAACACTTGTCCTTATTCCTCTTCAACTTCTCTTTTCTCTTTCTTCTTCCAAGTTACATAAATATAAGCCATTTTGGTTGTTGAAGGAAAGATCACATCTAGTATGGTGAAGCCCTAATAGTATGGCATTACCTTTTATCTTTTAACACTGAATAAAAATCTAATTTTGAGTTATGAATATTTTTTCTAAGTGTGTGAGTGATGTATAGTGGAGCTAAGTGATAGTATCATCCTTACTCCCTTTATCCTTCATGTTTAAGAAAGAGTTCTAATTTTAATAGGTCATGTGAAGTGTGTTGAATATATTATGCTCTTTTTTAAGAAACCAATTGTCTCTATGGTGTGAAATCTACCCCTAGGTTAGTTATCTTATTTATTTTCCTAAGTATGCTACCTTCACATTGAATTAATTATGTTAGAGTCCTTTAATGCCTAAAATTGGTCTTGAAAAGATTTTTTACCTAGTAGGAGTGTGATAGTCTGTGGGATATGTTCTAGTGTATCACCTCTTTAGTGTAGTTTTCCATTTCATGTAAACATTCTAACCCTTTTCCATGAATAAGAATTAGATTAGGTGATAAGAAATTAAAGACTAATCTAGGGAGCTAACCCTCCTAATCTAGAGATTCATTTCTCTTACAAGTTCCCCACAACTTGTGAGATGATTTAATGTTGCATCAAATTGTAGGAACTTGATAGAGTATCCTAGGGTGCACAATTTGATGCCAATGACTCTAGCATGCTTGGTGGAATAGCTGGTCCTAATTGATTCCATGTCAAGATGAATGTCAGTCTTAACAAGCCCAAGGTTGCATAAGTGTTTCTAATACAACATTTGGTGTCTCCAAAAGGTTAGAATCTCTAGTTTTAGATCAATTTATTCACATTATACTTAATGGTCCTCACTAGATCATCTTCTAGTAGAGTATTCAATCAAGTCCTTCTCCCTAAGACTCCTCTTGAGGAACAAGATCTTAAATAAGAATGTTTTGAAGAAGAAGAGGAAAAATTTGAGGACATAGGAGACCAAGAGGAGGAAGAAGAGATGGATAGGATACAGACTTTCCCAGCCTTCAACACTCAAAATCCAATTAATATTCCTACATATGATCCTATTCCTCCTGATGATACCAAAAGTCTCCCTATATTTAATGGATAGGGCCCTATTACCCCATCTAAGCACATTAGGGACATTTAATTTTTTTGTAACTTCCACAATATCACTTAAGTTATCATAGTTATTAGACTACTTGCCATGTCTCTAAAGGGTAAAAGACTTGATTGATATATGACATTGGAAGGTGGTTGCATTACTAATTGGGATGGATTTAGAGAGTTGTTGGTGAATATATTTGAGAATAAGAGTGAACACATTTCATTAATCATTTATATAAATGTGATAAAGAGAGGTCCTAATGAATCTATGGGAGATTTCAATGAAAGTTTTCAAAGCACATGGTATAAATTACCACCTATCATGAGGCCTCCTCCGAGCTTTATATTTCCTACCTATATCAAGGCCATTGGAATTAATGTGGTAGTAATTCTGTAGCTAATTGGATAATTTACTCTACCTGATGCTTATGAGATAACTATTAAAGTTGAGAAAGTTTGATACAAGTTGGGAAGATCTACCAAAAAATTTCTATGCCTTTGTTGTCTTATATTCTAGTTGAAATTCAAAGTGTGACACAAATTCCCAATGCCAAGGTAAAGTATATAACATTTCCCAATAAGTGAGGATAATACTATAGAAAAAGATGCAACGATTCAGTTATTACAAGCCCAACTCAAACAAGCTCAATTGCATGTAAGCACTCTATCCAGTCCCCAACACTATCTTTCATGAAATTATAGACCTCCACCCCAATAGAATTACCAAGGTTAATAAGGTTTCAATAAGTGGCCCAATACCTATAATATTAACTCCATTCTATCCATAAGGGTATTGTTCCAGTCCATACTAACCTAGTTCAAGGAGAGGAACAATTGGATCATTAGGGACAATCTCAAGGTCAGTTTGTGTATGATGGTGGAGGAGGTTATCAAGCCTTAGTGACACAAGAAAGAGCTACCCCTTGCCTCACATCAAAAGAATAAAATCTCATGAAAAGGGATACCCATGGATAAGGTAGCAATAAAAGTATCATTTTAATGATCTTTTAAGAGGAAGATAACTATGGGAACAATGTTTACAAATCACCTAAAGGATTACCATTCAGTACTTTTTCTCTATTGCTTTCACAACTTGAGAATCATCTAATTGTTCTTAAGACTCCTCAAGAGTTAGAAGATGATTATACCATAGATGAGTTCCTTGAATATATTAATGAAATATATATTGATATGGAGTAACAAATAAAGGTTTTGGGAGAAGAAGACACTTCAATGGTAAGACAAGAAGTAGACCTTGAGTGGATTGATGAATTTACATGCTTCTTGGAAGATGATGATGATCAATTTGAAACAAAAGATGAAGAAGAGGTATTCATTAGCCAATATGATGTTCCATAATAGATTAGTAATAATTTTGATGAACTTCAAGTTCTTTATATTAATCATGAAGAGTTGGATTTTTGGGATGACATTGAGAAATTTTGCTTGAGCTTGGATTATCCATCTCCACTTCATGAAGAGATTGAGAAAAGTTTTGAAGATGTTGTAGCTAAACCTATTGAGATTCATGAAGCATCTCAAAAAGAAGAGAAAGGTAAGCATGGTTCATCTTGACAAAGTCAAATGCATAATATATATGAAGAATACAAGATACCAAGAGAGGTAGTAAGTTTTAAATAACCTCTCTCATTCACTCAACCACCAAAGTTTAATGGAGACGTTACTTTTCAAGGTGAGTATAATCTTGATGATGGAAAATCACTTGAAGTAGAAGTTGAGGTTTAATGTGAGTATCAAAATGAGTCCAATATAAATGAAGGATCACTTGAAATAAGGGTTATGGTTGCCATTAAAACCAATCAAGAGTAGTATGTCTCCATTGAACACATGTTCTTAACTGTAGAACCAGGTGAAACTAATGCAAGCACCATGGGAGATGATATAAGGCCATGGAAAAAAAAGAAAAAGTATTAAGTGTCAGCTTTCATATTATTCTAGTTTGTTTCAAGAAGATGGTATGAAAAACTTTCCTTTTGATCTAGGAGGATTAGTTTCTTCTACTTAGTTTGTACACATTAGACTGTGTTTATTTCAATTTGTCTTGTGTTTCCTAAGTGCTTCATAACACACGTGTTTTACTTCCTTTTATTTTGTGTGTGTCTTTGATTCTATGTGTGTGGGTCAAAAATATTATTTTCCTTGAGTTATAAGTCTATCTAGGTCAATTTGAGTGCCCATATGCATGACTCCATTCCCAATGGAAGGACTAGGCAACTGATCTTAGGCATAGTTAGCATGCCACCCCTAAGAATCACCAAGAATGTTGAAAAAAATTGATTCTAAGTCAAATTTGGATAAAAACCTATTATTTTTAACTTTTAAATAAGGTTTCATATGTCCTATGGGATCTCTTATTGTCTTATATGTCTCACTTAACCTTCCCCTAGTCCTTGTTGAAGACCACTGTCCTTGTATTGGCCTAGTCAACCCAAGTAAATGTTGGTCAACCATGGTAAAACTTATTAAAAGGATCAATTTATTTTTTAAATGTCCTAAAATGGTCTTTAATAGGTTTTAAGGTGTTTTCAGGTCATAAATTGGCCACATGCTAGCTCTCATGTGTAAAAGGGGTCATTTGGCCACCTTTTTAGCTTAATTAAATGACTTCTAAAGACTTTAAATTTAAAATATTTGTCACTAAGGTGGATATAAATTTGGATAGGTTCAAATTATGTTAGTATTAGTTAGGGGTTAGTTAAAGAATTAGTCATGAATAATAAATGATAGTTTCCCTTAAAAATAGGCCTCTTTGGGCACTTGTGCAAACTCGTTGAGTTCACTGGCAGCTAAAAACGTGGGTTTTATGTCTCTTCACCTTCCCACAGGCCATTTATATGTTTTATTTGTAAATATTTCATAAAAAATTCCATCTATAAATTATTTTCCTCCATGTTCACTTGGTAAGCTAAAAATGAACAAATTCAAGCACTTGATATGGGTCGTACAAGTGGAGTCAAGAAGAATGGTCTTTGGGGTGGATATTAATATAGATTTAATTCAAATATATAACAATAAATCTTATATTTATGTCTCCTCCATCATGAAAAATCACTTACACCTCAAACAACTTGTTATGAACTTGCATCCAAGAGCGGTATAGGTTTGAATATATTTTTTATTTTCGGAGATTCATGAAGATGTATGATTTTGATGGAGTGTTTTAAGGCTGTAATAGTCCCTATATATGATTTTATCATCATTAAACACTATCTTTCTTGATGTCCTTAAGGGAGAATCCAAAATTACACTTATTTCTCAAGTTGGCAATCATAGATGCATAACCTATTTTTTTTCAATGTAAAAGGGGTTCCATGGTGATGTTAGTAGTATTGGATTCATGTTGGAAAGTTAATTACCTTATGAGATATTATTAAACCCCCATTCAAATAAAATTTTCCATTTCCTTGTTCACTACCTTGTCAACTCACAGTTACCTTATACAAGAGCTTCAGGAGGCTTGTACAGAGGTGTCAATGGTGAAACACGTGATGAAAGTACTTTTAAGGATCTATCATACACAAAGGGTCATATCATACATGTTATGAATTTTATAATTCTATTCAAATTAGGTTTTTACTTCAAATGATGATTAGACTGTATTGGTCTTACTATCCCAAAATGACCAAAATAAAGGTCCTCGAGCTTTTTTGGAATAACATATACCATAACAAGAAGAGTTTCTAATGTTATTCATTGATTTTTTGAGTATAAATATCCACATATAATTCTTATTAAAATTTTGGGATAAAAATTTTAAGAGGGATATGGTCATTAGGACCCTCAAAGTTGTCAAGAAACACACTAAAAGACTTCAATGGTGTCTACAGGTAGCTAAGGGAGAAATGATCTTTTGACATATTGAAAGCATATTGAAGGGAAATAAAAGCATGTAATGGAAAATATAAAATTATAAGACAATTTAAAACCATTCATCTCATGATAATGGTAGTTTGTGATTTTGACCCCTCATGCTCCTACAGCCCTGTACAAATTAAGATAGGGTGACCTATAGCTAGGCATGGAACAAGCTCATAAACAAGTGCCTAAGTAGATTTTTGGGATAACTACGGGTAAAAAATTGTGGATGAATGTGATATGACCCTATAGATATAACAAGGAGTTCATGGACACTTTTTCAAAGTATATATAACCTATGACAACTTATGGGCAGGCCTAAATCTCCAAACATAATTAGGTCAAAGTGACAGACAGTTAGTGAAAGGTGGGAGTCTTGGTATGATAATGGCTTGAGTGAAAAATTAAAAAATTATAATGACCTAAGGATATTTAATACAACTAATAGTTTTTTTAAGTTTTAACCCAATCTATGAACACCTACAGGTAGGGCTTTGGGTAGAACACCCTAAAATAAGGAATGCAGACAAAAAATTAGAAGTTAAATTTCTTAGTGATAAAGGGCTATGTTGGTGAAATATGAATTATAAAAGGTGAATAATGATATTAATAAATACTCAACATGTTTAAGACACTTTTCAAACCTTTTTTTTAGTAAATAGTCTCCAAACACAATCAAGGTGACTATGTCTCAGTTAAAACATGAAGCAAGTCTAGCAAGGATGGGGTGTGTGAATGATTTAGTAAGAACCACATTATGAAATTATTGAAACAAGGTTTATATATTGAACACAATAACATCATATAAATCATTTTAATGTACAAAATTAAAAAGGAGCCTTTTCAAAGACAAAACATAAGCTTATACTCTACCTACCTTCATCAGGTTGCCTGGTTCAAAGTCTACCTAAGAAATATGTGAAGTTTGGTGATCAAATATTGGAATTAAAAGATTAAAATTGGTAAAAATTAACATAAAAAATCCAATAATATCCTCCAATTACTAAAATTTCAAGACAAATATGGGAATTTCCCCATGTTTTATCTTAGATAAAGGGCATTTTCCCCCTTGCATAAACTGTATTTTCTTATTGAAGGACGTATAGACATGGAATAGAGGTCAGAAAAAGATTTAAATAGGGTTTATATAGTTTAATAACACATAAATAAGATATAAAACGTTTATATAAGGTTTTAGGGCAAACATGGTACCCTACATAATAAGGGCTACAATCATATGTGATGGAAATCCTTAGGCCTATAAGCCAAGATGAGGGTCATGTATATTTTTAGCCTTGTCCATGATTTAAACTTGAATAATTCATGATTTAAGGGGTATATTATATATGTTAAATCCATAAATAGGCAAAGGAATCCATTATATGGTTAGATAGAGTCTCAAGTGATAGGTAGACCTATTGGCAAGGTCTAAGCCTAATGCCAAATAGGGGCCAGGTTTCATCTTTAGCTCTTGAGGAGATATTTAAATGGTGGTAAAATGTTTTTGGGATGAATATACAATTTTTTCAACCTTAATTATATAATATAATCTTTATAAAAATAATTATTGGCTTGAAAGCTCCTAAACCCTCACAAAATGCACAAGGACTCGAGTGGTCAAGTTAAAAAGCTCAAAACTTTCATGAGCTTATGCATGGGACCTTGAGGAATTTAGGGAAGATATAGAGGATACCTAAGGAACCCTTAATGGAATTTTAAAATATTTCAAATGTGTATCCTTTATGAACAAAGGATAAGATAGGTAATCACTTCAACAGCCTTACAAACCTTATTTTAGTACCCCAAGGAGGAAATGAGGCTAAAAGTGCATCCAAATGGATGAATTTGACCATGAGTGATGATGATAATTTGTTTCCAACTTCATGAGGATCAAATCCATGAAATAAAATTATATGTAATCCATATAGGTGGAGCAAGAAGTAGATTTATTTGACATTTTCTTATGTTTTGTAAGTTCTGAAGATGATCAAAGGATTGAAAATAGTTAGGAAGGTAGATTGGAACTTGAACCAATTATATATGCCATTTTTAGATCTTGGAAATACTCACACGTGTCCCTATTAGGTCTCTCACTTTATCCAGTCTAAATTGACATAGTGAAGAGCATGGAAACTTAAGTTTGAACTCCTTTTAATGTATGAATGATGGTTCTAAGTGTATGAAGTGTCCTACCATATGTCATGAGACCCATGGTACGGATCAGTTAGGAATAATTGAAATATTCTAGTTATAAGTGTCAACACAAGCCTATTGGAGAGTGATCATGGTTGTTAGTGATGGTTGGAATTGTGTAAGAGAATATACATGATTATTAAAACTCTCAATTTAGGTGAATAACTCTTTGTAACTCCATCTCCTTATCACACATAATAAACTTGTCCATAACCTACTTTAGAATGCTCAAGAAAAGCCCATGATGAAGGCAATTTCACAAGAGAGAATGATTGAGAAGATTTGCTATGCCACATTTGGAGAAGAGGTTAATTTAGGAAGGAATGGTGTTTAAATCAGTTTCATGACTCCTTTTCCACTTCACTTCCATGAATTGTAACTGATTTTCACCTTTAGACACTTGACCTTGTGCCTCTTCAACTTCTCTTTTCTCTCTCTTCTTCCAAGTTACATAAATGTAAGCCATTTTGGATATTAAAGGAGAGATCATATCTAGTATGGTGAAGCCCTGATAGTATGGCCTTACCTTTTATCTTTGACCATTGAATAAAAATCTAATTCTAAGTTATGAACATTTTGTCTAAGTGTGTGAGTGATGTATAGTGGAGCTAAGTGACAATATCATCCTTACTCCCTTTATCCTACATGTTTAAGCAAGAGTTCTAATTTTAATAGGTCATGTGAAGTGTGTTGAATGTACTAAGTTATTCTTCAAGAAATAAATTGTCTATATGGTGTTGAAATGGAAAACTTATAACCCTTTTCCATGAACAAACATTATATTAGGTGATAATCACTTAAAGAAGATTCTAGGGATCTATCCCTCATAATCTAGAGATTCATCTCTCTTACAAGTTCCACACAACTTAAGAGATGATTCAATGTTGCATCAAATTCTATGATCTTGATAGATTATCCTAGGGTTTATAATTTGATGCCAATAGGTCCCCTAGGAATCTAAATGAATCATGTTGTATAAGTACAAGTAGATCTTTATGGATTCAACCTCACAATTAAATTGGGAATGGAATTTATTCTAATCAAAGATGATTTCATGAGCATCATAAATTGCCTAAAATATCTAAATCGCTCAGCTTGGAACATTGTCAAGATAATAAATGATGTAAAAAAATTTATGTCTCATTTCAAATGGGTGTCATTGGTGAATGTGTACAAATAAGGGAATAAATGTGTTGATATGATGTCAAATATCAAAGTTCATTTGAGGTCATTTAATAGTTAGCATGGTAAGAATTTTTCTACTGACATCACTCCCCTTATTAAAATGGATAGAGGATGGCCCACACAACATAATGATTACCCCTTTAATGATGAATAAAATCAAGATTAAAGGATTAGATGGTATTTCATGAAAAAATATCATTATTCAAACCTCTCTTAATATTTTGCATACTCTAACTGACTCAACATCCCATAACATTAATTTATTTGGTCTCAATTATAACATGCATTATGCTTCAAAGGGTTTGAATAGGTAGGCCTATGGTATAAGCTTGCAAAAAAATGATGGGTGGGGATTTTGATCTCTTTGAGCTAATTTATTGTGAGGATGACAAAGCAAATGAATACATTTAATATGAAATGGTGAAGGGTGGCTTGTTGACCTTTATGGAGTGACTAGTAGGCCATAACATGAGACTATCTAAGAACTTTACTCGAGGGTGGAAAGATTGGGAGGTTCATATACATGGAATGAGAATATTCATAAATGAAGAACTCATCAAGAATATAATAAGAATGGACTACTCTGGGATCAAATAATTTAAAGACAAGAAGAGGAAGGAGGAGCTCATAAATATCTTCTTCAGCAAGGAAAAGAATAAACCCAAGGCATTATACCAAAAATAGTTTATGAGGATAGAACTATTAAGGAAGTGGCCCAAGGTTTGTGTACAAATTATGTGATATATTTCCCTGGAGGGAAAATATAATGTTATATTCACCCATCACTTCCTCTTACTCAATCATTTGAGAGGGCACACCATTTGTCTCCTATTTTTTCTACTAATTTTTTTGAAATCTATGATGATCAAATTTAAGGGAAACCCATCAATGAACATCATTAATCAAGGCCTAATTCTCCTACTAGTTAATAAAGAGGAACTGTTGTGGTCCAAAATAGTCTTAGAGGTAATCACTATTCCAAGTGAGCTAGAGAAATTAGATAAAGATGAGGAATTTTTCACTGAGTTTGATGCTAAAAATATGGTAAGGAATAGGTTGAGAGGGATATAGGTGAGTCCTCTCATGGGGACTCCAAATATTGAGGTATTAATAAGGGCATTCTAGTTTATGTGTTTCTTATTTCTATTAAGGGTTGGGCCCTAACCTGAGAAACAAGGAGGATATTGAGCAATCAATGGATACGCTATTCATGAATATTTCAATGTAGAAGCTACTATATAATGAGATTATGGAGGAATTTGACAATCTTAAAGGGATGATGGGTCTTAAGCTAGTATAAATGTAGGTTGGTAAATGATAGGAAGGAATTGAGGAACTCACCCCATAGAATAACACTCGAAGTGGTGGGGTGGAAGATAGTAGGGAGCTCAAGAAGGAGATTGAATAAATGAAGTTGACTATCTTGAAGCGTAAGAGGAAGGGATAGGACAAATATTAGTTGATGGGGAACTACACTAGATGAAAAGTGAACATTAAAGGTGAAAGTTTGGTAGCCAAGAAATTGGTCATTTATTTTGAATCAAACTAGTCAGACTCTTCTCTACATCTTTTTATTTCCTTGGTATTTTTGGTTGAAGTTCAGTGTCTTTTTAGTATAAGGATGTTTTCTATTAGGTATCTATTTGTTTCTCTAGGTATTATTGCTTTATCATGCTTATCTTTTGGCTTATTTTGTATGGGAGTGGGCCCTTGTAACCCAATTTTAACCAATATAATAAAAAATGTTTCTACTACACACTTTGAAAATATCAACCTTGTAAAACTTTTATATACTTGGGATTTGTGTACACATGTAACTCTTATACACACTCGACCACATCTATCTACCCACATTTTTTATTGGCTAATCTAATTTACCAGATAAACATATTCATGATTACCTTATTCTATGTAAGATACATATAGAATCCTAAATAGTCTATCTAATTTTCAATCCTTGGATATTATTGTTAATATTTATAAAGTTTTAGTTTTTCATATGTGTCTACGCATACTAAGAGTTTTCATGAACACTCAAAGGCTAATTTTGATATTGGTAAGTTTCTATTAGGTCACATTACACACATTTGATGGGTTGGTCATAATGACAAATATCAAAGAGTCAATAATAAATAAGAATCATTATTAAAGTTGTGTTCATCTTGGAAAATCCTAAAAAAATTGAGAAATTAGTTAAAAATATATTGAGACATTATCACAAATGAATGCATATTTGAATATTAATTTAAAGAGTATTAATAGAGCCACTTATGAATACAAAAACAAGTCAAAGTTGCATGGTTCAAACTATTGAAATTCAACCATTACATTGCATTCTAGATTGATCATGATGGTGTATGCAGACACACCTAGGTGGATATTTATGTGTAATTTTGTCAGGAACCTAGAACAATAAACATGCTCTGATGCCTACTTAGTCAAGATCTTGCTCTACCAATTAGAGCACATATGATTACTTCTTGTATTAACAACTAAAAATAGAATTATACCAGAATCAATAAGTAACTAGAAATATGAAACAACACAGGAATATGAGAGACAATACACAATTATATTAATAATCACTTATGAGAATATACAATAAGGAAGATGCCACTTCTTCCTCCACCTCAAAGGTTTTCCATGCCTCAAGACCTTCTTCCCTCTCTCTCTCAGTCCCAACAATTAACTCCAATACAGAATTGATGTTCACCTTTCCAACCAGTCAATGACACACTGCTAGTTCACCAAGTACACAACCGTACTCCAAGTAGATCCCCTACTCTCTGCTACTTGCAAATCACTAGACCTCACTCACCATGTAGATATCTCTACACCCCTAAAGAACCCTTGTCCTTGCCTCACCAGGTCCTTGTGATTCTTCAACCAGTACCCCAATGGATCAACTCCTTGACCTTGCAGACTTTGCAACTCTCCCTGATCATACACACTCAGCACCCCTTTGGAACTAGGAGGAGCTACACTAGCTCTCTCTAAAATCCCTATGGCTTTCTAGCACACTTTTACAATACAACCCATGAGTCCATATATAGCTATCATGCTTATAATAATTAGACTAACCTAATTACAATAATTAGACACACAACTCAAGACTAAGACTAACCTTCAACATGCAAACTAATAGTTCAAAACTAGACTCTCTAGAATCAACATGCAAACTGCCTGTTCACGCATAGGCTGCCGACACTGGCACCTCCAAGACCGATGTCAGCTAACTGATAACTGATGTTGGTTGCTTCCTCACTACCATCTGACTAACGTCGGCTGATCAGACTGACGCCAGTTTCCCTGCAACTGATTCTGCAACTCCCCGCAACTCTGCATCCTCCATAACTTCTCCTGTTTACATCCTAGTGAAGCTTTTAGCTCCACAACCTAACAATCTCCCACTTGGAGATAAATAGTTACACCTGTACCTATACCTATACACTATCTAAATTATTCCCTGGCTTGTATTCCTCTTCAAGATCAATCCTGAAGACCAACCACCACACAATCTGTGATGCCGTACCTGTCATTCAAATAACTTACCACATCCAAACCTACATATCCATGTAGTGAAGAACTTGACCCTGCATAACAATAATCCCTGTTTCTAGTCCCACTAAATTGCCCTCCAGTACTCCTTCCCCGAATTGGCTCCATACTTTCTGACAACTCCCACTGATTGGGAAAACTTAGGTCTACACTAGACCTCATGTGATTTCAAACCCTGTTTCAAGCTAAGCTTGAACTGTCCAGCCATTGGTGTGATTTTTGATTATGCATCTTATGTAATGAACCTCGCCAACACCGTCTTCACATCAGCTCCCATTGGAGACCAAATCTCCATGTCTCTTATGCCAAAGAATTTCACTGCTCCAAATTCTTCCTGACATACCTCTAAACTAACCTTACCTTTAGCTCAGCAAAACCCTGTATGTACAAAATCTACTAGCAAATCACCCACATACAGTAACAGAATAATGTTTCAATCATTATCCACTTGGTAAGATAAAAAACACAATAGTTACACTGACATTGACTGAAGCCATGCTTAGTCATCCACCTGTCAAAACCTGTACCACTATCCTGCAGCTTCCTCAAGACCATATGCCTTGGCCTTCTATCTCTTGTGTCCATCCACTCTCTTCTCTAAAATAGGAATCCATTCCATCTCTCAGTGCTTTCTTCTAGCTGACAACTCTACCAACAAATACCTATTTGGTTCTTCTCCAAGGACTCACACTCCTCATCCATGCCAAGCTCCCACTGTATCTAGATTCTACCTGCATTGCTTTTTCCATCTTCTTGGTTCTTGACCATCAATAAGAAATATAAAGAAGGTGAACAATGAATATGAGGTTCACTTACCCTTTCTGACCCCCACATGAGCATTTGAGACTTGTTGATAGCTTGCTGTTCGCCCAATATCCATTCCAGTGACCGATCTCGGCCATCTCCCAGTCTGCTCCCGACCGATGTCAGTTTCCTACACTGACCTTGACTGCTAACATCATTTCCCTGGCCGACGCCAGTATCCTTTATGCCGATGTCAGTTCCTTCATGACCGACATTGGTCTTACTATTGCCGATGTTAGTTACTATCTGACTGACGTCGGTACCTATGTTCATCTGTGAGTGATAACTTTTTACCCGTGAGCTTTCCATGGATCAAAATCCTAATCAAATCAACCTTGCACTGCTCAAAATAATTTAGTTTCCTCACCTAATCTCTGTCCATCATCTCCTCCATGAACACCAAGGCTTTCCAATTCTTTAGCTTGTCAAAAACATCTGTCTTCTGCTTCAAAACCTGCATTTTCCTTCTACATATGTGACTAAGCCTATGAAGCCACATCTCTGCAACAGAAGGTGAATCAGTAATATAAGTAGATAGATAAAGGATACCTACTTTCTTACCACCATCTAATTCAAGTGTATCCGATGTGAGAGTTATAGTACATCTCCCATCACCCAAATTTCCTAAAGAAATTAGACTCATCTCCAAGACTGGTACCTGCATGACTTCCTTCAACCACTATCTGTCGTCCATCTACAATTTCAGCTTCACTTCCCCTTTGCCAATTATTTGGCAAGGCTCACCAGATCCTCTCCTTGGGGTTGCATGGAAAGAGGCAACATAATTTGTTATCCAAGATTCATCTTTATCCAAGAAACCTCCCAAAGCATCTTGTGCAACAACACCTGCAACATCTGCATCTTCAGTTCCTTCATGCTGATCTACTACCAACCAAAAATATCTTTTTCCCTACTCTTTCTTTCCATCAATTAGACCATTTGTGCTATTCAGTTTCTCCATTCTTAGCTTACTTCCTTCTACCATTGCTATACTCCCACTCAATGAGAAACCCCTGTGAGTAACCTGTAATCAACAAACACTACCAGATCTGAAACCACCTGTTAGTAACCCAACCAAAAGCTCTGATACCACGTGTCAGGAACCTAAAACAATAAACATACTCTAATGCCTACTTAGTTAGGATCTTGCTCTACCAATTAGAGCACATATGATTACTTCTTGTATTAGTAACTAAACACAGAATTATACCAGAATCAATAAGTAACTAGAAATATGAAACAACACAGGAATATGAGAGACAATACACAATTGTATTAATAATCACTTAGAAGAATATACAATAAGGAAGATGCCACTTCTTCCTCCACCTCAAAGGTTCACCATGCCTCAAGACCTTCTTCCCTCTCTCTCTCGGTCCCAACAATCAACTCCAATACATAATTGATGTTCACCTTTCCAACCAGTCAGTAACACGCTGCCAGTTCACCAAGTACACAACCGTACTCCAAGTAGATCCCCTGCTCTCTGCTACCTGTAAATCACTAGACCTCACTCACCATGTAGATATCTCTACACCCCTGAAGAACCCTTGTCCTTGCCTCACCAAGTCCTTATGATTCTTCAACCAGTACCCCAATGGATCAGCTCCTTGACCTTGCAGACCTTGCAACTCTCCCTGATCATACACACTCATCACCCCTTTAGAACTAGGAGGAGCTACACTAGCTCTCTCTAAAAGCTCTATGGCTTTCTAGCACACTTTCACAATACAGCCCATGAGTCCATATATAGATCTCAGGCTTACAATAATTAGACTAACCTAATTACAATAATTAGACACGCAACTCAAGACTAAGACTAACCTTCAACATGCAAACTAACAGTCCAAAAATAGACTCTCCAGAATCAACATGCAAATTGCCTGTTCACGCACAAGCTACCGACGTTGGCACCTCCAAGACTGATGTCGGTCGACTGGTAACTGACGCCGATTGCTTCCTCATTGCCACTTGACCGACATTGGCTGATCAGATCAACATCGGTTTCCCTGCAACTGATTCTGCAACTCCCCGCAACTCTGCATCCTCCATAACTTCTCCTGTTTGCATCCTGGTGAAGCTTTTAGCTCCACAACCTAACAAATTTGATCCCTCTTCAAATTATTAGAATTTATAAAACACTCATTAAATTAGTGGGAAGTGGTTGGGGTTATCACCAACTTGACATACTAACCCATTTTTTTAGGTTCATCTTAGTGTTAAAAGTGTGATTAGGGTTTTAAATTTAAGAAAATAATATAGATCATTGCATAAAATAAAAGGAAAGAACACACACTATGTATCTGTATACATAAGTGTAGTGGTCTGATGCATCATAAACTAATAATTCAATAAGGGGCACTTTTAAAGGATCGTGGATAGTATTGCCCTTCATAGAGTATTGATTTTATAATAGCATCCACATAAGGTTTTAGATCAAATTTACTAATTTGATCAAATGAAAAATATCACAAAGAATTTTTAGGTATAATTTAAAACACAATGAGAAATATAAAATTATAATAAGCTAAATATATCTCTTTTATCTTTATTTTTTGATTTCAAATATTCTAAAATAAATATCATTCCATCCTTTTAAATTTAATTTTATATGATCATTTCCCTATTTTAAAAAATATAAATATTAATATTTTAACTTCATATATATCAAATTAATCCAAAAATTATTAAACCCTATATTAGTCTCCAAATATTTTAAAAATTTGTATAGAGCACATTGAACATATGGAAATAATGGTGACCAAACCTCATTTGATGTGTACACGTGTAAGGAAATTATAGACACATAAATTTGATAAACCTCCATTTTAAATAGCATATTTTGCTTGTTTTTACACACTTGGTCCATGTGTCTATATTTGGCTATTTTAGGATAGTTCTTACCCCACATTACTCTCTCTTTCTGGCGTTTAACCTTCCAAATGTCAATAGTGTTCATCTATTTCAAATTTTGAGCCGTATATGAATATCATCAAAGATTTTTATTACCTTATTGATCATATGTCTCTCTTTTAAAATAATCATCAACCACTGATCTACCACCAAATATTCCCCTTTTAGATATCATAGGCTTCCAAGTTTTTCCTCTATCTATTTTTACACCCTTTTATCTTGGAGTTATTTTCTACATCTTTTATTTTAATTATCACTAATACATATGGTCTATAATTTCATGCATCATGTCCTAAGGATTACTATATATAATAATCATTCATAATTATTTACCAGGTAATAATTATATATTGATCCTTTAAAAATTTAGAGTCTTATATTGATCAAACTCCTTCACTATGCTTTAGAAGGAGTTTTCCAATTGATCCACCTATGGCCATTATTTGTTTCAAGCTATTTTTACATCATCCAATTATACCAAAAGAGTGTTAGGATAATTTTAATGTAATTATATCATCACTTTTAATGAAGATGATTTTTAAATCCTTACTCAACATTCTGTGTACATGACACAAGAATTATGTGGGGTTTGATTCTAGCATGTATAATATGTAGTTGTAACTCCATTGAGGTTTCCTAACCCAAATAATCGTATCTTTTTTATTTTACTTATATGTTATGGTGAATTATACCAAGAGAGGAATAAAAAATCATTTCTGACATTTTGCTTGTCAATTGAGATAAGTATAAATACAAAATTTTATGACATTATAAGGTGATCATGAATGAAAAAATATAAAATTAATAAATGCGTGTAATTAAAATTTAATGCAAGTATAAAAAATAATCGGTAATAAAGGCACAATGTTGGAGTTTCCTTGGGAATATTCTTTGGTTACGAAAGTAAATCAAATTTATTCCTATATAGTATGTAGCTCATATTTAACACATAACTCCTTCATTCCTTCCAAACCAAAATTATACTTATATAATTCCAAATTTATAGTAAGGTGTGATTTTTCCATCTCTTTTCTATACATATTATCCATTGCTTGTCAAATAAATTTCAATTATGCTTATTAACTATTTTAATCTCCCAAAGGATATCTAAATTACTATTTTGATATGATATATCCTAGTTTTACCTTGTAAAATAGTTTTAATTGTTTTATTATATCTAAATATATCTTTAAATATAAATAAGTAATAAAATTATTGATCCCATATAATTAAAATAACTATATATTTTAGGATTCACATTTGGGTTTTATGAGTAATTTCATTTTTTTCAGATGTGCATCTTAATTTCATATATGATGATTAAACCTAGATTTGTAATAACCTCTTCACATTTTTAGATTACATGCATCTTTCAAAATTTTGTGCATGCATAGTTTTTCCTCTATTGCATACATATTTACATTTTGTATAGGGTTTGATCTTACATTTCAGATTTGATTTGGTTTTGATTTCTTATTTTTTCATATTTTAGGGTTTCATAGAAATCCACTCCTTAATTATTGCTTATCATGAGGTGTGTGAAATATTAAATAGAGTAGTGTGTTATAAACCATGAAATTAACATAAAAATATTGTAACCTAATCCAAATCACAACACCTTATATTGAGCATAAGGAAATGGAAATTAGAATACAAAATAAATTTAGGATGGGTTTGTGCTGAGTAGACAAATTCAAGATGGTCTTATTGTGGTCTATGATATATTAAATTCTATGGATAAAGGAAAGTAGGCTGGTATGATTGATCAAATATATATGAATAAGGATTATAATAGTGTGGATTGGTAATTTATAGATAAAGTATTATTTAATTTTAGTTTTCATCCACATCTCAGGAAACTGATTCATACTTGTGTTTCTATGACTATGTTTTAGTACTTATCAATGGGGTACCTATAGGATTCTTCATAAATAAGATAAGGATAATACAAGGTAACCATTTATATATTTTTATTATTATTATTATGGTAGAAACTTATAACAAGACCTTATATGTTTCCAGTAGCCAAAGGAGATTGAAAGGCTTAAAACCAACAGGAGATGTAGAACCTTCTTCACATAAAAAAATGTTGATGATAACATTACTCTAATTTTAGATATTTATAAATAATATAAATAAATAAAAAATATAATTAAGGATTATGAGGAGGCATATATGAAAAATATCAACTTTGAAAAAAAATGTTTGTTCTTCCTTCACACTCCTTGGGCTAGACAACACAAAATAACTAATATTATGGACTACCATATTAGATAACTTCCATTAAATTACCTTGGAATGCCTATTTTCATTGGAAATATACCTCAAAATTATTGTAACCCTCTTTTTAAAATATTATAAAGGAAACTATCTAGATGGAAAGGTGTTATTCCAACCCTATCATATAAGCTAAAGTTAATCAATAATACTCTTCAAGGTTTTCTAATTTATTTAATGTCTTTGTTTAAAATACTAAAGAAGACAGTGAAGAAAATTTAGAGGATTTATAAAAGGTTTTTTTTTGGATAGGTTCATATGATAAAAATAGAATCTTATTGGTTTCATGAGATAAGGTTTGTATGATTAGAAAATTTATGGGTCTAGGGATTCACAAGAACAATTTTATGAACAAGGCCCTTATAAATTGGATAGGGATGAGGTTTATAAGGGATTATAATCTTTGGATGAATATAATTAAAGATAAATACATGGATTATATAGAGTTAATTAATATACTTTATGATTATCAATTCATTATAGGTTCATTCTTCTGGAAAATTTTAATCAATAGTACCAATATCCTAAACCAAGGTTCTAAATGGAAGGTTGGGAATAGAGATAGAGTGAAATTTGGGAGGAATATTAGGATTTTTATCTTCATTTTAATGAATTATAAATTTTTTACCAAATAAGATAGCCTCTTCAAATGACTTATGAAATAAAGTTGAAGACTATATTCATAATTATGTGGGAGGAAGAGTTTAGAATAATTGGTCATAGATAATCTAGACAAGGAGGCTATTTAGACACTATATATGGATTACATATTACCTTAGTATTGTATACTTGGAAAATACCTATCATGGTTCTACCTTTTAGTTATAAGACCTTCTCATTGTTGAAAGGCTTGCATTCACTATCTCTTTGTGTCAAATTACTTATTTATTAGTTTTATCACTATTATTATAATAACTAAGCCTTTTATGTTTTGAAAAAATATGTAAACTTAATCATTATCATTATATAAAAATTTTAGACTTGTACCTATTTTCCATCTTCCCAAACACTTGTGTCCTAGCTAGTCACTCACATTGATGTTAGTTACCCCAATCAACCTAAGTTTCCAATACCCAAAATACATCTAATTTTCAAATGAAATGTATTATAGTGGTCATCCTAAGTGCTTTAGTGTGATATATTTTCAAAATGGATTGGTATATATAAAATATCAATCCTCATTCATTCTTATCCTAAAAAATACTAAGAAATCAAAAGGAAACTTTTAAAAATAATTAATCAAGCATTCAAATGATCAAAAAATTTCTATTCATCCATATTTCCATATCAAGCATAGGATAACTATTACCATATATTTGAGGTACTAAAGGACCATATCATGAGACACATTTTATAATTTACAAGTTAGGTCACTCTATGTGTTTTCTTATCACACATTACATCCTTATGCACACATAAGCCAACATGTATGGGATAACTACATAATTTTAAGGTCTTCTTTAGATTATTATATATGTAATAAATACCCATCGATAGAGGGGTCCTTGGGGAAGATTGACACCATGTGTACACTAATCTATTTTTACCACAACCACTCCAATAATGAGAAAGATGGGTTCAATCATTTTAAAAAGAGTGACAACTTATGTTGATGATTTTTACACATCGGTGGAATGAAAAAAACCCATAAAGATCTAAGTGGTCACATTCATATCTAATCATCGTTTAGTACTAGATACCTTCATCCAACTCAAAAACTAGTGTCAATGCAATTGTTTAGATATAACACAAGCATCTGAGGCCATAGAGTGAAAAATGAAAGAATATGATGACTGTGCCAAATTCCTAATCTAGTTCACTTCCATCCTATTTTAGCCCAAATCTACATATGTATAGTAAAACTAGCTAATTAATCTTGTTTATAATTTATTGTAATATCAATCAATAGTTATACTTTATATTTTTAGCATATCTTAGTATTATAAATTTATAATAGTGTTTATCTAATTTTATAAATTAATTGGCTTGATATAAATCTATTTATCACCCTTGTGATTATTCATTTCTATATTCTTAACCCTATATTACCCATGTACTAAAATCAATTTAAGGTTAAATATTTGGTGAACCTAAACTTTGGTCTAAAAACCATATAATTGACCTAGGGTTTCATGATTTTTTTTTCCCAATTTTTTTGATTTCTAATTTAAAAATATTCAAAATTAAAAAATTAGATTTACCTTCTTATACTTATGCTAAAAATGGATGCATCTATAGGCAATTTTAATTCTAATTTCTAATTGTAGCTATGGTTTATTGTTATGACTTATTAATCAAACATATAATCTAATGAAATAAATAAATCCATCAATATAATTTAGTGTTTATATTGAAATCAAAATTTAATCTATCTTTATAATTCTTTTTACAATACAATAGATATATTATCATGATTCCAACATGCATGCTCTCAACCATTTGTTCCACCTACCTCCTATTTAAGTTAAAAATACCATCCCACACCCATTATTATCCCATGGATCATATTGGATTACATTTTCCATGTTGTCACTAAATGAAAAGGTGCACGACCTAATCCAACACCTATTAATATACAACTTGCGACACATAAACCTAGACTTGTGATAAAATCTAAAAAAATATACTATCTATAAGGATATCTTACATTAATCATTTCATGATACTTAAATTACAAGTGAAATTGAACTAGATTAATTTTTAGATATTATGAAATATATAAAAAATAATGCTAAACTCGTCACTTTTGATCTAACCAATTTATCATCCAAATATATCACTTACCAAAATTTTCCTTTGTTCATACAAGTGAGTATGCATAATAAAGGAATAAAGAGGGGGCTCATTGATAATGGATAAGTCCTAAACATTTTTTTCATGAATTTATTAACCATTATAGGAATTAATATCAATCTCATTAAAAAATTAGTTATTCATATCGAAGTGTTTGATAATTTTCATAGCCTTCCAATTGGCTAAATCACATTAGATGTGACATTGGAGCCAAAAATGTTTCCAACTAGATTCAAAATAATGTCCCAATCCTTACATTATAACTTTATTTTAGGTCAACCATGTATACACACAATGGAAGTTGTACCATCTACACTACACCAATGTATATAATTCATACATGATGAAAACTTGTTGATGATGTATATAGATGATGAACCCTCAAAATATTACAAAAGGATACATTTAGATATAGAGGGAATTTGTAAATTGGTGCTAGCTAAATAATGTATTCCCCTTGGGAATATATAAACCTATGAAATACGTGAGTCAAGCACAATGGCTCATTTACCTCCAGATTCAAATAAGGCACTAACCACAAAGGTACACAAGTATGCACATCAAGAATAAGATCCATTACAAAAGGAACCAATAATACCAAAACCAAAATAAAATAAAACATTTTAACTTCCTTTAGTAGTCAACATTGATTAGAAAGATGGCCATGTCTTAGATTACTATGATAGTGATGATGATTTAGCACATAAAATGCCAAATGAGAAATTATAAAAACTAAATTTTGATCCACTTGAGTGTATTTTGAATAACATATTCAAACCTATAGTCATATAACATATAATCTAAATTCATCTTCAGAAGATGCAAAATCTAATCAAAATAAGGGAAAATTAAAAATATAAGATGAGCATGTACATATTTGTTATTCCATACATCCCTCTTGGCTATAAACATTGAGTTAACCTTACAAAGGCCAAATGAAAATAAATCACGTAAATAATGTGGAGGCCTCTTATAATAATCCAAAATAGAGGTTAAATATCACATCACATAAGGACACTCCAAATAAAATACTCTCTATTTTACTTAAATATAGAATGATATGTTTACCTCCTAATAGACATAGATCTGGCATAAAAGTTCTTCCTAAAGAAGGATTACCATATTATAAATATCATCAGATCATTTAACATTATACATTTAAATTTGAGGCATTTTAGAACAAAATTTATAAATATAAGAGTGAGGGTCACATACCAATCATGCTTGAGAAGTGAAAAATACATAATATTCCCAAAGGTTCATAATAAAATTATCAATCAAAGAATCTAAGGTATGAAGATCTAACTATTAATACTAATATTGATGCGGTCTATTGTCAACATCTCAAGTATGATATGAATGATAAGGATAAAATTTATAACACCACATTTTTTCAATAATTGGGACTTAATATAGTTGAATTAACATAATCTCCATTGATACCAGAATCTCATGGGTACATTAACCTACCAATAGCATGTGGACCACACATGGTCCCCATGATCATATGGATATTAGATTAAGACCCAAATTTATGTTAAAATTTGGATAATATTGGTTCACCAATTGGGATGTAACACTAAATATAAATATATGTGTATCACCTTTAATATTAGATATGGACATCCTCCCCACTGACAGCTTCTAAAAACATAGATACATTAAGGAGGTGAAAATGTGACACTATAAATAAAGGTTGAAAATGTCTCAAGTGATCCTACATATTTTATGATGAATACTTCTTTTATTAGTCCTTCCAAATATTCCAAAAATATTTAAAAATAAAACATTCAAAATTCTAAAAATATTCAACATTTCCATATCTTATTATATCCTTGTCATCTATGTTGTTGGTTCCATGTTGGTAGATAATATATCATAATTTTCTATATATGCACATATGTTTTATTCATATTTTGAGTGTGATACAGACATACCCAATCACATGATATATACACATACAGATGTTGGGCCTTCCCTCTACTTACACCATCAATATGTCAATGGCATCCTTTTCCATGATCACCATACATCTAGTTTAAATTATTATATGATCATTCCATTATCATGTTTGAGTGTATTTAATTAAACATTCATTTATACATTCTTATATATTTCATAGTGCACTTGATATGTTATGTACTTAACATTTTTTGCTAACACACATATGTAGGGACTAGTATGGTATGCTTATGTTAATTCCTTATGATAACATGCTTTCATTTTTTCACTCCTTTAAGTATGTTATTTTATTTTTATTTTTTTAAATTTTATTACTTGTTCAATCATTTTAATATGCTCCATAGATTATTTCCCCCATTTCTAGGTTTTCCTATTATGACATTTACATATGTCATAGTATATTTTATGTGGAAATTTTAAAATGTCATTTTATGCCTTGCGGAAATTTTACCAACTCATGTCCCTTTGATTGTGTTTCAATAAAACATTCCCATTGTATAAATTCTCCTTGGACCATTTCCTTTTATCTTTATTTTTAGTACTCTTTTATGTATACTTGATTGCTTTCTAAATGTATACTATTTTTATCTAGATGTTTTCATGATTCACATCATGCATATTAGGAATTGATGTGAACAAATATTATGTACCTCATTATCATATCTACCTAAACATGTTACCCCTATATGCTACATGATCCATACATAAATTATAAATTTATCTTATCCTTTTGAGGTAACTAGTAGTTTATACTTCCACTTACCTCAAAATGGGAGCATATTAGTGGGGGAATGTCATAGACGCATGGATTCCATACCTTTATAATTTTAGATTTCAGAGGGAACATGTTGATTTGGTTTTTATGAACACCCATTCATAATGAGGTAGCCTCTAATGTTTCAGGTATCTTAATAGAGGTATACTATACTCCAAGGCATGAGTTTCAGGTATGAAGTTTTAAAAACCATGTGATGAAATAGAATGAATGGCATGTGGGTTTTTAACTAGGATTATAAATGAATGGATGATTACTAAAATAAATTCAAAATCTAAGCAAGTTGGTGGTTGGATGGTTACTAATCTAGAGTGGTTACGTCTTAGAAATAAACTCAAAAATAAAGGGAAGGATAGATTAGGAAAGAAGGATGTAATGGATTAAAGAATCACATTTTAGGTTGGATTCTTATTGTAAAAGTGCTTTAAGAACCAATATCTATTTCTAGTAGCTATTATAAACATATAGATAAACATGGTCAAGTAGTTTGGGATAGTTTGATATAGGAAACTTAGGGATCCCAATCAAAGGTTACTCCTTTTAGAATAGTTTTTGTACACCCTTACTTAGGATATTATGACATGGACTAGGGAGCTATCTAAAATAGTTTTTACACATAAAATGAATACTATATAATTGAAATCACCTCTACACACTTAGAAATATGAAACAATCAACTTACTTTCCAATAATCAATATAACTACTAATTTTTATATATCTACTACACATATAAAACTAGAATATTAATCATGATAATGAATAATTCCTTACAAGTATTTCACACTAAGAATTACTAAAACAAATAACCATAAAGATTCAACCTAATTACATAGAGCTTGGAAAGAAAATACACCAACACATGAATTGATAATCAATATTGATTTTACTTCTATATTGAATTTTTTGACCCTTTGAAAATGTGGGTTACATATATTTAAATAGACTTGGGGAGGGTTCACCTCATCCTTCAAGTACATGAAAAATTAGATTACATGGCATAGTTAGAACTTCAATTATAACTATAGTTTCAAAACCATATGTAATGTATACATATATTTAACTTACATTTATCAACAATTAAAGTTAGCCTTTATAATATCATGAAATGTGTGCATGTTTATAAAATAATTCAAGAAAATTTTACATTAATTTCTAACATAATTATGTTACTAGTACAAAATTAGAATTACTACATTGATATACATAAAACTATCTCTTTTAACTAAGGTTGAGTGGGCGTTTCCATGTATGCATTAAATTTTGTGGGAGTCATCACTAAATTAGATGTCACAGCCTTAGTCTTCTTATTATTCACCTACAACTCAAGATAAAATTTGTGACCTACATCATGTTACTCCCTTATGATGTCTAAGTTAAGTAATGAGGGTTCGTGCACCCTATTAACTTGCTTTAAGAGTTTTGCATGGTTGTCCTTCATATTTTAGAAGTTGATATTGAAAATTTAAACTTTTATTATTTTTTTATTGCAAAACTCAACTCAAATTCAATGTCCTCAAGTGTTAAACCCTATAATTTTTTTTTTAAATTATCAGATGTTTCTTGAATGAGTTAATTAAAATTTATTATGTTAATAAGCTTCCCTGTTGCATCCCTTACCTTGAAAATTTTCAATTCATCTAAAATCTTCAAGATGAGCATCTCATGCTCTTGATATTTTGGCATCACTACCCCAGATGCTATAACCCACTCTCTAGCTTCTTATGTTAGGATAACAACTAAATTAAGGGAATTAGATGCCTCTAATTGTGTCATTAAGTCCAAAGGGCTATATGCCTTATTATTAGTGTAAAGAGCCAATAATTTTATCTTATTTTCATCTTGATTTAAATAATTAAACAATTGATGTGTTTGAGCTATATGGGGGGACAATTTTTACCTCATTACCTCAAGAGCATCTAGAGAAATGTAACACTTTAATGCAGATTCTTAAAATTTAGTTTTAATTCCTAATGGAATATGGACCATTTATATATATTATTTGATTTGCTCTAATTCATGTTGCTATCATAGCATCCTTGTGCATTTAAAAAGGTACTTGAAGTCTGATATACATGGGAATTTCCATAGATATTTATCCTTCCTTTGGGACAAGGAATATACATCCTACCTTTACTCAAGAATAATTTCCCTCCCATATTCATCCTCTAATTTCCTCTTCCTAACTCTCTAGATGATTCTCAAGGGATTATCAAATAAGTGGGTTATGGATGGGATTTCTATTATTTTAAAATTAGTATTTTGAGAAGCCTTAGATATTAGATCCAATTCTCATGGTGGAATCACTAGTTAGGTTGGATTTATTTATTATGTATCCTTAGATGTAGCCTCCACCTCTAGATATTCTAATGATTGTTTTATGTCTCCTTTTAGAATTGTATCATGAAGGGATGTCCATATGATTTTGGACCAATCCAAACCTCTATATTTTGGGATTGGATGGAATATATAGACTTATTTACCATTTTTGGCCTTCCCTAAGGACATGACATTAGTTTCTTGGGATAGACTAGTGGAAGGTATTGGAAAATTGATCTATGTGGAAGAGAGATGGAGTTGGGAATCAACCAATGTTTTCTCAATTTTTATTAGTGGCCCTTTTATTTTTTATGATTTGGACTATGGTAGTCCTATAGGGAATATCAATAATGGTGGCAATAATGGACATGGTTGGCACTATGGTGGAAATTGAAACAATGATGGTAGAAGAAACATCTATTTTAGGAGTAATAAAATGTATTTGTAAGATAGAAATGGAGGAAATTAAAAAATTAGGGGTAGAGGTGACATCCTCCACCTTTGGAGTGAGAAATGAGATTTTTAAAACAATACTAATAGGAACTAAGCCAAAAATAAGAATAAATGAGGAAACTTAGGAATAAGGGTCTAAAGGATGGGCCTTATTACCTGATTTTTCATCTTTTCTTAGTGACTTCCCTTTGTCAACTATAAGGCTTTGTGCCTTTTCTCTTTCATGTTATTCATCTTCATCTATTTATTTTTTCACCTTTGTTTACTATTGGGAAACTAAAGGTATGCCATATGGTTAATATACTATTGAATTCTCTATGATGGGGGAGCCCTTGGCTTCCTCTTATAATAAATTTTATCCTTTAGTGGTGGGGAGGAGGCTCATTGGACTGAGGTAGTAAAAACCTTTGTAACTACCTATTACACTATAGATTCTTGAAATTGTGTTAAAATTTTAGGTGTTTACAATGGTAATACATCTAGGAGATCCTATTTTTATGCATTAGAGGATTCAAAGTTAATTATATCCCCTTGAGATCTCTTGTGCTCAGTCTCATTTAAACCAAGCTCTTGCTTAATAGTCATCAATAGTATAAAAAGTCCTTGGGAAGTACCCTCTTGTAACTCTATTTTTTTTGGGGAAATATTTATTTATAAGTCATAATTATCCCATTATCCAATGGGTGGAAGCCTAGTATGCATTTCCTCCACTAAAATTTAAGGATCTTGTTGAATAATCCTCAAATGATCTTCTTTAAGGATTGGAAGTTTTTCCCTTTCTAAGACTTGGGTATCATCCTTTGTATTTAGGAAAAAGTTGGTATTGAATACAAAATATTTTGATATGCTTATGGATTTGATCATGGGGGTCCAAATCTCTATGTGGAAAGGTAGGATGTTTCTCTCTATTTTTTTCTTTTTAGTTTTGGGAAGAAAGAAACTAGTGATAAAGGGGGTGTAGAAGAATACCTATTGAATTCATGCATGTTAAATTCAAACCTTGTGAGAACTCCTATTTAACTTGGGAGGATGACCTAAAAATAAGAAAACACTAAAAGAGATTTATTTGTTAGACAAGAAAATGGGTGGATTGCCTAGCGTAAGCTAGACCCTAGAAATGAAAGCCTCCTAGGGGGCTATCAATCCACCTACTTTTAACACTTAATATTGATAGATAATAATGAAGGAAACATGTATTTATAATATCAAACTGAAATTATATAAAAAAAATAACCTAAATTTAATTAATTAAAACTAAATGCTTTGATAAGATGATTAAACTAAAGCAAATAGTCTGAATAATTAAAATTACTAAAAATTAGTAAAAAGTAAGGTTTTGGTTTTTGGTTTGGTGAAATGGAAAGGGTAAAAAGAGTGATGTGGTTGGGGTTTGAAAATGGTTGATATGGAAAAGGTTTAAGGGGAAAAGGTTGAAAAGGATAAGGCAAAAAATTATTAAGGTGGTAAAAGGGTAAAGAGATAAAGAGAGTGAAGATGTTAAAGAGGGAAATGGGAGAAGGGGTAAATTGATAAAAGGGAAAGGAAAATAAAGAGGCTAAGGGGAAAATATATGGAGGCCAAGAGAAGAAGAAGGAAAAAGGGTGGGTTTGGAAGTCAAGAAATAATAGGCCAAGAGGGATAATAAATTAAATTACAACAAATAAAACCAAGGTTACCATCCAATCTTGAAGAAGAATGTTGATGAAAATGTTGGTGTTGATGTTGTTGAAGCAATTTTGGTAGAAATTAAATATAAATTTTATGATTTGGATCTTTATTCTCAATATGATAACCTCCTTGATGTTGCCTCCAAACATAAAACAAAATGTTAACAACCAAAAGACTAACTTTCAACTTTTCAACTTAACCTTAGGTGAAGGAAAGGAGGGGGATTTGTAGCATGTGTTATGAAGAGTCATGCCAAAAGAGGAATAATATAGTTATGGCATCATTTTATATGTGGTGGATGAATTAGTCAAAATGAGGTGGGTGGGGATTCCCATTTGGGTTGGTGAGTGTCCCATTTGGGTTAAGAAGTCAAAAATGGGTGCCCTCTATCTTAAAAGAGGTAGGTATCTTATTTTTGAGGTTAATTTTATGTAAAATAATTACAGAATTATAGTTACTTGAGGGTAAATTTTCCATATTTCAATGGGTGGACTTGTGATTCTTAAATGAGGTCATCAAGCACTTTGGGAAGGGTTATAGGTGGGGTATGATGTCCCACATCAAGCCACATCACTTCTAAGCCATGTCACTTGCCATATCACCTCATAAATCACCTTATATGTCACTTGAAATGTCACATGACATGTCACTTGCCTTGTCACATGCCATGCCACTTTTCATGTCATCATGAATAGTGATAGTGGGTCCTATAGTGAATAGTGATAGTGAATAGTAATCTCAAATAGTATTTTTGAATAGTATTATGTGACTAGGAAAATAGTGATTTAGTTGGGTTAAGAGGGGTTTGTTAAGGGATAAGAAGGTTTATGGGGTCTTTAGGGGGGTCAAAATACATTTAGTCATTGAAAACTACAAGTGTATAATTTTCTAGTGTCTATATTTTTCCCCTTTTTATTATGCATCTTTGAGTTAACAAGCTGTAAAATAATAATGAATCACTTGGTCGAAGGTCAAGGTGTTTTGAGTATGGGAGGAAGTGTTCCCACTCAAACCAATAGTTAATGAGGGAAGGTTAAATTTGGTGTAGGTTTGATAAGTAATTGGTGGTGAGGCAATAGGTAGTGCCATAAGGTAGTTGAGTATGTGAAATGCAAATGGGTGTACAAAATGTGACTAAGCACGATAGTTAAGATTATGTAGATATTAAATTTCCCAATGTTGATAACAATAAGGTTGATCTTAGAAATACATGTGATATGGATAACCAGTTGACAACATTGGTCATACCTGATAGATTTGGTATTGGTCACAAGTATCCAAGGTAAGAAGCACTCCTAAAAAATAACATAATTAGTCAGGTCATGTATGAGGTGGTGTAAATGTTAAAAATTTAAAAATGGTAAGGTTGGTCATTATAGTCAAATGTTTTTGCAAAACATGCTAATGTTTTGGGTTAGAAGTAACCAATGTCAAGGTGGGCATGGTGAAAGCATGGGTGGATTGGGTATGGGTTGGAAGGGGATAGCCAAGCTAACTCTAAATGCATGCAAAAAGTGGATGTTTCGTACATAATTCCATGGATATGAATCCAAAAATAATGTTACACCAAATGTAGTTATTTTAAGGTGAAGAGTGTAGTTTAACTTGGTTACCCAAATTTGACATCATGTAGTTAGGTCCAATTGAAGGATGTTTAAGAAAGGGAAGTTCTAAAAGGGTGGAAAATATAGGTATCAAATAGTTTTCTCATTATTTTGGTAGAAATGGTGGATGAGATTACCTAGGATGAAATTAGATAATTTCATCAATTATGTAAAAGGAATTTATAATCATGGATAAGCAAGTTCAAGCCTGAAATTTCTATTACCATTTAAAATGGTGAAATATGCTTTACCAAGCTTTAGAAAATTGGGACTACTTGAATTCCCATGGTGATCTGATGGGTTCTTTCATCACCATCTAAATAAGTTGACATTTTTCACACTTCATAATAATGTCATTAATAGGATATGGAAGTGTATGATTTAAAAATTCAAGGAAGCAAAGTAGTAGAGTAGGTAAACAAGAAGTGGTTAAGATTCAAACCCTCTACCTTTGAGTTAGTGGGGCCCCAAAATAAGTAAGCATTGAGTTTTTAGAGAATTCAGATAAAGACACTAAGGGGTTTTGGAATATATACTTAGAAAAATAATAATATTAATTAAATGAGGGAGCATGTTATGTATTTTGATTACAGAGTAAGGCTATTTCAAGGCTTAAGAAGATGTAGTATGAGAAGGGAGAATCAAGAGAAATTATTGGTTGGAAGGTTAGGGTGTGTGAGAGGGTGTGGCTATCTTCCCCATGTAGGTATCCGAAATCTTCCATTTGAAGGTTTTTTTAGTTTTGATTCTAACATCTTTGAAGGTTAGAGTAAAAGGGGTTTAAAATAGGTAAGACTAGAGGGGGTGGGGAAGGAATCTTCATCCTAATGGCTTAGTGACAATCAAGCTTATTGGTTAGTCATATGAGCCCATAATACTAGCCAATTATGTCATAAATCCATATGATTGGTATATATCTCAAAGTAAATCAAAATCAAGTGGAAGACTTTTGAGTTCGTAGCATGCTCAAAATGGGTAGATGGTTTAAAAGGGAAAAAGGTGATAGGTAGGGTGAATGGAGTAGATATAGAGGTATAAGAAAGAGGTTCTAATCACAACACATAGAGGAATTAAAGGAAGAAAAGTATGTACCTAAGGTAATGAACCTAACTATATTTTGTGCATTAAGGCAAGGACATGGAGGACATAAGGAAATAGACAATGAGATGTACATAGAAGTAGTTAAACTAGTGAACATACTCTAATGAGTGAGAAGGTGGAGTGCTAATGGGAGATAATAAAGGAGTTTCAACAAGGGATAAGGTGAAGGCAAACAAAGATATGGATGAAGAAATAGGTAGAGAAAAAAATAAGGTTGTAGATAAATATTAAGGTAGAGAAGGATGGAAGGATCCAAGCATGGTTATATAGGAGGAAAAAGAAGGTTAGGAAGAACAAGAAATGTCTTCAAGATGAGAAAAATGAAAGGAAATGGAGAAAAGGGAGAGGATGGTGGAAAATAATGAAAGGAAATGAGATGAAGATAAAGGATGAAGATCAGGGATGATAAGAAGAAAGAGGAAGAATTGAAGTAAGGATAGAAAGAAAGGATACTCACACAAATGCAAAAGATAAGTGATAACTGAGATGGAAAGAGGAAAAGGGGAACACAAAAGGCAAAAGGAAATAATTGACAAGAATAAAAGAGGCAATTATGGAAGGCTTCTCAAAGGATAAATACCTAGGGAGAAACTAGTTGTGGAGAAAAAAAAAAGACAAAAGATTAAAGGATGGAAAAATGTAAATAAGAAGAATGGAAAATGGATATGGTGGGAAAAATGGAAAAATGGTAGAGAGTGGTGGTATAAATAAATAAAAAGTATAGTTACAAAAGAAATAGAAACCTTGCAAGATGCATAGTATGATGGAGAATTGGTGAGGAAAATAGAGTGATAAAGAGGGTACAACAACTAGCTAAGGGTGAGGGGAGATGATGAGGATAGTGAAAGAAGCTGAAGGGGATAAAGGATAAGGTTGGTAATAAGTGGAGAGAGAGACCAAGAACATGAGAAGTGGGTGAGGGAGTGAGCTGTGAAGTATTTTCAAGGAAAGGAAATGGGGAGGCTAACGAGGTAGAGTAGGTGGTGGTTTTATGGGAGATAATAGGGGCCATTGAGGAAGGTTGTCAACCTTTGTGTTAAAAGAGATTGATAAGCTAGAAAAGTGGTTAAAAGAGATTGACAAGATAAAGGGAGGGAGGTGGTTAGGGGATAGTTAGAGAAGTGGAGGAAGAGATTTTAGGTGAGAAGGGAAAAGAAATAAGGATGCAATCGAGCTAACCTCAATAACTAAGCACTACCTACATAGTCAAAAAAGACCTTAGGATGATGTAGTTCTCTTAGTAAAGGGGGAAAAATTGAAGAGGAAGTATTAGATAGTGTTAAAATATAAGGATAGTAAAGAAATAATTCAAATCTTCCTTGATGTAGGATACCCTAAGCAAGAGGTCACTGTTAGTAATGGAAATGAGTGAGAAGAAAAAGGGGATGGGAATTAGTTGTTAGTGGTTGAGCTACCCTTATAAGTGAAGCAATGCCTACATAGTCCATGGACATCAGGGTAATGTATTTTAACTAGATTTGGGTGAGTGGTGTTCAAATTGGCTACCCTAATTTGATGGACCACATGGGTTGGTTTGGACTGAGGGAGAAGGCTTTGTAAAACAATAGTTTTGGGTTTTGTTGAAAGTGTCAGTGAAAGTGAATAGTGTAGACCAATAAATAGTTATCATAATGATCCCATATTTAGTAGGATTACAGATATAGATGGGAAAGGTAATATAAATTATAAGGGAACATGATACTAATTACCATAAATTATCTTCAATGGAGATAATCCAAAGAAGAGGTGCTTTTGTTAGGAGGTTACACCTTCTAAAATTGTGTGAGGGTAGGATTTTGGAGATAGTGTTGACCATTACAAGCTATGTTTTAGGAGGTGGGGGTCTATATGGATCTATAGAGTCACCTTGGCTAAGGTTCATCACCATTATGAGCCAAGTTTTAAGGGTAGTGGTGAAGTGATGACCAATAAAGAATTTATTTGATGATCAAGTAGATTCTACAAGTAAGGAAGTGAGCAGTGTGTTCAACAATAGAGAATGGACCTTACCTGACCCAAAAGCTACATGGGTAGGCTAGAAAAATTATGGCCATATCTATATCATCTATCCCAGCTCTGTGGAACCAATGAATTATTAGTTTTGCTAGTTTAGGCCTAACCAACAAGAACCTATCTACCTGGGAGAAGATGGTGGTTCCCTTGTTATAGATGAACATTCATCTAGCACAAAATAAAAGACTACCATGTTAGAGCATGTACTGCCAATGGTTAGGGTATGACATTTAAATCTTATGGAAATGAGTTAGTAGTAAGGGTAGGGTAGAGGGGACAAAAGGTTAATGTATTGGTGTGAACTCATGGTGGACTACCTCTGATGGAAGAGTTTCTATAGTGGCAAGGATTTAGAAGTTACCACCAACAACAATAGTGGTAGTTTTGAAGGCATGATCATCATAGTATCCCATGGTTAGAAGCTAATTTACATCAACTATGCCAAAGGTGATAATGACACTAATGACCACTAGGTCTATAAGGGTCATGATATGACAAAGTAAGGAAAGACATCAGGTGTGAATTAGATGATAAGGGCAACAAAAAGATATCATGATGGTGCATAATGGATTTATCAAGATGACCAATCATATTGAGAGTGATGTGTCCATGTTAAAAGGTAGGTAGAGATGACCATATATATTTGTAATTCTATTCAAGGGAATAAATGACATCATGTGACCTTCTCAGTTGACATAATGGAGAACTAGGTCAACAAGGAAGAATGGGTAAGTATTCTATTTAAAGAATCATGATAAGGATCAGTATCAAGATCAGATCATGTCCTTCATGTAAGCACATCTAGATTCACATAATCATCATTCAAATTTCCATCTCAAATGATGTTTTATGTCCCTCCATGCACTAAGACTACCATCCTCAACCACATTCATCATAAAAAACAATAGAAACAAGAAATAGGAGTGTCATCCCCTTATACCATACTAATGTTACCATATAGCTCATGAGGAAAACTTTCTTAAATAAATGATGCTTTATTCATAAGGTATGTTGATGTATGCATGTGCTTTAGGCCATGTGTAATCTGATGACTATGTATGTGTAATGTAATTCCTCACACTCTAAATAAAATATTGCCCATTTTTCTATGTACAAAATGTGTTGGATGTCACTGGTTGAATGGTATCATGCTTAAGGTTATGTGGATACTTATGAATAATATGTTTATGGATATGATTGGTATGGTTTTGGTTTTTATAATCTCACTTAATGTAAAAAGAATGATTATTGTTGTTATAACACTAGATGGTAAAATTCATGAGTAAAACACCAACCAAGCACATTAAGAACAAGGCACAATGTTTTGATTTTGATAAAGACTAAAAATATACTTGAATTAGGATTGGCTTAATGAATATAAACCCCTCAAACACTATGCATGATTAGTCCTTAGTCGATAAAAAGGTTTCTTGATCATAGGGTGTCAAGAAAGTTCTAAATCACTTTATTTATAGATAGTCTAAAGGGAAGATGGGTGATGGGTGGTGTGAAGGGTAATGGTGATATGGATGAAAACTTCATGTGAATTATTTTTCCCCTTTTATATTTGACCTAAGAATGGTAATAGACAAGTTCATGTCATATGCTAGATGTAGACTGATCAATGTGAAAATTCTATATATGGAAGTCATTTGTGGCTTCCAAATTAGTATGTTGCTAGAGAGCCAATTATGGCTTTAGAATTTGTTGTGATAGTGGGTATTTTGATTTATTTCTATATATGGGAAGCTGATTGATGCGAGAAGCTTCCAATAAATTGATCTGCTTTTGACAAAGTGAACTTAGCCATCCTTTAAGGGAGTGGTCTAAGATTATTGGCTTTGTTTAATGATCTTAATAGCTATCCTTTAAGGGAGCAATCTACCTTACATCTGGTAGTTTTTATTTTGTTTTTGGGTAGTTTTCCTTCTAGGGATCAATCTAAAATACTTAATATATTGACCCAAGTAATTATTTTAAGATGAAATGTGTTTAGACATAGACCAATCTAATTAGGTTTAGAGGTTGACCTTTATGAAGTAGAAAATTTACACAAGAAGGTCAATGATATGTGAAAGGGTGTGGTTTTGAGAGATAATGACCATGGGATTCTATCTTGTTAGAGATGAAAAGTATCCATGAGAACCATGCTATGGGTAGAGCTGTGGTACCCATATTTAGGATTAGTCCATGAATATGATGGTTAATCACATGGTTCTATGTTGTAATAATTCATCCTCAAAAGGGGATAAGGAAGGTGGGTGAAGTTTAAAATATCATGATCAAGGGATGAACTTAAGTTAGACAAATACGTGAGCTTTATCCTTCTTTAATAGAAAACTGACATAGATGTGAAACATTGAGAGGTTCAGGCTTTGGTTTGCCTTTAAGAAAGGACAAATGATAATCTCCTAATCCATACTTATGGGTAATAATGCAGGGTTCAATCCAATTGAAAGGAAACTTGCCTCATTTACTCTTCTCCATGTTGGTCAAGTGTTAGTTTTCTTTTAGGATAAGATCTCTAATATTGAATTCCCATTATTTGAAGTGCTTGTTATAAGCATGGGTGATACACTCTCAATAGATATGAAGATGGTTAAGGGAAGTAAGGTGATGTTCATTAAGTAATTTAAGGCATAAAATGCATTATTTATAATAATCCTCTTCAAAAATGATGTCATGTAAGTAAATATGAAGAGAGGGAATCTAGAATTCAAGAGGTAGAATAGCCTCTGTGCCAAAGACTAGGGAAAAAGGTGTAGCACTTGTAGTTTGGATACTAGTGTGATAGGCCCATAAAAAAAATAAGATATGTATGTGTCAATCCCAGCCTAAAGCACTTAAAAAATTGGTCATCATTTTGATGAGGGTTTTTTTAGAGGCTTCTACCTATCCATTTTTTTGTAGATGGTAAGGTGAGGAATGGTTGAGTTTGATGCCAAAAGCATTGTAGAGGACTTGAAATTTTTTTTGAATGATTTTATGTTATCTATTATGATTTTATGAGGGACCCCAAAATGATAGATAATGTGATGATTGATAAAATCTATAATTTTTTACCTTTAGTGGAGATAAGGGGGATGGACTCCACCGATTTAGTGAAATATTTGATAGCAGTGATGATATATTGGTGTCAATGAGAAGTGTGAGGATTGATTTCTCTAATGAGATTTAACCCCCCACTATGAGAAGGGATAATAATCCATGGATAACTAAAGGCCATGAGTAGGCACATGATGTAAGTTAACATGTTTTGGCATTTAACATACTTCTTTACATAGTCACAACAATCTTGATTGAGGGTAGGACAATAGTAACCCAGGCATAGGATTCCTTTGGTGATAGTGAGGCCACTAAAATGTCCCCCACAAACTCCATTATGGGTTTCTTTGATGGCTTGAGGAATTTCATGACTATGTAAACAATAGAGGAGAAGACCATCAAAGCCATGTTTATATAAGATTCTCCCTAGTATGGTATAATGAGAGTTGCCCTGCATAAAGGCCTTCTTGGCATTCTTTGAGAGGTTAGGTGGAATGATATCCAAGTTAAGGTAATTAAAGGTTTGGTCATACCAGACATTAGAAGGAGATGCCTCCACACTGAAGATGGTTGTAAGGTCTAAACCAATATACAAGGGCATAATGAAATGGTGAATGGTGACAAATAATTTGGATTCCATAGGTTGAGATGGTTTTCAAGATGTAAAAGAGGCCATTGTGTCTGCAAATTTGTTAGTAGATCGAGTCACTAATTAGATTTGATAATGGTCAAAATATGTTAGGATTTTGTCAATGAGGAGCTTATACTTTTATAAAAAGTTATTTTTACATTGATAAGACCCATTAACCTAGTTAATCATGAGTTGAGAATCACCAAAGATAGAAATGGTTTTGATTTTTATGTCGAGAGCAGTTTAGAGACCGATGACCAAAGCTTCATATTCTACCATATTGTTAGTACATTCAAAGTTGATTTTAAAGGATAATGGAAGGGGTTAACCATGGAAGGGTATGATAATTATGCCTACACCACCACCATGTTGGCATTTAGATCCATACAAAAACATGGTCATTTGGTAAGAGGGTTCTCCCTGAGAAAGAGTTGTAATAGACTCATCAAGAAATGTTAATGGAATGGGATGGTTATTTGGGAGAGGGGCTTCATCTAATTGATAAAAAATGACCTACCCCTTACTAGATTTTTGGTGAATAAACTCAAGATCAAACACAACTAGAATAATGAGCCACTTAGCTATACATTGATTTTTGTATGGCTTGGAGTGCATATACTTGAGTGGGTCGGTGTTAGTGATAACATATGTTTTATGATTAAGAAGGTAGTGACAAAGCATAGAGGCAATAAAAATGAGAGTGAGACAAAGATTTTTAGGATGGGTATATCATTTCTCTTACTCTAGAAGCATGCAACTAATATAGTAAATGCTTTGCTCCTTATTTTATTCATCTTGATGAGCTAGCATGGCTCCTAAAGAGTGATCAGTGGTGGATACGTAAAGGTAGAAAGGCTAGTCATCCCTAGGTTAGATAAGAATAGGTAGAGAAAGAAACTAATTTTTGAGTGAATCAAAGGCTTATTGACAATCTTTGGTCCATCTAAAGGAGGTGTCTTTCTTCAAGAGGTGGTGAAAGGGTTGGCATCTGTCTGATAATTGAGAGATGAAGCAATAGATAGATTGGAGTTTTCCCTGTAGACTATGAAGTTGCTTAAGGTTTGTTGGAGGAGGTATTTCTAGGATGGCCTTGGATTTATTAGGTTCAATCTCAATTACATGAATGGAGATGATAAATCCCAAAATATTTCTAAATAAAACCCCAAAGATGTATTTTTGGGATTGAGTTGAACATAGAATTAGATCAATAAGTCAAAAATGATAGTAAGAATAGATAAATGGTCCTTGAGGTGTTTATATTTTCTAAGGATATCATCCACATAATCCTCTACAATTTTATGAATAAGATCATGGAATACATAGGTCATGGCCCATTGATACATTGCTCCTAAAGTTTTTAAGCCAAAAAACATGACTCGATAGAAGAAGGTTCCCCAAGTAGTAGTGAAGGTAGTTTTATGTTGGTCTAAGGGGGTGATTAGGATTTTATTATATCCTAAAAATCTATTTCAGGAATAAAATCTCATGACCTATAGTAAGGTTAAGTAGTTCGTCAATGTTGGGTAAAGGAAAGTCATATTTGCGGCATGCAAGGTTAACGTCTTAGAAATCCACACAAAGGCAAAGTCCCCTAATGGGCTTGGTAATGGGAAAAATATTAGAGACCCATTGTGGGTAGTCAATGGGTTGAATAAAGTTGATGGATAAAAGACATTGAAGTTCTTCCTTGATGAGAATAGATATACAAGGGTGCATTTTGTGAAGATTTTGTTGTACCAGCTTAGCCTCTAGATAGGTAACAATGTTATGAACGGTGATGGAGGGGTCCATCCTAGGCATATCTTGATAAGACCAAGTGAATGTTATGCTATGGTCCTAAAAGAAGGCATGATAATCATGTTTCTCATTGGAGTCCAAGGATTGGCCCAGTTTAATGATATGAGGATTCTCTTGGGTTCTTAAGTTAGCATCAATAGTTGATTCATTGAGCATGGTTTGGCCTTTTAGAGGGAAGGATTTATAGATGGGAGAGTCTCCTACACCAAGGTAGGTAAGGATAGAATTATCATATTGGCACTAAATGGTATAGATGGTGGGTGAATCATGGTTGATCATTTTAGGGTGGATGAGAGGAAAGGTTTTAGTTTGGCCATGGTGCTGACAAGTCAGTGGGCCTAAACTAATGGTACTTATCAAAAAAAGTATATGGGATGATTTCAAAGTCTTCAAATGGAGTTGGTAAGGGTAGATGTTCTACAAATTAGAAAGGTGAGGCCGATAGAGGTAGAATTACTTGATTTGGATTGATGTGGTTGGAGGTTTTCCAAATGGGAGAGATGGGATTGGTGAGGTTGAATGTTCATTGATAGTGGTGAGAACTAGTTTTAGTGATGTGAGTTGCTTCAAGGGAATGTATCCCAAGCTAAATAACTCATGATTTTTTTGTGTTTTGATGATGGTAATTTTGAGAGGCCCTTATTTATAGAGTTTGAAATCAAACCCTTTCCAAGTGCACCGATGAAGGAAGGTCAGATTGCTAAGATAAGAAAAGTTGGAAGTGAATAGTTAGAAATAAGGCATAAGGATGAAAGATATGAGTGGCTTATCAAGTCCCCCATAGACAAAATATGTTATATTGCTGGAAAGGGCAAAGGGGACAAGGTTACCAATATTGGGATCATAAGATGGATCATTTTAGAGATTTCCAAATTCATGTGGAGAAGAGAAAGCATCCAAACCTAAGAGTCGATATTCCCCCAATGTGAGATGTTAAAATGTGGATTGAAAGGGGTTTTTGATTGGGATTTGAGCTAATGGGATGGTTGAGCTAGTGGATACTTCCTCATTGTTATAGACATAAGTGTTGGTGGGTGGGGTTGATGTAGTGGTTTGGTTAGAGGTTGGTTATGGAGGGGGTGAAGGTGGAATGAGGATGTCATTGGGATGATATTTCATATTAAAAGAAGTGAAGGGACTTATATCAAAAAAAATTGTGATTACGTATCCCTGATGTTTGAATTTAATACATTGGTGAAGGGTGGAAGGGATGCAACCCATGGCATGGATCCAAGGGAAACCAAATAACACATTATATTTAAACTTGCCCTTTATGACATAAAATAGTTCAAGAATAGTTTCAGGCCCCAAATGGATGTGGAGAATAACTATTCCTAGAGTGGGAGCCAAGGTATAATTAAATGATTAGAGAACTATTAAGATTTTAGACATGATGCTTTTAGGTATTCAAATTTGATCATAAGTGTGGGAGGAGATGGTATTGATACTATCTCCCCCATTAATCATGACTCTTTTGACACATGTATGATAGATGGATATGATGATGAAAAGAGGGGGGTCAGGGTCTTTGCTATGATATGGTAGAATTTATGATTCTTAAAAAGTGACCATGGTAGCATGTTAGATGGCTCCAATCAAAGATGTAAGAGGTTGGAGATAATCTAGTTGAACCTCTATAAAATATAGTGCTTCAATTAAAGCTTAATGATATTGAGGTGAGGTGATAATTAAGTCATAAAGGCTCATTTTGATTGGTTTTTGGTGAATTTGTTTTAACACCAAGAACTAGATGAATGCAGATGCATTAGAAGAAGAAGGGGCTTCCAAAATGGAGACTTTGGTCTTGGGTGGTTGTGAGTGTGAGTGTGAAGGTGAAAGTGTAGTTTTTTGGGTGTGATTAGTTGGTTGGGGAGTTGAAGGATAAAACCATGGAATGACTACCTTGGCCTTGCCCTTTTCATTTTTTTGGATGGCTTCACCCATATTCCTTTGCTAAGCTTGAGACTGAGTCACCATATGAATGGCATTGATAAGGGGGATGGTTGCTTGCTTTAGTTCTTCTTCTTCACTCCTTGGTAGAAGTAAGGAAGTGGATGGTTGATAGGTGGATTGGATAGGTGGTATAAGAGATAAGGGACTTATAGAAGATTCACCTAGTAGATCATCCTCCTCTAAATGGCCATGAATAATTGATTGGAGGGATTTAATTTTTTTTATCATGCCCAAGGTTCCTATGATAAATACAAATCAAAGTATCCTTAAACCAAGTTAGATTTGGGTGAGTGGGGTCAAAAATCTTGTGTGGTGGTAAGCTAATGATAGAGGCTTGTAGTAGTCTTTGGAAAATGGTTGTATAATATTTTAGTAAAGATCTAGAAGGTGGTGAAGTTTTAACTTTGGGTGTAGGGATCTTATGGGAGAAAGTTTTTTGGATTGGAATCATGTTTGGTGGAGTGATTTTGGTTAGTGGTTTAGGAAGAATTGGCTTAGTTGTAATAGGCTTAGGAATTGAAGGTCTAGATGATGAGGGTTTAATAGATGGAAAAGTGGATGGAGAAAAGTTGGTAAGGAATGATGATGAACTAGAGGGTTAGGTTGTTACAAGAAGAGAAAGGGGAGATGGTTTTTTGGAGGAAGAGTAGTTAATGATAATGGTGGAAGGATGTGGTCCCAAAATAGAGGGTAAAGGTGAAGGAGGTGGTATGGGCATAACCAGAGGTTGTGGCCTAGGCAACCCTCCCTTTTTAATAGGTTTAATTATATTTGACTTTGATCGGGTTGATATGGTTAAATCCAATTTCAATGGAGAGTGAGTAAGATTAGGCATGGGAAGGATCCTTCAATTTTTTTGTGGCTTGATGAAACAAGCATAGAGTGGTTTGACAAGTTTAGGTTAGGGTAGGTTAGATGGTTCACTGGTGATCTTAAGAGGGGTAGTTGGTGGAGTTATAACAATAGGCTCGAGGGTAGACTCAAGTGAGGTTGAAGGTTCATATTTGATTTTGATACGAGAGTCTAAGCTAATGCCAAAAAGTGGCTTTATCAAAGTTAGGTTTGGAGGTAAATTCCAAACTTTAAACGAGATGGGAGAAAGGTTTATAAATGGGTCTTTTGCTCTGATCATTGGTTTCAAAGTATAATCCCTTTGGGGAAGAAGGAGTGGTTTCAATGTTGCTATATTTGGTGGAAGGTTCTGAGGGTGATGATTGGGTGGATGAGGGTAAGTTTTCTCCAACAATAATTTCCAAGGGAGGTATAAATGGTTCTATAATAGGAGTGGTGGGGGTATTGATTTTAGATGAAAGGGAAAGCATAGTTTCTTTTTGGGTTTGGTTATCCAAAGAAGTAGGTGGATTTTCTACTTGGATTAGAAGTGGTGGATGAAATGGGCAATGGAATGGTTATCTCCTTAGGTATTTCCACAATAGGAGAGGTGGATAGAACTATTGTTTAATCCAAGGAAGTGGAAAGGGTAGCTACTTCCTCCATTTGGGAACCTAGAGAAATACATGATGGTGGATTATTTTCCTCTATTTGGGTGATAGAGGTGATGACATTTTCAGCAATGGGCACTTTACTGATGACATTAATTACGTACCCCTCATGTGAGTTGGAGGATTCAGGTTGGTTTTCATGGTGTTGGGTTGAAGGTGGATGATTTGGGAATGGTTTTTGGAAAATATCAAGATATTGGTGATAAGGAGCATTTGGGTTATCAAACACAATCTCCCCTCTATCAATTAGGTCTTGGAAAATTATCATAAAGGTATTGCATCTATTAGTATCATATCTAATGACTTGATGATAATCACAATGATCATTCTCATTGTACCACCCAGGAAGGGGGTGAGAAGTATCAAATTGTTGAGGGGGATTAATGGGTGGAAGTTGGATTAGATTTGCTTTAAGTAATTGTTCCAAGATTGATTTATAAGAATCCCCAATTGAGGTAAATGATTTTTAAGGAGCCTAGTTTTGGGTATAGTTTTGGTGATTGGAAGGATGGTTGGTTCAAGGTGTTTTGTTGATGGTTGGAGGAGATGTGGTTTTGAGCATAACTAAATGTGTTGATGATTTTGCTTTAGAATTAGTTGGGTTCATGGTTCTGGTGGTGGATGAGTTAGTGGATTTGAAACTAGATTTTTTATTTTGAAGATTCAACTTCCCTTCATCAATAGCATGCCTTTCCAATTTGTGGGCCATAGTGAGTGCTTCATCAAAGGTCTTAAAGTTTTAGACTTAGAGAGTTGGAGAAACATTCTTGGCACACCCCTTAGAGAATAATTTGATCAATTCAAGTTGGGGTAATGGGAAGGTAAGTTGATTGAATATGATCCTCCATCCAGTAATGAAATCAATAATGGACTAATCTTCAAATTGTTTGATGAAGTATAGGTCAGTAATGGAGACCTTTTTAGATATGTTTATTGAAGTGTGTTTTAAAAAGGTTTGTGCCAATTGAGAGAAAGAAAAGAAAGAATGAGAGGGAAGGGCACTATACTAGTCAAGGGTGACTCTGGATAATGACATGGGAAAGGTCCAGAGAAGGAGAGCATCATAATAAGTGATCAAGTAATAAGTATGATGAAAATCTCTTAGGTGCTACTAAGGATCCTCTTTACCTTGGAATTTAGAAATTTTGGGAAATTCCCACTGATGAGGGTAAGCATGAATGGGCATAGATGGATGGATAGGCTCATTAAAAATTTGGTCATAATATAAAATATTAGTTGAGGTGGAGATGGATGAATCCAAACTATTCATTTTGTCTATTAGAATTTTGATTAGATCAGGTTGAGGTTGGGAAGTCATATAATTAAGAGGTATATTTTATTAGAGTTGGGTTATGACAATGTATGAATAGGCAATATATGGTACTAAAGAAGCCACATATTAATTAGTGGTACTAAGATGTTGAGATGGTATCACATAATAAATAATTGGTATGAAATCTTGGGTGGAGGGAGGCATGTACCCTTATGGGTGAGGTACAAACTAGTAAGTTGTCATAGATACTTGTTGAGAAAAGTATGTGGTTGGTATGGTTGAGGTAGGAGGAATTTGGGAAAGTTGAGGTTGGGTAATTACTCTAGTGCTGATTGGGGAAAGGTTTTGAGGTATGGAAAGCATTAGGATTTGAAGTGAGACTATGGTTGAGGGATTGGTTACAACTAAAAAGAAGATAGATACTAGAATGGAAGATAATGTATTAGTGGATGGGGTATAGGTAATAAATGGCAAGGTTGAACCCATATGGGGTGTGATAGGAGGTGTTTGGTTGGGGGGTGGAAGATTGGTTTGAGGTTGGGTAGATGGGGTGTTGAAAGAGGCATGGGTCAATGGTTGGGTTGAAGTGGTACCTACCATAAAGTGAGATGGCATGCCAAGAGAAAGATCAGAAGAAGGAACCAAAGCAAGTGGGTTACGGTGAGGTAATGTGTTGAGGTAATGTTGTAAAGCCACTAGAATATTGATGAGGAAGGAATTAAAGTCTATATTTCCTCTAGATATGTTGGGAGTATATAAGGAGAATGTGGTGACGGAGAATGGTGAGGTGAATCATGAGGAGATTTGTCAACATCTAAGGTATAATCCATAGATGAATAAGAAGGTGGTGGTTGGTTGTTTTGATTTCTCACTTGTTGTCTAGTTGAAACCATGTGAGAAAATAGGGAATGCTATTGCAACACTCACACCTTAAATAAAGATCAAAACCAAAAATTTCAAAGCAATCAATACATACACTAAGAAGTATATTTTATCCTTAGGATTACTTTTAAATCACTTTTGGATTATGCCTAAAGAGTGTGATAAGGGAGGTTAGCTTGAAAAATGGGTACTAAAGTGGAAGTCTATAGATAGTTTTAGGTTGTTAAGGTGCTAAAATTGAATATCTATGTTGAACCTCAGTATGTGGCTTGGTTTTTTGGGTTTGCTCCCCTCACTTCATGATCCTACAGCTAGTTCTATCACTTAGACAATATATACCAAGTTCAGAGTTTATACTCAACTAGAGAGATGAGTTGGTTCTCCCCTTGATGGTGAAATATAAGTGGGATAGCTGAAAGGGGGTAAGTTTTCTATCAAGTGATGAAATCTTGGTTATTCCTTCTCTCAAGTATTGTTTTGATGTGTAAATTATTTTGTGGTTTGGTTTTGTGTGTGATAACAAGTGTGAATGCTATGATGAGATTAATTTACCTCCTAAGTTAATAAATTAACTAAAATCAACAAGATATCAATGAATTCAATTAATTTTAACCCAAAATAAACTTTTGGTGTCTTTTCATGCACACAAGGAACATTTAAGAATGTAACTAAATGCAAGATGAAAAGTGCAACCTATCCCTAGGATGATTTTTTTTAAAATATTTTTAATAAGAAAGGGAAAAAAATTCCTATATTTTGGAAATTAAAAAAATGACATTAATGCAAGAGAATGACTCTTCACTAATGCAATTATATACCTAAAAAAACTATGAACCCATAAGGGATCCCACTGAGTGTGCCAAAATGTTTCTCTCTATTTCTTTTTCTTTTTAGTTTTGAGAAGAAATAAACTAGTGATAAAGGGGGTGTAGAATAATACATGTTGAATGCACACGTTTTGAATCTAGACCTTGTGAGAACTCCTCTTTAGCTTGGGAGGATGACCTAAAAATAATAAAACACTAAAAGAGACTTGTTTGTTAGATAAGAAGATGGGTGGATTGCCTAGCATAAGCTATACCCTAGAAGTGAAATCTTCCTAGGGGGATGTCAATCCACCTACTTTTAACACTTAAGTTTGATAGATAAAAATGAAATAAAAATGTATTTAAAATAAAAAACTGAAATTAAATACAAAAAATAATGTAAATTTAATTAATTAAGACTAAATGCTTTGTTAAGATGATTAAACTAAAGCAAATAGTTTGAATAAATAAAATTGCTGAAAATTAGTTAAAATCAAGATTTTGGTTTGGTGAAATAGAAAGGGTAAAAAGAGTGATGTGGTTGGGGTTGGAAAATGTTTGATATGTAAAAGGTTTAAGGGGTGAAGGTTGAAAAGGATAAGGCAACAAATTATTAAGGTGTCAAAAGGGTAAGGGGATAAAGAGAGTGAAGATGGTAAAGAAAGAAATGGGAGAAGGGGTAAATGGATAAAGGGGAAAGGAAAATGAAGAGGCCAAGGGAAAAATATATGGAGGCCAAGAGAAGATGGTAAAAGGGTGGGTTTGGAAGTCAAGAAAGAATAGGCCAAGAGGGATAAGAAATTAAATTACAGTGAATAAAACCAAGGTTACCTTCCAAGCTTGAAGAAGAATGTTGATGAAGATGGTGGTGTTGATGTTGTTGAATAAATTTAGGTAGAACTCCGATCCTTTGGATCTTTCTTCTCAAGATGATAACCTCCTTGATGATGCCTCTAAACCTAAAACAAAATGTTAACAACCAAAAGACTAACTTTCAAATTTATAATTTAACCCTAGGTGAAGGAAAGGAGGGGGATTTATATCATGTGTTATGAATAGTCATGCCAAAAGAGGAATAATAGAGGTATGGCATCATTTTCTATGTGGTGGATGAATTAGTCAAAAAGAGGTTGGTGAGGATTCCCATTTGGGTTGGTGAGTGTCCCATGTGGGTTAAGAAGTCAAAAATGGGTGCACTTTGTCTTAAAGAGGTAGGTATCTTATTTTAGAGGTTAATATTATGTAAAATTCTTGTTTAATAATGGTATTTTGATAGGAAATTTTCCATATTTCAATGGGGGCCCTTGTGATTCTTAAATGAGGTCATCAAGCACTTTAGGAAGTGTCCTAGGTGGGGTATGATGTACCACAACAAGCCACATCACTTTTAAGCCATGTCACTTGCCATATCACCTCCCAAATCCCCTTCCATGTCACTTGACATGTCACATGCCATGCCACTTGACATGTCATCATGAATAGTGATAGTGGGTCCCATAGTGAATAGTGATAGTGAATAGTAATTTCAAATAGTATTTTTAAATAATATTATGTGACTAGGAAAATAGTGATTTATTTGGGCTAAGAGGGGTTTGTTAAGGGTTAATAAGGTTTAGGGGGTATTTAGGAGGTCCCAAGGCATTTAGTCAAGGAAAACTACAAGTGCATAGTTTTCTATTATATGTATAGGAAACTGATAATGCTTTGTCTTGTTTCCTACATCCCCAAATTGCTTCCTCATTATAAAACACATTTTTCCAATGACCATGTGAGATCCATAAAATGTGATTTTATTCTATTTTATAAAATCCTCTTCCACACTCCACCAAATTTTATATGTAATTTCTTTCTCTACTAGCTTATTTGGTACATACTTAGGGAGGCGTAAAGGGTGGAACTTATGATTAGTGATCATGATCATCATATAATCTGGGTCTAACCAATAGTCACCCCAAGGAGCTAGTGTATCCACTATGTTATTTGAAATTTAGGGTAGTGAGGCCTCATAAATTGACTACCATACTTGAGGATACACATCATTGGTAATTCATTCCATGTGCTTAGTATATGCATATATTTGCATAAACTTATAATAATCATAAATGTAATTATTTATAAAGTCAATGGTTGGGCTCCAATATTCCCTAAGGTATCTATACATCATGACCATTACTACAGAAACATGTCTAGGTATATTGGGCCACTTACCTTTATGTAAAAATTCCTTATTTAGCTTGAAGCTGATGATCTCTCTAGGGGCAAAAGTTACGTCACTAGTCATTATCATATATAGTAATGGCACCTAATCCAGGTTGAGAGAATGAATACTTGGCATGCCATACATTCTATTCAATAAGCCATCCCAATACATACCCCCATTCTAAATATTGTAATGGGGTTGGGATAATTTCCCTTTAGGACCATAGTCTCCCTAAGAAGAAGCCATGAGCTCAAAATTTTCTCAATTGAATTATGCTTATTCCATGTTACCACCCTGTGTTTATCAAATATTGCATCTAGAATTGATAGAGATAAGTACCTTTAGAAGTCATCACCAGTGATGTAGGCCATGACCATCTAGTGTTCCATATTATGTAAGAAGGCATCTTATGTAATCTTTCTAGCAAAGAAAAAGTCTTGTAGTAGGTCAATATAGGGCATAATATTGGGCTTGGCCACTATGAATTTTAATCTTTTTCTCTTAAGAGAGAGTAATTATATAACCAATTAGAATTATATGGTTAATAGATTTCCTTCACGTGAAAATGTGTCAACATCATCGATTACATCTCATAACTTTGAGTAATTAGCATACTTATTGTCAAATATTATTGCATCAAACACTATGTCTCTAAGATCTATAGAATCCTTGATGGGTAATGGTGATGGTGATAATGTTCCTCTGAAACTCTTAGATGATGAAGGCATTATAATTTTTTGGTGTGATAAAAGTCTATTTCTATGTACTATGAAAACTCATTTTTACTAGTTGTTTATTTACAATGGATTCATAGGAAGCTAGGGATTTGTTCACAAAATAGTAATTGAGTTTGAATTCTCTTGTTAGCAATGAATACATCGATAGCTACACATCATGTATATATCCTTTTGAATTTAATTTTATTTTGTGTACTTTTAATGTCCAACATTCATATGTTTATTTTACTTGCATATTTCAAATATTATTATTTTATTTGGTGGGTTACATTCTTTGACAAGTGTCAAGAAGTAGTTTCATTATGTTGGCTAATTCTAGTAGGATTTTGGTAGTCAAGAGTCATGTTGGGACTAAGCCAATAATTATTTCAAACTAAATTATTTGAACATGAAGACCGAATAAAATTATCAAAGACCAAATCCCTCAAAATAATGTTTGAATAAAATGTCTGATCAAAATCTCTAAACAAAACCTACAAAGCACATAAATATGATGAATACTATTCTAGACAAATTATTAGATGAAAAATCCCAAAAAAAAGTTTTGATACAAAAATTTTGAATAAAAAACCAAGTACTTAAAAAATTTATTTGAATAAAATGTTTAAACAAAATACCTGATGTGGAAATTCCAAACAAAATGTCCAATAAAAAAAATCTGATGAAGACTGTTCCAAAAAACCCCCCAAAATGGAAAAAAATCTAAACATACATCACAAAAAAAATCCAATGAATAAATAATAAACAAATATTCTGAACAAATATTCCAAACTAAAATGCACAACATGAAAACTCCAAATAAAATGTTTGATGAATAAGTCTCAAAATAAATATGAAGAGCAAAGTTTACAAAAAAAAGGCCCAAACAAAATGTCCAAAGAGCAAGTCCCAAATAGGTTCTCTAAATAAAACTAAGTCTCAAAACATTCATAGTACAAAACTCCCAAAATTCATTAATAAGTTAGTTAAAAATGTATAATTTCATTAGTTTTACTTTCAAATGTAAAGATTAATGATCAATAAAATAGAAATTGCATAGCTACATAGAGGAAAAATTTAACAATGAAGTCCAAATCATAAAAATGTGGGTCCTCATTTATTTGTAAATAAAAGGAGAATGTTGGGTATAATAAATGGTGAATTATAGGGGGAATACTTCTGAGTATTCAAGAACTTTGAAATTTGGTTATAAATTTGAAATCAAATATGAATTGTGCCATAGAAAATATTAGAATCAGAGATATAAAAGAGACTCCAAACTACATCATACAACATACATGCCTTCTCATCCATGGATCTGTGTGTGATAAAGTGATGTCCATTTAACCCTTATTGTGAGGATATTTTCAAAGGCTTTGAGTATTTATAGGTTTTGGTCTTCTTCTTTTAAAGCTTATTAAATATGGGAAGCTTAGGCATTTCTCTATTGCTATCCAGGCATCTATAACTCTGACAGAGATACCTTGGGTTTCTTATCTTCCCTTCATTTCTTTGATCATGATGTGTGGTATTGACCTTATTTCATCATGTTGGCATTTGATCTCCTTTGGTTTTTATTTTGGATTTATTGATCACTCTTTTGAATACATTAATTATTATTCCTTTTTAATCATTTTTGTTTGAATAGAAGCAGGAGAGCCAAAAGCACTATGACCTCATATAGTTCTAAAAAAATTCATTTACTAGAACATCTTTGCCAACTATATCTACACCAGTGATCATCACATCCAAACAAATATTAATATGAAAAGTGTGCTTGGTCTAATGAAGTGAGAAAACCTTATAAATTCATATGAAGTATTCAAGACCAACTTTATCATGCCTGTTATAAATATTCAATTGTGACATAACCTTGAATGACTGTGATTACATATCTAATTCTTAAAGACCTCAAAAATAAAAGTATAACCAGTTTGTGAACATACCTGAAGTTATGAATCCCATCACAATTTCCATTTACCTTATATATCAATCTAAGCATAAAATAGGGGCACAAATGGTAGGATGTTAGCTTGGTCATGTAGAAATAAACCAATTTAGATTGTCACATGAAATAATAAAATGTCTACACTAAGAAAGTAGGAAAACTAAACTGAGAAAATAGAAAACTAACCTTGAAAATAGAAAACTAAACTAATAAAGTTGGAAGATAACTAAGAAAACATGAAATTAACCTAAAAAATAGGAAACTAAACTAAGAAAGCTAGAAGATAAACTAGAAAGAAAGAAAACTAAATTAACAAAATAGCAAACTAACCTATAAAATAGGAAAACTAAACTAATACTACCTCCACCATGATTTATTTATCAATTGGGGGCATCTTCAAATCGTACAATCATGAAGTAATGCTTCAAAAAAAATTTATTGACTAGATATGTGATTTCATTGCCTTGTAGGTACCTTAGATGGAATGCATTGTTACCCAAGATCTCTAAAATTTGATATGGTCCAATCCATAGTGGGTCAAATTTATCATGTTTTCTTTTATTTTCATGGGATTTATCCCAAAAAAGCACTAGATCTAAGATTATAAATTCTTTGACTTTTGATCTTTTGTCAAACCATCTTTTGACTATGTCTTAGTATTTTTTTAAAGTTTGCAAGGCCTTAGTCCTTGGGTCTTCCATTTATATTATATTTAATAATCAAGATTTTGCTTTGTCATTTGGTTCCATATATTTTTTCATGAATTGATAAGTTGACAATTTCATCATGGTTGGGAATACTAGTCTAAATCCATACACTAGTAGATAGGGTGAAGCCTTGAAGGCCTACTTATATCTCATTCAATCTACCCAAAAGGCATACTTAAGCAGATTATGCTAGTCCCTAGGCTTATCCCTAGCTTATTTATTAATTGCATTTATTAGTTTCTTATTCATTGATTCAACCATCCATTTCCTTGAGGGTAATGGTTATAAGATGATCTAATGGTGATCTGATTATCATGAGCCCATTCAATGAATTTAGTTGATATAAATATTGGCACATTGTCACAAACTAGAGAAATGGGAGTTCTATATCTAGTTGTGATGTGTTCTTCTAAGAAATTAATCACATCTTGTGATCTCGAATTCTTGGTGGCCACTACCTCCATCAATTGAGTACAAAAACTTGTAGTAGTGAGTACAAAATTATTACATGTTGAAGAGTTAGGGTTAATGATACCAATAAATTCCAAACCCTACTAGGTAAATGGCCTTCCCTCAATAACATGATGTAAGGGCATTTATACATGTACTTATATTTTTTCTAAATCTTGGCATTCATGACATGTCCTTACATGGGTATGAACATCCTTGAAGATTGTTTTCAAGTAATATCCCATTCTTAGGAGGTTGTGAGTTGTGGTGTTCCTAAATGGATGAACATTGCCTATTTTTTGGTTCAAGTTTTCCAAAATATCTAGATAATATTTTGTAGATACACATCTAAGGCAGATTACTTCATAGTTTCTCCTATAGATATCTCCTTTATTGATCATGTAGTGATCAAATTTGAGCCTCAAATCTCTCTTTGATTCTCAATTAATTTTTAGGGGACAAGTACCTATAAGTAGATATTGAATTATGTCAGTACACCATTCTCCTCTAGACACCGAGGCTTCACAAACCTTGTAAATAGTAATACATAGGTTAGACTTATTCATGAGTTAGAAAATTATTTGACCTCAAATGATTTTAGCAAGCTTTAATTTCTATATTAAAATTGTGTAGATTTGCCATCCATTTGCCTCTGTATTCTCCCAATTTATTATATGACAAGGTAAGCTTGAAAATAGGATCATGCATGATAGTGGTACTCTTGCTTCTTAGGATGTAATGGTATAATTTATTTACCACTTTCATAAGGGAAAATATATATTTATCAATCATGGAGTACCTAAGTTTTTCATCCTTCAAATTCATGCTCATGAATGTAATTGGCTGCTCCATCTCTTCTTTCTTTTATGTTATGGAAACAATAATTGTATTCTTTGAATCAAATGAGTACAAGTAAAAATAGTTTGTAAAATTTGGACTAATCAGTACTGGGGCTTGACATATAAAATATTTGATGTCTTGAAAAGACTTCTAGGCCTTAACTATCCATTATATTTTAGCATCTTATTTGAGCATTGCAATCAAGGGTCTCACAATTTTTGCAAATCTTGAAATAAACTTCCTTATGAAATTAATCTTCCCAAATAATGACTTGAGATCCTTCTTACTATTTGGTGGTACAATATTTGAAATCCCTTCGATTCTATTTGGATCAATGATGATCCCTTCTTTGGTAATGATATGTCCCAAAATCTTCCCATCAGTAACTCCAAATATGTTCTTCTTTGGGTTTAGTGAAATGCCAAACCTTTGGCATCTTTTGAAGATTGACTACATATGGCCTACATGATCATTCCTATTTTTGGAGGGATCAATGAGGTCATCTATATAGATGAGTATACATTTACCTATTAATCCTTAAAATATATGATCTATTACTCATTCAATGGTGGCTCCTTTATTTATTAGGCTAAAAGGCATCCTCTTATATGCATATGTACCTAAATTTGTAGTAAATACAATCTTCATTATATCATTTGATTTTACTAGCACTTGGTTATAACCTAGAAATCCATCTAAGAAGGACATCATTTTAGTGCCACTAACTATCTATATAACCTCATCCAAGGAAGGTAGTGGGTAGTTTTAATTCTTAAAATCTTTGTTCAAGTTTTTGAAATCAACACATAATCTAATTTTTCTATTATTTTGTCTGAATGAGACTAAATTGGCCACCCAATTTGAATTCTTCATTGGGAATACTATCCTTTCACTTAATAGTTTGTCTAAATCTCTTTTAATAAGAGGTTGTAAGATAGGATTCACTAGTCTTTGACTCTCTCTGTATGGCTTGTGGCCAAGTTTTATTGGATTCATATGAGTGATGACCTTTGGGTCATAAATATTCAAATATTCATATGTCCATGTAATCACATCTTTGTATCAGGTGAGTAAATACCTCACCTATTGTCTTTTTTTTGGAGTGAAACTAAGGCCAATGTTGATTTAGCATGGGCTAGTCTCATATCCTAAATTCCCCTTTTTGAATTTAGACTCATTCACCTCGGGTTGCCTTTGTTAATGAGATTGGGGATCTATATCAAATGCTCTTCCTAAGGAGACCAAATTAGTTGTGAGATGATTTTATTTGATCTAGAGGATACCTTCCTCATTTGACCAACCCTAATAGAGATAGCTAATTTATTTATCATCAATGATTTGGGACTCAATTTAACTTGAGTTAGTTAGAAACCAAATGATCTTCTGGTCATCATTGAAGACTTGGAAATAGTTTATGTTGTTAAGAATATAAGGAAAAGGTAATAACTCAATGGAAAATATCTCTACCTTAGATTCTTGGAGAGGCTCAAAATTGGTGGTTGAAGTAGCCAGTGAATACACAACCTAATTCTATTCCCTCAAAATAGCTACTATATTAAAAGATTATAAGATATCAATCAAATCACATGCTTTATGTTTATATATTTTTAGATATGGCTACTTATATTGGTATTTGTTTCTAGCCTAATTGACTACCAACTCTAAATCCTTGAATACTAACAACTGCTTGACATTATTTTTGAGTGTAAAGTGTAATACCAAAATCAATGCTTCATATTTAGCCCTATTATTGGCACAAGGGAACTATAATATATATGTATCTAGGAACCTTCCCCTATGGATCAATCAATTTAATTCCTATGCCTTATCCTTCTTTGGATTTGGTTCCATCAAAGTGGAGATTCCATTTTTGATTCTAGATCTTGTATTTCATTTCATGTAGTGAAAGTATAAATACCAATGCTAGGGGATTCATAACTTACCTCTTCATTCTTGACATTGTATTCAGTGATAAGATACTTCATTAGTTCTTGATCAATTTGGATTTGGTTTGGAAGGCCTATCCATGGTAGCCAAATGTGAGATAAATCTATTAAGAGGTATACATTGAGTGTTTTAGACCAATCATTAATTAGTAACAATCTATATCCTTCAGGTATGTCTATTAAAAGAATGCCAATAGTCATATGTAGTTATGGATTAGATGTTACTTAGATATGAACATTACTTAACTCTCTAATTATTGGTACCACTATTTTATCCAATTGTGAGACTATTCTCTTTGAATGACTATGAGTTAAGCAAAGATTTTGACAAATAAAAGTAGGCATCATTGTTGCTAAAGCTCCAAAATTGAATAAGAAATTATGAATATTCTTACCAAATTCCTTAATAGTCAGCAAAAAGATGTTACCCTTGACTTTATTTTATGTATGGCATTGGTGTTAGAGGATTTTTCTTTCTCTGTAGAATATTTTTTCTTTTCCATAGGGGCCTTCCCTATGATAGACTTCCATAGTAACTCTTTATGTTCATTAATCTAAGATAATTCATGAAGGGTGATGTTTGCTTTGATTTTCTTCATGTCTTCAACAATGGTGTATCCCCATCTGCTATGTTCCTCCTTATTCTAAGGCTGATCATTCCATTTTAGGGGAGGTGGAATGTTATCAACTTTTAGATTTGGTGGAATGTCTATGCTATTTAGAGGAGTATAAGTTGTGAAGGGTTACCTATTCCTTATGTTGTAACCACCTTTTTAGAATTGTTGGAAAGCATGAATCTCATCAATGTTGTCCTTTGGTACCTTATCATCTTCACTGGGGAAAAAGAACTCATGAGTCTCAAATAGGTAGTGCTTGAAGGGTTAGAGTTCTATTGGAATTTTGGTGGATTATGCATCAAATCTTACCTTACCACCTCTATTTGAAAGATCTAAAAAGTTGTACAAAATTCAACACAATCAAGTTCACCATGCTGCGACATGTTATGAATTTTGCACTAGTTGGGTAAGGTTGTCTCCACTATATTGATTTTTGGAGGCTTGATGGACTGATATGTATTATTTGTAGGCCTATTAAATGATATATTATACCTATGAAACCTATAATTCTAATTTTTATTTTGTCCATTATCATTCCTATCTTTCTTTTCATGTTGAGGAAATCATTACTTAATTTCTAAACCTTTTTTTGTATGGCATTTATCTTTACTTTAGTAGATTCTATGCTAGTGGAAACTGTAGTAGTAGCTGGGACTAAATGTTGGTTATATTTTTAACCACTACCAAGTGCATGGTTGTTTAGTAAATTATAATTTGAATGTGACATCTATGTTAGATGAGGTGGTGTGTATAGCTGGTTTTGATTAAACACATGGACATTTTGTTTCACATAAGGCACTAAATTCAAGACTGGAAGACCATTGTTGATACTCAATGTGTTAGGAACTTAAGGGTTAAGTTGTCTATCAATATTGATAGATTCTTCATATGCCTATGCCAAAGTGTTGATTGTAGCATCCCTTTTCAAGAAGACTATAATAATTGGATGTAGAGAATTCTTATACATTTCTAACACCAATACTTCATTTGGTTTATATTTTGGGCTTATCCAAGGTATATGTTTTGAAATATTACATTCAAGGCCCAAATTGGTTCATTGGGATCCCTCATCAAGCTAGTAAAGGGTTGGTATATCAAACTAGGACTAGTGACTTGCCTAAATTGTATAAAAAAAGAAACTTGACATGCGTTCCAAGAAGTAATAGAATTCTCTTCCATATTAAGTTACTAATCATAAGAAACATCCATTAGTATGAAAGGAAAAAGTCTATATGAAACATATTAATTAATAACATTCATCAACCTCAACCTAGATTTGAAAAACTTAAGGTTCTCTTCTCTCATTCTTCCTCCTAAAGTAAAGAAGGATGGTAGATACTTTTCAAGATTCCTCAATAGGCCATGCACATCCCCTAAGATAGAAATATAAGATCTAACCAACCAAGGTGGTTGATCTATATGATGATTATCAAGGGGAGTGTTCCTTATTATGGAAGGTCTTTTGGCTCTGTTATGGATAGGGGTAGTTGGTACAAATCTAGGCCTTCTATGATTTGACAAGGGTGATCCTAGAAGACTAGCATGAAAACTAGATTTGGTCACTCTCTTGGGTTACTCTTATGAAACTCAACATAGAAATTAACATATTTTATTGTATAAGCTAAAGGGCCTCCTTCTAGTTACATAGATAATGTTGATGTGGTTTTTATGCACACCAATCAATAACAAGGTAGCCTCTAACATTTTAGGCTCAGGAGGTAAACTCTACTCCAGGGCATGTGTTTTAAGTATGTATTTTTAAAAACCATGTGATGGAATAGTAGGTATGGAATTCAAGTTGTTAACCAAGATTATGTATGAATTTATGGTTACTAAAAGAAATTCAAAATCTAGATGAGTTGGTGAATGGATGGTTACTAATATAGAGTGGGTAGGTCTCATAAATAAACTCAAAAATAGAGGGAAGGGTAGATTAAGAAATAAGGACTCTATAAATTCATGAATCACTTTTTAGGCTTGCTTATAAGTGGAAAAGTGCTTTAAAAAACAATATATATTGCTAGCCATTGTTTTAAACACACAAACAAACATGGTCAAGTACTCTGGGATTGTTTTAAATTAGTTATTGCACACCCTTACTTAGGGGATTATGACTCAGACCAGGGAAGTATGTGAGATATTTATTACAAATACACATAATAATATATCATTGAAAGCACCTCTACATAGTTAGAAATATGAAATAGTCAACTTACATACCAATAATCAGTATAACTATTAATTCTTTAATATATATTTCACATCTAAAACTAGCATATTAATCATGACAAGAAAAAATTCCTAAAATTTATTGAACACTAAGAATTAATAATTCAAAAAACCATAAATATTTAACCTAATTACATATAACTTGGAGAGAAAATACACCAACACATGAATTGACAATCAAAAATTGATTTTGCTTCTGTATTGAATTTTTTGACCCTTTTAAAATGTGGGTTACATATGTTTAAATAGACTTGGGGAGGGGTCACCTCATTCTTCAAGTACATTAAATTTTTTATTATATGGCATACTTAGAACCACAATTCTAACTATAGTTTTGAAAATGTATGTAATGTATACATATAGTTAACTTACATTTATCAATAATTAAAGTTAGCCTTTACAATATCAAATAATGTTTTGTGTTTACAAAATAATTTAGGAAAATTTTACATTAATTTATAACATAAGTACACTAATAGTACAAAATTGGCATCACTACATTAATATACACAAAACTGGATCTTTCAACTAAGGCTAAGTGGATGTTTGTGATATAACTTTTCTAGAAAAAATGGAGTTTTATTCTTATTTTAGTTAAGGGTTTGAAATAATAAATCAATAAAGAATATTACAATAAATACATTCCTAATTTGTATAATTTATTTGTCTTTTTTACATTTCTAAAAATATAAATAAATAAGGATAAATATAACTTAACTTGAAATTGGACTGAGACAAATGATACAAAGGCTAGAACTAGTTGTACAGGATTGGGATAATATCATGAATCTAAATCTAGATTTCATTCCATGAAAGGATTAGATCACAAAAAACAATATACTTTGAGGTTTTATGCTATTATCCACCCCTGTTGTTGTTGTCTAAATTGGTGATACAGACCTAAAACTTTTTAGGTTTTTACATTGTTCTTATGTAAGCCTACTTGTGAAAACTTAAGTGTTAATTTGTGATGGAACTTAGTGTAGAGTTAATTTAATATTTAAACCCTAACACTCCATCATTCTTGATAAAAAAATGTTTATACTTCTTGAGGAAAAGGGGGGTTTGTGTGTAAGATGCACTAAATGTGTGATCCACACCCCTTGTGTGGGCATGCTACCTATAAACCAATACTCTGAACAAGGATCAAGCCACATGTAGTTCTCCCACCTAATGTACTTTGTGTAATAGTGTGATGTAGATTAAAAAATACTAAATTAAGATTGGTTGAGGTGTTTAGAGACCGGTATGAGGTTTTGAGTGTGTTTGTAGCTATGTTGGGTGATTATATGCAGAGAATAGGGAACATTACCTTAGTGCTTTATTTGTACTCTTGATTTCTTTATAAGATTTATCACCCCCTTTCTAAATGAGCTTTGGATGAAATTTTATAGGGAATAATTAGTCATGTTTTATATGTATTCATGTTGGGTCAACATAATGAAGGATAGGAATCATATGAAAATGGATAAGAGTGCCAAAAATGGGACACCCTAGGGTATGACACTATAATCCAAGTATGGTGCTCCCATCCTATAGGCTCAGGGCCTAGGCAAATGAGATTAGCTTGGGAAAATCAGCCTGACTAAGGTGGAATGACCATTTAAAAGGTTTTGGATGATTGGTAATGAGTGAAAAGGTGTCTAGAAGGATCACAAGAGAATGCAAAAATGAACTATGGATAGGGTGTCACAAACCACACTCAAACTACCAATTTGGACACTTTAAATGACTACACGTGTCCCTCCTTTATTCTAGTGATGCAACAAAGTGAAATACAAAGATAAATGAAAAATAGAAATCATACTTGAACTTACATACAAGGGTGAAGCCCATGAAGATGTGTGATGTTGAGTGATGTTGTGTATGCTATATATGTGGTGCACCAAAAGTAATATCTCAAATGGAGTTAAGTGCTCAATTCACTAAGAGTGGCTGCAGAATACAAAGGCTAGCCCTTTGTCTCCATCATCACCCACTAAGTGAATTTATAATATAATTCATATGTTAATCAATGTTTGGACTGTGTTTCCAATTATTTTGAGTAGGTGGCTCAAGAATACAAAGGCTAGATAGTCCTTTGGCTCCATCATTGACCACTAAGTGAAGCTATTAACTGATACTATTATGAAATGTGTGTCATATGAGATGGCTCCTAAATCCCATGAATTATCTATAACCTAATAATGTGACATGGATACTTGAATGTGTATTGAGAAATAGGCCATTTTTGGCCACTCTAAGAGGTGGAGATTAGGCTTGTGTGAAATCCACTTTGAAACTGAGAACTAGGATTATATGAAAGCCACTCTAAAATGATGCCAACCACTTACAGATGGAATAAGGCATGTAACTAATGAGAATACCTAGGTAATATACTAAACTAGAAAGAAAATAGGGAAAATGTGTCATTAACATTTCCCCCAATCATTGGTGTCTATAACATGGATTCTAATCTAGAAGTTATACCAATTTCCTAATCTAAAACTATAAGTGAGAGCCATCATGCCACACATGATTCCCCCTATATCTAGATACTCTAAGAAAAATTATACTAAAACTACCCAATCTAAACTATATTATAGATGACAAAATTGTAATTGACCTTACCTTTATATATGTTTCTATAAAATATAGGTTTTTATGTTTGAAAAAGGACACCAAAAATAAGACACTTTTCTATTTGCCATTGTAGTGAAAGTATGGCACTCTTGTCCTTTATTATTTTTTATCATTGTTCTATATTCATCACTATCCTTTGGGTTTGATTTGCCTAGTTTGAATTTTGAATGTTATTCTTCGTGTTCTAAAAACTAATTTTTGACTGGTAGAAGGCTATGATCTCTATGACAAAGCCCCTATTTTTTGCCCCCTCTTCTGAGGGTACAAATGAAGACCCTACAATGACTAACCTCAGAAGAAACAGTCTTATAATACAATTATGTTATGATATAAAATACATGATATATCAATGATAATTGAAAATATGTCTCAAGATATAACATAGTTTGTATTAGATATTGTTAGATCAATAGGGGTATGCCTAGATAGATGTAATAATGTAATAACATGTATACAATACTAAACTAAAATTATAAATTTAGTTAGTTATTATCTATTAAGGAGGGATGGAGCATGATGTCCATCAAGGCATCAAAGAAAGTAAGATAATGCATGATGTGGATCATGTCATTGAAAATAATATAGAAGCAAACAAGAAAAGAAGAACGTAAGGCAATAATCAAGAAGAATACAAAAGTGGCTAAGGGGCCAAGAAAATAAGGGACATGGGCATATGTCACTCAAACTAGGAAAGCAAGCATACAAGGCATGTTCAAATTCCCACACACATACAATTGAAAATAAGCAATGTTGGCATGAAAGACACAAGCACATAGAAGAGTAAAAGTAAAAGACATTGGAAAATAACCCAAGGCACACACAAGAGACACAATAAGAATTAAAAAATTCAATCACATATAGCTACTCAAAGCAAGAAATGAAATCATGTAAATGATGGAAATACTATCACATCTAACTAGTCAAAGTAAGAAGTGAAAGTATGTAAAACATGGAGTACAAGACTAGGTAGATGCTAAAAAATACACAAGTGTTATATACTAGTGAGTTTTAATAGAATAATCTATGTAAGATAGCAAGTAATGTACATAAACATGATAACTAGATTGTGTGGTATAAGAATGGCATAATCTAGATGGTGTAGTCATTTAGAAGATGCCTTTGGTGGGAAGATATGTTGATGTATGTCTTAAATGTAGAAGTAGGATGACACTTCAATGGGTAGAATGTAGTAATTAAGGATCTGGGTGTCACTGCAGACACTCAAAGAAGATCAAGTGAATCATGGTAATGTAGATAAATTGACAAACAATAGCATAGAATAGTAAAATGTAAGTCTAATATGGTAGTAGAAATATAAGGCATGGATAATGCATACAATTGAAATGTTTTTGGTGTTTTGAATTATTTTATTTTTTTTGTATTTTGAAATGTTATATTGTTTTTGGTATTTTTGAAATAAGATATTTATAAGCAACCATAATTAAACTATGTACAAGAAATTTGAAATAAGCTATGTAAAATTAAACTGAGAAAAAATGATACTAACTGATGAGTCTCATGAGAGACTCCTTATCATGGTGTCTTGTATCAAGGAGAGAGATATTACATGGTCATGAAGCATGATGGAAGGGCTGAGACTGTGACTCTAAAACTTATGTATGTTGTAAGTGCTCTAAAATGTCTATGGTGAAAACCAACTTTGGGGTCCCCCTATAACTCTAAGAAGTGGATACAACTATAGGTCTCTTAGGGACCCATCTGGTAGCAGAAGAAGCTCTTTGAAAGTGTGCTTTATGTGTAGAAGCATGAGATCTCAATGATACTTACCTAGGTATAAATAATATAGATAGAAATTTTCTAGATTCATGAAACTATTTCTTATGTAGTGGTCACTCTAAGAGAGGCCTCTATCCAAGTGTTTAAACTATATGTGATGGTAAAGAAGGCATTGACTATGTTTGAATCTTAACTACAGGAATAACTATAACTAGTGGAGGAGCAAGAATTGGTAACTATAGAGTAAGAGATGGCTTTGAAGTGAGGAGTCGTAACTCATATGGAACTCTACCAACTATAACAACTTGATTAGAGCAAATGAATTTCATGCATCTACGTACTAAGGTACTACTTGAAGTTTTTGGATCCATGGTCAACCTAGCAACATGTCAAAGACTCTTACACTAGGAATAATAGTAAATGGTGTGGCCATATGTGTTGATCCAACCTGTAGAGTAAGTATAATATCACCCAATGAGCTGTATATGTACCCACTCAATCTACTAATAACTATGTCTATCAGGGTAATATCCTATTTTTAATATCTTAAATGCTAAATTAATATCATAGTACACATGTTCACATTGGATCTATTATTTATCAGAACACTACGAATGAGATGATGATCAATGTAGGATTTGATAAATAATGCATGGTAATCCAAATCATCCTCAACTATCTCTTGCTCTGAGAAGGAGATTGAAGGTCTAGATGGAACTATGCAATTATACACACCAATCATGTTTCTCAAAGGATGTGACTCAACTGAAGGTGCCTAATATGTAGTTGGTATAGAGTGTGCATCATATGCATGGTGAACACATAATGTATCCCCAATCTCTTATTTAGAATAATTTGGGAAAGGATCTGAGAGAATTTTTATCACCTTGTCTTGTGTTTGCTTTTCTTGAGGAGGCTCAACTAGAGTGCCAAGATCAATGAGATTGCCATATATCAAGTTTTGTATCTTGTGTTACAAATTGATGAATTTGTTTTTTGTGTGGCTTGGTGCCCTATGAAAATCATAATATGCATTCTAGTCATATCCACTTAGAAGATGATTTGTTCTATCAACTTCCTAAATAGGAGGGAGATATATGATATTGCATTTTAATAGTTGTTGTAAGACTAAATCTAGAGATACTGGTAGATTGGTAAAGGCTCACTGAGGAGGTGCTGATAAAACCACTTGTTGAGGGGAATCTAAAGCTGCATTAATTATAGGTTAATTTTGACTTTTGTTATCATTAACCTTTTCTTTGTATGGGACTTTACTATTATTCTTATTTGTTGTTTTTGATGTGCTTGTGTACTTGATTTTTACCATTGAAATTAATTTGAATTCATTTTCCTTTACTATATGACATAACTCAACAAAGGAAGAGGACCTTTTAAACATTATTAACTCATGCAAAACTAGTAGAAGACTTTGTATGAAGAGATCCTGTAATTATTGATTGGCCATGGGGCTAGTCATTTTAGCCAAGATAGTCTTATATCAAAGAAAATAGTCTATGAGATGCTCATTTTAACTTTGTTTCTATTGTGAAACTTAAACATAAGAAACCTTATCACATATGTTAATGCTGAAATGAGCTAGGAACATGTTAATTAAAGGATTGAATGAGTTGATCGACTAAATTGGTAGACTATAGAGCTAATGTAGAGCATAATCTTTTAAACTCTATGGAAATAACTTGGTTAATAACCAATAATTTGGTACATAGTCCAAAAATTCTATGTGAAAATATCTCAAGTGTGTCTCTAGAACACCCTTTCCATCATATAGAGTGATCTTATGTTAAAAAAAACCTGGTAGCAAGGGTGTAGAATCAATATGATATACCAATCATGTATGAAGTAAAGAAAAATAATCCAAAGCCTATGCTGGTCTAGAGACACCTTCTCAATATGGATCAGCTTAGAGTGAAGAGAATTTATCTCTTACACACATACAACCACATTATGAGATAAAGATGTACTAGTCATAATTGGTGGTGCCTCATAGGAAGGTTGGGATGCTATAGGGGCTTTTTGAGACATAGTTTCCCCTGTAGTGTCATTTACAATTAGTTGTTCTTTAGTTTGAGAGGATTGACCATTGTTTTATTTTTTTTGTTCTTCCTGTATTATTTTAAGCATATCATCTTGTATATTAGGATGTTTAGTTAAGAGGTCTTGAATTTCCCTCTTATTAGTTTTGTCAATGATGGTATATTATGCCATTATTAAAGTAGGAAAACAAATTTAAAATGGATTGATTTTTTTACAATAAGTTGCAATAAGCAAAATTCAATGAAAGTAAATTACTAAATAAAGGAAATGTAAAGTCCTAAAAATAGAAAATTGGAATATGCATAAAAGGGATATCAAGCTCACAAAAATGTAAGGTGATATCTCAAGAAGCAAAGGGAACTATTAAATTTAACTAGGGTTTGAAATAAATAATTTTTAAAAATTAAATGTGAAATTTTTATTTAAATATGAAGTAAAAATCAGAAAAATACTAGAAAAATCAGCAAAGAATTTTCCCTAGGGTTTCTAGGGTTTTTATGCACAAACGAAGTAAGTTAGGTTCATCAAATGATTTAAATTTTTTGGGAATAATGGATTTTTATTCCTCTTTTAGTTAAGGATCTAGATTATTAAATAAGTAAGGAATATTCAATAAATACAATCCTAATTTGTATAATTTATTTGTCTTTTTACCTTTCTAAAAATAGTAATAAATAAAGAGAAATATAACTTAGCTTGAAACTAGACTGAGATGAATGATACAAAGACTAGAATTAGTTGTGTAAGACTGGTACAGTGTCATGAATCTAAATTTGGATTTTTTTTAGTGAAAGGATAGGAGTTATAAAAACATGACACTTTGGGGTTTGATGTTATTATCCACTCTTGCTTCTATTGTCCAAACTAGTCATAGAGACCTAAAACTTTCTAGGTTTTTGTGTTGTTCATGTGTGATCCTACCTATGAAATCTTGAGTGATGATTCATTATGGAATTCATTATAGAGTTATTTTAATCTTCAAACCATTAACCTTCCATCATTGTTGATAAAATAATATTTGAACCACTTTAGAAAAAGTCGGGGGGGTGGGGGGGGGGGGGGGGGGGGGGGGGAAGGGAGGGCGGGCGGCGGGGGTTAGTGTGTAAGATGCACTAAATATGTGATCCATACCCCTTATGTGGGCATGTTACCTACATACCAATACTATGAAGAGGGGTCAATACATACGTCATTCTCCCACCTAATGTGCTTTGTGAAATAGTGTTATGTAGATTAAAAAATGCCAAATTAAAAGTACTTGAGGTGGCTAGGGACTAGTATGATGGTTTGAGTGTGTTTGTAGTTATGTTGGGTGACTATATGTAGAGAATAGGAAAGTTTACCTTAGTTCTTTATTTGTACTCTGTCTTGATTTGTAAGATTTGTCACCTCTTTTGTAAATGAGATTTGGATGGGATTTTATAGGGATCCATTGTTCATGGGTTATATGTATTCATGCTTGGATGACATAATGAAGGATAGGAATCACATGAAAATGACCATTTGGACTCAAAATAGAAATGGACAAGAGCATTGAAAATGGGACACCCTAGGGTCTGATGCTATGGTCCAAGTATGACACTCCTATCTTATGGGCTTGAGATTTGGGGGGAATAGGATTGTCCTAGGAGAAACATCCTAGTTGAGGTGGAATGATCATTTATAAGGTTTTAGATGATCATTAATGATCATAAAGGTGTCTAGAAGGGTCACAAGAGAATGTAAAAAAAATCTATGGAAAGGATGTCACAAGCCACACTCAAACTATCCATTTGGAAATTTCATATGACTATAGTTTGCATGGATGCATTAAATTTTGTTAGAGTGGTCACTATTGATGTTGGCATTGAATTGGATTTTATAGCCTCTGTCTTCTTTTTCTTCAGCTAAAACTCAAGATAGAATTTGTGGCTCACATCATGATACTGACTTATTATGTCTAAGTAATGAGGGTATTTATACCTTTTTAACTTGATCTAAGAGTTTTTCATGCTCAACCTTCATATTTTGGAATTTGATATTAAAAATTTCAACTTCCATTACTTTATTTATTGTAAAACTCAACTCAAATTAAATGTTCTCAAGTGTTAACCCCTGTAAACTTTACTTAAAATTCTCAAATACTTCTTGAATGACTTGATCAAAATTGATTCTACTAATAAGCTTGACTATTGCATCCCTTACCTTAGATAATTTCAATTCATCTAAAATATACAAGATGATCATCTCATACTATTGATATTTGGGCATCACTGCCTTAGTTTCTCTAACCCAATCTCTGGCTTCCTATGTTTTAATAACCATAAAATTGAGGGAATGTTATGCCTCTAATGGTGTCATTAAGTGTAGATGGATATATACCTTATTAATAGTGTAAATAATAAACAATTTCAAATTATTTTCATCATTATTTAAATAATTAAACAATTGATGTGTTTGAGAGATATGGGGGGGGGAGAATTATACCTTCATTACCTAAAGAGATTCTAGAGCATTATAACATTTTGATGTAACTTTTTGAACTTTAGTCTTAATTCCTGATGGAATATGGACTATTTGTTTCTGTTATTTGATTTGTTCTAATTCCTATTCTACCTCCTACCTTGCCATTTATATTCCTTCATTAAATGTTATCATACCATCCTTGTGCATTATAAAAGGGACTCGAAGTATTCTATGTATGGGGATTTCACTAGTTGTCTGTTCTTCCTTTTAGACACAGTATATACTTTTTATCTTTCCTCAAGAATAATCTCCCTACTAGTTTCATCTTCCAATTTCCTCCTCCTAACTCTATAGATGCTTTCTATGGGATTATAAAACAAGGAGGTTATGGATGGGAGTTATATAATATTGAAATTAGTCTTTTGAGAATCCTTTGATCTTAGGTCCACTACCCATGGTAGAATCACTAACTAGTTTGGGTCTATTGATTGTGTATCCTTAGTGGTAACCTCCACCTCTAGATCTTCTATTGATTATTCAATGGTTCCTTTGAGAAATATACTAGAAAGGGATGGCCATATGATTTTGGACCAATTCAAACCTCTATATTAGAGGAGTGGATGGAATATATAGACTTGTTTACCCCTTTTAGCCTTCGCTAAGGAAATAATAGTAGTCTCTTGGGATGAAATAGTATATGTATTGACAAATTGATTTTTGTGGAAGAGACATGGAGTTAGAAACATGCCAATGTTGTTTCAATTTTCTTAGTGGCCCTTTTCTTTTTCATGGTTTGGACCATGGTAGTCTGATAAGGAATATCAATAATGGTGACAATAATGGACATGGTTGGCACTATGGGGGGAATTGAAACAATGGTGGTAGAAGAAACATATTATATTTTGGGAGTGATAAAAGGTATTTATAATATAATAGTGGAGGAAATTGAAACATCAAGGGTGGAGGTGACATCCTCTACCTTTGGAGTGAGCAATGGGGTTTTCAAATTACACTATTAGGAACTTGATTTAACTTTTTTGGGAATAATGGAGTTTTATCGCTATTTTAGTTAAGGGTCTAGATTAATAAACCATTAAAGAATATTTCAATAAATAAAATCCTAATTTGTATAATTTATCTATCTTTTTTTACCTTTCCAAAAATATCAATAAATGAGGATAAATTATAAACTATCTTGAAACTAGATTGAGATGGCTAAGACAGAGGTTGAAATTGACTGTGTAGGATTGGGATAGTGTCATGAATCTAGATCTCATTTTCATTCAACAAAAAGATAAGAACACTGAAAATAAGACACTTTAGGGTTTGATGATGTAGTCCCCTCATGTCGTTTTTTCCCAAATTGGTCATAAGGACTTGAAACTTTTTGAGTTTTTGCATTGTTCTTGTGTGAGCCTACCTATGAAATCTTAAGTGTTGATTCGTGACAAAAATCTTTGTAGAGATATTTTAATCTTCAATCCTAACCTTTCATCATGTTTGATAAAATAATATTTGAATCACTTGAGAAAATGTGGAGTTAGTGGGTAAGATGCACTTAACATATGATCCACACCCCTCATCTGGGTACACTGTAGACACTTAAAACTAGCCACTGATAACCTCTAATTAGAATTTTGTCTAATTTCCATCTAAAATGCACAATTTGACCTAAAAGCAATAAAACATTCAAAATGATGTGAAAATGACATATTCAAGTGCCAATTTTGGCTAGGGTATCCCTAAATGGGGCAATGCAATTTATGGACCCGCTAACTTTGATCAATTTATTTCGAGGCAAAATGGCAACTTTGCACCCACATGCCCTAGACTGCTCTTTCCTATCAAATATTTTGCACAAGACTTGTGCCTTTGTTATTTTTTTTGGTAACATCCTAAATGGTAATACACATCCAACACATTTGATAGTGATTTCCAATTCCAATCCAGTCAAATTTAGGACTAATAAAAAGGCATTATGATCAATTTGGGTAATTTGTACATAATGTGCCTAATCATGTTTAAGAGATAATTAACCCAAATCAAGGCTTAATCAAAATTTCCATGGAAACTTGTTGAAAAATTTGTTTTGGAAATGAATATTGAATATTTGCATCATCAAGTGATCTCATTTCTTGGGAAGATATCCCTAGGCTATAAATGCCACAAATATTAGGATTCATGCCCTCCATGCCTCATCAATGCCTTCTGTGATGCCATCCATGCCTCTTAATTTACCCTTATTCCAATGGCATGATGAAGATAATTACAAATTTTAATTGAAAAATTAAATTAATCCTCAACCACAAATCTCAATCTAGAGATGGATGGTTGAGGCTGATTTTGATTAAATCCAAAAATCTATAAATAGGAGGCCTCACAACATTTATAAGATTTTTTGATGCAAAGTTATAATTATAAATTGGTTATAAAAGCTTCAATAAAATAGTGTTACCATGCCAAATTGATTCCAAGCCAAACTAAGCCACAAGAAAAAGGTGCCAAGGAGAGATGGAGGTTGCCAAGCTTCCATTGCCAAGGACTTCATGAGCACAAGCTGAGTAAGCCACTACTACAAAGGTATTTGGAGCATCCAAGGAAGGTGAAGGAACTCTTGTATTTCATTCCTTTATTTTTAGTTGTTTTTTTCATTTGTTTTTGTTAACTAAGCTCTCTTTAGTGTCGAGCCCTAGAGATGTTATTCTATTAGTGTGTTTATTTCGTCTTGTTTTCATTTTGGAACTAACATCATACTAACCATCCTCTCTTGAGTCAAATTCATAGGTCACACACACTACCTACATACCAATACTCTGAAGAAGGATCAAGCTATATGTATTTCTCCAACCTAATGTGCTTTGTGTAATAGTGTGATGCAGATGCAAAAATGCCAAATTAAGAGTGCTTGAGGTGGCTATGGACTAGTATGAGGGTTTGAGCGTGTTTATAGCTATGTTGGGTGATTGTATAGAGATAATAGGGAAGCTTACCTAAGTGATTTTTTTTTATTATTTCTTTCTTTGTAAGATTTGTCACCTCCTTTGTAAATGAGCTTTGGATAGGATTTTATAGGGAACCATTGGTCATGGGTTAGATGTATTCACATTGGGCTAACATAATGAAGGATAGGAATTAGATGAAAATGATCATTTGGGTTAAAAATTCAAATGGATAGGAGCATTAGAAAGGGGACACACTAGGGTTTGATGCTATAGTCTAGGTATGGCACTCCTATCCTACAGGCTCATGACCATTTAGAAGGTTTTATATGGTTGGTAATGAGTAAAAAGGTGTCTAAAAGGGTCATAAGAGCATGCAAAAAGGAGATATGGATATGGTGTCATAATCCACACTCAAAATACTACTTTGGAAATTTTATATGACTACATTTGTCCCCCCCCTTTATTATAGTGATGCAACAAAGAAAAATACTAAGATAAAGGAACAATAGAAATCATACCTAAATTTACATGCAAGGTTGAAGCCAATAAATATGTGTGATTTTGAGTGATGCTAAGTGATGTTGGGTATGTTGGGTATGTGTTATACCAAAAGTAATATTATAAATGGAGCTGAGTCCTCAATTCCCTGATAGTGGATCAAGAATACAAAGGCTAACCCTTTAGATCCATAATCACCCACTAAGTTAATTTATGTGATCATGCATGTGTTAATCGATTTTTGAACTATGTGTCCAATCCCTCTGAGTAGGTGGCTCAAGAATACAAAGGCTAGATTTTCCTTTGGGTCCATTTTTTCCCACTAAGTGAATCTATAAACTGATATTGGTATGAAATGTGTGTTTTATGAGATTGATTCTAAATCCCATTAATAATATATAATCTTAAAATGTGGTGTGGATAACCGAATGTGTACTAAGAAATAAGCCAATATTGGCCACTCTAAAAGGTAAAGATTAGGCTTGTATGAAAGCCAGTACAAAACTAAGAACTAGGCTTATATAAAAGCCACTCGAAAATGATACCAACCACCTATATATAGAATAAGGAAGACAACTACTGAGATTACCTAGGTAATGTACTAAACTAGAAAGAAAATAAGGCAAATTTTCCATGCACATTTCCCCCAATCATTGGTTTCTATAACATAGATTCTGATTTAGAAGCTATACCAACTACCTAATCTAAAATTAGAAGTGAGATCCATCATGCCATACATGATTCCCCTTATTTATAGATACTCTAATAAAAATATATTGAAACTACCCAATTTGAATGGTACTATAGCTTAAAAAACTATAACTGTCCTTACCTTTCTATCCATTTCTAGAAAATTTAGGTTTTTTGATGTTTGGATAGGAACACCAAAAACAAGACACTTTGTTATTTAGCACTATAGTCTAAGTATGGTACCTTATCCTTTACTATTTTTTATCACTATTCTATATATGTCATTGTATATCTATTTTTCTCTACTTGGTTTGAATTTCGAATGTTGTTCTAAGTGTTTTGAAAATTGATTTTTGATTGATAGAAGGCTCTGATACTTATGACAAAACCCCTATTTTTTGCCTCCTCTTATAAGGGTATGAATGAAGACTATGCAATGACATCCCTCAAAAGAAAGAGCCCTAAAAATGTGTTATGATATGAAATATATCATATAATAATGATAATTGGAAAGATGTCTCAAGATATATCATAATTTATATTGGAAATTATTAAATTAACAAGGGTATGCCTAGATAGATGTAATAGTGTAATACCATGTGTAGTATATTGAACTAAAACTAGAAATCTAGTTACTTTTTAGTTATCAAGGAATAATGGAGCATGATTTCCATCATGACATCTAGTAAATCAATATAGTGTATGATGTGGATCATGGCATTGCAAATAATAGAGAATCAAACAAGCAAACAAGCATGTGAGGCAAGAAGCAAGAAACTCACAAAAGATACCAAGGGGCCAAGAAAACAAGGGACATGGGCACATGTCACTCAATTTGGGAAAGTAAGCATACAAGGCATGTTTAAAAGCCCACATATACATATAATTGTAAACAAGCAAGGTTGGAATGATGGCCATAAGCACATAGAAGAGTAAAAGTAAAGGACATTAATACATGTCCTAAGGCAAACACATGAGAAAAAATAGGAACTGATAAATTTAATCACATATAGATACCCAAAGTAAGAAATTAAATCATGTAAATGCTGGATATACTATTGCATCTAACTAATTAAATCAAGAAGTGAAAGTATGCAAAACATGGACTACAAGACTATGTATATACTAAGAAATACACAAGTGCTATATAATAGTGAGTGTTAATAGAATAATATATGTAATCTAGTAAGTATTGTACATCATCATGATAACTAGAGTATGTGGTGTAGGAATGACAACTTGAATGGTGTAGTCATGTAAAATATTCACCCAATGGGTAGATATGTTGATGTATATCTTGAATGTATAGATAAGATGCTCTCTCAATGGGTAGAGTGAAGCAATCAAGGATCTAGGTGTCACTACACACACTCAAAGAAGATCATGTGAAGCATGGTAATGTAGATAAATTGACAAACAAAAACCTAGAATAGAAAAATGTAAGTTTAGCATGGTATTACAAATGTAAGGCATGGATAATGCGTACAATTGAATTTATTTTGGTGTTTTGAATTATTTGAATGTTTTTTTTATTTTGAAATTTTGTATTGTTTTTGGTATTTTTGAAATAATATATGTATAGTCAATCATAAGGAGATTATGTACAATAAATTGAAAATAAGTTATGTACAAGTAAACTAAGAAATTATGTATAAGTAAGTAGAAAGAAACTATGTACAATAAAATGTGTGTAATGAAATATTATACATGAAATCTATGTAGATGCATAATATTCATTGGATTTTTGAGTTTTTTTCCTTCAAGTGAGGCTAGATGGTACACTTTAGTGCTAAGATTTTTGATAATGAGGTATGGACCTAGCCAATTCAATTTGAATTTTCCTTCGATTTCTTCTTTGTAATTAACATTACGAAGATTTTCTTTGAGAATGAAATCATTAAATTCAAACTCTCTAGTGTGAACTCATTTATTGTAGGATTGTTGTATATGTTTATGGTAGATTTTGAGATGTTTAGTTGCTTTAATGTGTGTATGGTCTAATTGCTTGATCTAGTGTAGATTTTTTTCATGTTACTGATCATCAATGAGAATACCTTTAAGGGAGACATGCAAAGATGGAATTTATAATTCTAATGGTAAAACTATCTTTGTGCCATAAATGAGTGAATAAGGAGTGGCTATTGTGGGTATATAAATACTTGTGTGATAATCCCATAATGTAAAAACTAGTTGATTATGGCAATCATCTTCAAATTTGGTTACTATTTTGTTCAAAATATTATTGATGGTTTTATTGGTAGCCTCTCCTTGACCATTTCTTTGTGGGTAGTATAGAGTGGATAACATGTGTTCAATCTTATATTTCGTGCAAAATTTATTGATAGTCTTGTTCTTGAGTGATGTTCCATAATCAGAAATGATGAACTTATGTCCATCAGTAGACTTATGGTTTATATTTCCAATAAGATCAAATCCCCATAACATAAATGGCCATGTAGAAATAATAGGTTGTAATTGTTGTGATGGTGTATGATATAGGTTATTGTGTCATTGACATTATCATATAGATTTGAATATTATAAATATTCATCTTCTATGGTGGGTTAGTAGTACCCATATCAAAGCAATTTATATGACATGGCCTTTCCACTAAAGTGACCACCATACCCAATATCATTTATCTATGTAAGAGGAATTTTGGCTTTTCCTGAAGTCAAAACATTGAAGCAATTATCCATTAAAGGATCACTTAGAAAGGTCTCTACTAATGATTAAAGAATAGAGTGCTTGTTTGTGTTACTTGTGTTTGTCATTTGGTGATAAATTATCTAGTGTAATGGATTTATTCAAAAATTTATAGATATCAAAGAACCACTTTGGAGTTGTGGAATTGTATGTAGTGGCTAAGATAGAAAGGGAAATCAAATTCATGTTGGATATTAATGGTGATTGTTATCATTTAATTGTGAAAATAGATTGATCATCGTAGATGTTGATAGGAATCAAAGATGTGGCACTTAACATTGCATTTAAATTTTAGTTATCTTTTCTTGGTATACTTTCTATAAAAAAGTAATAAAGTTATGATGATAAATATTGTACTATGTTCTAGTATGAGATAAGATGTTCTTATTTTGTCTGATAGACATCATTAACCTGATTGACCACAAGTTGGGATTCATCAAAGACTTGAATAGATCTAATTTGGATGGAATAGGTGGTAAATAGACCTAATATAAGCACTTCATATTATGTGGTGTTGTTGGTGTAAGAGAAGCTTAATTGATATGCAATAGGAATTGTGTGACCAAAAGGGTTGACAAAGATAATGTCTGCTCTTACATTGGATACACATTGAGAACCATCAAAGAACATGGTCCAAGTGTCAAAATGAGAATAATATGTCTAAAAAATATCTATAGATGTGTTATGATTAGTGTCCAAGAGTGTGCAACTATCAAATGGTCTATAATGATTTAGCCTTTTATTAATTTCTATAGAACTATATTTAAGTCTAACTCTATTAATAACATGACCCATTTTATGATGCAATGAGACAGATGTGGTTTTTACATTATAAATTTTAATGGATGTGATTTTTTGATAACCTAAGTCTCATTATTGATCATGTAATGTCAAAGTTTTTGTGTGTAAAAAACTAATGCTAGACATAGTTTTTCTATCATAGAATAATTTTTTTCATAATTAACTAATGTGCGACTAATTTAATAAATGTCTCACTCAGTATGTTTATCATTATGTTGTTCTAAAAGTGCTCGTAATGCATGATATGTTGTTGAGGTATATAGTAAGAGAGGCCTATCAGCTATAGGTGGTATTAGAATAGGTGGATTAAGAAGATATTACTTGATTGTTTTGTAGCTTTCTTGGCAATCTTGGTCCCAGACAAACTTTGTATCTTTCTTTAATAATCAAGTGAATGACTAAGTTTTATCAGCAAGTTGAGCTATAAAATGGTGGATTACTTAGATCTTGCCTTGTAAGGATCAAAGTTGTTTTATGTTTATGGGATGTGGTATGTCAATAATTACTTTGAATTTCTTAGGGTTAACCTCTATGCCATGTTGACAAATAATGAAACCTAAGAGTTTGCCTGATGTAACTCCAAACACACATTTATATAGGTTTAATTAGACATTGTATTGCCTAAATTGTTAAAAATATTTCATAAATTGATAGCATGATGTTGTCATTATTTGTATTTAGCTAATATGTCATCAATGTAATCCTTGATAGTATGGTAAATCAAGTCATGAAAGATATGTTTCATGGTACATTGATTGTGGCTCTGGTGTTTTTAATCCAAAAGGCATGACAATGTAACAAAATGTACCCCAAGGTATTATAGAATATGTTTTCTCTTGATCTTCTTCAGTGATTTTGATTTGCTTGTATCTTATAAAGCCATACATAAATTATAAAATTTCATACATGGTCATGGAATCTATGATCTTGTCAATATTAGGCAAGGGGAATCATTTTTTGGGAAATATTTAATTAATCTTGAGAATCAAAACAACACCAAATTTGTATATTGGGTTTTACCATGGTGACTTTATTGAAAATCCATTTAGGGTGTGCTACTAGTCGAATAAATCTAACATCTTAGAGGCATTGGATCTCATCTTTAACTGAGATAGATACCTTAGGATGTATTTTGTGAATCTTTTGCTTAAGTAGTTTAACATCTAGGTATAAGGGAATCTAATGGATTGATATAGATGCATCAATTCCTAGCATATCTAAGTAAGACCAAATAAAGAGTTATAAAAAATATATTAATGTTTGATCAATATATATATATCCTCTTCTAATCCAGAGTTTAGTTCAAAACAAGTTTCCAAGTCATGACAAAACCTATTAAATAGCTAGAGCTCATCCAGAGCTTTTGGCACTTTTCATGGTTTAAAAAATGGACAGCATATGCCCAAGTTTTAGGTTGAAGTTATTTTACGACAAAAAAAATAGGGAGGTGTCGCAATGCATGGCACAATTTGAATGCGACAAGTGGACCAATCAGCCATTGACACATGGTAATCAATTTTGTATATTCGTGCAAAAAATTTGGTTGGTGTTTGGTTTGGTTTCAGCCTCTGGTCTTTGATAGGTGGTTGTATGGAAAACTATGGGCCTTGTTATTGGCTAGTTAGGGGCCCTCAGCGAGGGTCGACACACTTGATTAAGGAGGGGTGCCTTGGCCTCCATCATATAATGCATTATATTTGCATTTACTTTTAAATAATATTTTTGTACCCACCATATGCATGTGAGATAATTAATTATATGTTTTTAAAGCTTTGTAATATTTCTTTGTAATACTTGTTTAAATTAATATTACCATTCCCCATTATGCCACATGGGAGAACCCAACGCTTGCCACAACACCTCCAATTACTTTGTTGAGTCCACATAGCTCGAGATATATGCTAGTTGAGAGACACCATGAGAAATGCCAACTCATATTGCCAAATCATAGCTCGAGATTGAAAGTCGAGTCAATATTCCATATGCCCAATATTTGGATACAAGATTGAGCCATATGCCTATCTATGTTGGCATTCAAAGTTAATGTATATGCCAAGTTAGGACAACAACCAATGTATCATGCTAATTTTGGCACCTTAAGCCCACTAAAAGGGGTGTCGACATTATTCAAGCTGGTTACCATTCCTTTTAAATTCTCAAAGCCATTGATATTTTATAAATGTGGGACTAAAGGATAAGCTTAAACACCCAAATAAGAAGGTTGAAGACTTGAAACCTATTCCAATTTCCTAATGTGGGACAAAAGATAAGCAAAGTGCCCAAAAGAAGGCTAAAGACTTAAACTCATGACCCATCATGTAAAAGTGATAAGCCTTAACCACTTATCCCATGGGTTTCTAAGTGATATGAAAGGCACGAACTTGTATTTGAAGGGAAGCTTCTGGCTGACTGTGTATAGAAGAATTATAGACCTGTTTACAATAATTGGTCATTTTGGAGACCTTAGAGGTTGAACCAGAGCTCAGAGTAAACTAAAAACTTGTTTAGAATTATGATACACTCTATGTTGTATATTCATTTTTGAATTTTAGAGTTTTGGTAACATAATTTTGAGCTACAAAAGATGACAATTTTGATTTAGAGAAGCCTCTATGTGTGACTCAGGAAGGTGAAGGACGTGCTGAGTCAACCAAGGTCTTTTGAAGGTCTGATCACTATTATTGAAGAGAGATATGATATTTTGTTGTTTGTAAGTATTATTTTGGCTTGAAAATTTAACAACATTAATGGATTGATTTGATAAGAACCCAAGGACATAGGAATTCCAAACCCCATAAACAATTTTTGTGTTTTTGATATTTGAATTCATTTTTGCATTTTAGTTTTCAGTTAATTTGTACAATATCATTTCATATTTTAATCAGAGTGTAAAATTTAATCATTTGATCATTTACGAGAAATTGAGTAAATTAGGAACTTGGAAAAATCTAATAGTTTCAATGGATAACTGATGTGATCTTTCAATTTACCTTTATTTCAATTTTGAGACTTGATTTGAATCAATTTTTAATCATTCCAACATCTTATAAGTTGAGAAATTTCTACTTGTAATTCAATTTAAATTTTGGAATTAAGAACTTAAGAGATCTTGGTAAACATTTTTTAAAAGTAGTGAAGTTCCTACTGGTGTTTATGGACCAAATTTTGGTATCAGAGCAGTTAGAAAGTAGGGTTAGCTTCTGATTGTGTGATTTGATAGTTACTTTTAGTTTATTGGTTATCAATATCACTTGATTAGATTGTAGTGTGTAGTTTTGGAATTAGTGTATTTACAAAAAACCATGGGAAAGTTGTCACATAAAGCCAAGATGGAAGAGATTGAAGCCATCAACACCCAGATTTAGGATGAGAATGCATTCCTGAGATGCAAGCTCATAGCCCTTGAAGAGGAAGTTGAAAGTTTGAAATCAGAGCTTGAATCTAAGGATGAGCTCTTGATAAAATTATTGTATGGTGAACCAAAGAAGGCAATACCTTATAATTCAGATGTAGAGATTATGACTGAATACACTGTAATTTATCCACCAAGCAATTCATCTTCTTCTTTACATTTAGATTCGGATTCAAGTAATGATGATTTTGGTAGTTTTGAACAACACACTAAGGGTATAGGATCTAAATTATTAATGAAAATGGATTTAATGAAAGAGGTCTTGGTCAAGATGGCCAAGGAGTTACTAACCTAACACAAGTAAAGCATAGATCTCTTTATACAGGTTTGGGTTACACTAGTGAGCAAGTGGATATTGGAGAAAATTCCTCCATGGCTAAAGGAAGAAAAGCTTTTGATAGCAAAGGTCCAAGTCCACTAGTAGAGCATGTGCAGTGTAAGAGGACACATAGATGAGGTATTGGGATTCCACCTCCTATTTCCTACACTAGAATTAGCACTAAATCTTTTGATCCACTTTTTATGTTTAAGAAATTTGGATTTAACATTCAGAAGATGATGCAATCATTTCCTTACACTTTTTATGGGATGCATAACCATAGTGTTACATTTTTTGGAAGAGACATGCTTTGTTTAAGTAGATTTCAGGTGTTAATAATCATTCTCAACATGGTAAAGTGAGAAGAGGTAAAAGGGACACCTCACCTTAGAAGGTTTGTGCACTCATTGCCATATGAGTGGACATCAGATTGATCATTATTTTAAACTTCAATCATCTTCTCATTTGGGAAATGGTAAAACTAAGATGATTTATCAACCTATTAATAAGTTCAATCAAGTTAAATCAATCCATAATGATGTTAAGGAATCCACTAAGGAAATAAAGTTAATTATGCAAATTTTTTGATTAAGTGGATTAATAATGAACTTATTTGTCAAATCATTGTTAATAATTTTATTAATGGAAAGAACAAGCTTTGATGATGCATTTGTAGAGCTTGTGAGAACACTTCAAGATAGGTTTATCATTTGAAGTCTTTCAATTCTCACCTTATGTCAAATAGCTCTATGTTTTTATAATCTCCTATTTATGCTGAGTTGTCTGTAGGACTTGAACTCATTTGATTAGTTGGAGATAATAAAAGAATGCATGTTGTGGGTTGAGTTAATTCCTTATAACACTTGTCTCATATTTGACTGTTATTTTAGGAATATATCTATTTTTGGCACATGGATGTATAGATGCATTGTAAGACCCTATGGACATGTTTGGATGTTAGGCAATATATACTTTGTGTTGTTTGCATTTGCTTAGCATTATAAGTCCCATACCATGGCATTATATTGCAACATATCCACAATATTTATTATATGTTGTTGGCATTAACAAACTTGTTTTGTAGTTACATTGGGAATTGTTTCAGTTTATTGACAGTTCATTGCTTTACATGATGTGACATGGGCAGACAATTTTGGTATGTTGTGATCAATTTATTCATAGTTATAGATTCCTTTACTCATGCCATGTTGTAGGCATTTTCACTTGAGTTATAAATCATTTATTTTTCCAATGTTTATCTATTTTATATAATTGGGTTCTATTTAATGTGGTACAGTAGACCAGTTATCAATTTTTAGGAGATAGTAGACTTTTGGAGACTAAAAGCCTTTTTTATAGGGAGGTGTGATCTAGATTTCAATTCAAAAAAAGTTTCCAAGTCATGATGAAACCTATTTCATAGCTTAGATCTCATTGAGAGATTTTTGGCACTTTTCATGGTTTTCAAAATAGACACCATATGCCCAAGTTATAGGCTATTGAAGTTATTTTGTGATAGGCAAAATAAGGAGGTGTTGCAATGCATGGTGCAATTTGAATCTGATAGTGGATCAATCGGCCATTGAAATGTGGTAGTTAGTTTTTTACATTCATGCAAAAAATTTGTTGGTGTTTGGTTTGGTTGCATCCTCCAGTCTTTGATAGGCGGTCGTATGGAGAACCATGGGCCTCGCTATTGGCTCACTAGGGACCCTCAGCGAGGGTCGACACACATGATTAATGAGGGGTGCCTTGGCCTCCATCACGCAATGAATTATATTTTCATTTACTTTTAAATAATTATTTTTTACCCACCAAATGCATGTGGGACAATTAAATTATATGTTTTTAAAGCTTTGTAATATTTCTTGGTAATACTTGTTCAAATTACTATAACCATTCCCCATTATGCCACATGGGAAAACCCAATGATTTTCATGCCACCTCCAGTTACTTTTTTGAGTCCAGATATATCGAGATATATGTCAATTGGGAGACACCATGACAAATGCTAACTCATATTATTGAGTCATAGCTCAAGATTGAAGGCTGAGTCAATATTCCATATGCCCAATATTTGGATACAAGACTGAGCCATATGCCTATCTATGTTGGCATTCAAATTTAGTGTATATGCCAAGTTGGGACAACAACCAATGTATCATGCTAATTTTGGCACCTTAAGCCCACCAAAAGGGCCATCAACATTATTCAAGCTGGCTACCATTCCTTTTAAATTCTCAAAGCCATTGAGATTTTGCAAATGTGGGACTAAAGGATAAGCTTAAGCACCCAAATAAGAAGGTTGAAGACTTGAAACCCATTCCAATTTCCCAATGTGGGATAAAAGATAAGCCAAGCACCCAAATATAAGGCTAAAGACTTGAACTCATGACTTGCCATGTAAAAGTGATAAGCCTTGACTACTTATGCCACAAGGTTCTAAGTGATATGAAAGGCATGGACTTGTATTTGTAGGGAAGCTTCTAGCCAACTGTGTATAGAAGAATTATAGACCCATTTATAGTATTTAGTCATTTTGAAGCCCTCAGAGGCTAAACTAAAGCTCAGAGTAAACTACAAACTTGTTTATAATTCTGATATGCTCTATGCTATATATTCATTTTCCCATTTTAGAGTTTTGGTAATGTCATTTTGAGCTATATAAGATTCCAATTTTGATTTGGAAAAGCCTCTATGTGTGATTCAGGAAGGTGAAGGACATGTTGAGTCAGCCAAGGTCTTTAAAAGTTTTGAACACTATTACTTTAGAGAGATATGATGTTTTGTTGTTTTCAAGTATTATTTTGGCTTGAAAATTTAGTAACATTAATGGATCAATTTGATAAGAACCCAGGGATGTAGGAATTCCAAACTCCATAAACAATTTCTATGTTTTTGATCTTTGAATTCATTTTTGCATTTTAGTTTTTAGTTAATTTGTAGAATATAATTTCAAATTTTAATTAGAATGCAAAATTTAATCATTTACGAGAAATTGAGTAAATTGGGAACTTGGAAAAATCTGACGGTTTTAATGTATAACTGATGTGATCTTTCAATTTACATTTATTTCAATTTTGAAACTTGATTTGAATTAGATTTGAATTAGTTTTTAATCATTCCAACATCTTATAAGTTGAGAAATTTTTGCTTCCAATTCAGTTTAAATTTTGGAATTGAGAACTTAAGAGATCTTGGTAAACATTTTTAAAAAGTAGTGAAGTTCCTATTGGTGTTTATGGATCATCTTCCTTTCTTAGGGTAATGGATAATAAGATAATGTGGGGATCCTAATCAATTCCAAAATTCAAATCAACTATTTCATCATTAAGAAATGTGGAATGACCTAATGTGTATGGAATTATAAGAATAGTATCATTTAAATCAACTAGTATGTCCTAAGGAGAATCTAAATTTTCTCTAAGGTAAGCATGGGCATTTGAGTGATGAATAAATATATTTTTATGATATCAAGATGGGAGGTAATCATATGGTCTGAGAAACTACAGGAGGGATTCATCATTATAGAATTCATCTAATGTAAACATATCTAGTGAAACTGTATCATCAATGAGATTAGGATAGACCAAAAATAATGTAGAAGTATGATTAACTATATGGCCTATAGGTGTAATGGGTGGATAAAAATTTATATGCTTTGAAGCAGTGGAAGAATTTTTATCATGAAGAAGGGTAAGTTGATATCCCAGTCCTTACTTTCCATGTTGTGTGGATGCCTCGACAATATTGACGATTCCTTGTTCATGTTTTCCAAGACCTTTGCCATGATATCAAGTCCATGGAACCTTTTAAATACTTTTAAAGGCTCATTATCTATTGTACTTGTTTAGATGTAGCCTTTATGACTAAATTTTAGATAATCATGGAGTGTAGAAGGGACTACATGCATATCATGAATCCAAGTCCAACCAAGTAATCAATTATAATTTAGGTCATTTTGCATGACTTTGTAAGAGGTTGGCAATATCTTAGGTCCCAAAGTAAGAATTAGTGTTATTTGACCCATGAATTTTTGTAGAATGTTGTCAAAACCTCTAATATTCATGTCAAAATGGTCTAGATCTTGAGGTTGTATATTAAGATGTTTAAGAAAAGAAATGTTGCAAATGTTAAGTCTTGAACTATTATTAACTAATACTCTTTTTACCCCTACATAATTAATTCTTAATTGAATATATAGAGGTAGATGTTATTAGATGATGTGGTGTGGGTGTAAATCATCTTTCTCAAAGGAAATATGCTCTTCAGTTCATTTCATTATGTTGAGGATAGAGCTAACATAAATTGGTTTAGTGAAAATATGAATTCTAGTATTATAAAGGGCTGCATATAATACATCTTTTTAAAGATCCAATTATTAAAAGAGATTGAGAACTAAAACTGTATCAAAAGGGGTGCTAACCTAAGTGACAAAGTTATATCCATGGGTGTAATCAACTTGCGTATCTTTATAAACTTGGGTGATATCATGTACCACATGATCTACTATAGGCATAGAGCTAGTAGTAGGTATGGGATAATAGGTAGAGGTACCAAGTTTGAATGGAGGAGGGATAAATATAACCAATAGTGTTTTCTTATGTGTAGTAATCAAATATTTATATGCATCTAGGTAGAAACCATGTATGTGGGATGAAATGCATGTAATTGGAGTTATAAGTTGTATACTAATATGAATATAAAGAGCATTCCACATGAGAGATAGAAAGTAAGGGATAGAGAGCATGGAACTGTGAACTAATGAAAAAAAAGTTTGACTCATGATATGACATTTCTAACATGTTTAGAAAGATAAAGTTGAAAACTATTACATATGAGAGAGATAAAGCATGCAATGAAACCTTGTATTAAATAAAAGTAAACATTTCTTTGAAGGAAAGGGATCTTGACATGTTTAGCAATAAATTTCTTAATATCATCCCATATTATGAAAAGTCAACATGAAAGGGAAAGAATTAAGCTTTACATTAACATTTAGTAAACTTCATCATTCATAGACATGATAGGACCAAGTATGGACTCCTTATTGTTTGTAAGAAATGTTTTGAAATAAGTGAGACCCATTTTTTATTTTTTATGTGAAATTTGATTTATGTGTAAGGTGATGCCTCAAAAAACAATAGGTCCTAGTATAGTTTAACTAGGGTTTGAAATAAATGATTTTTAAAATTAATATGGTAAATTTAAAATTAAATGGAAATTTTGAATTATATATGCAAGAAAAATAAAAAATATATACTAGAAAAATCAGCAAAGAATTTTCTATAGGGTTTCTAGGGTTTTTGTGTGCAAACAAAGTAAGTTAGGTGTACCAAATGATTTAAATTTTTTGGGAATGATGAAGTTTTATTCTTATTTTAGTTAAGGGTATAGATCAATAAATATATAAATAATATTACAATAAATATAGTCTTTATTTGTTTAATTTATCAATCTTTTTTACCTTTTTAAAAATAGTAATAAATGAGGAGGAATTATAACTTAGCTTGAAAGTAGACTGAGACAGATGAGATAGAGGTTGAAAATATCTATACAATACTAGGATAGTTTAATTAATTTGGATCTAGATTTCACTCAATGAAAGGATAGGATCACAAAAAATAGGACATTTTGGGCTCTGACACTTAGTCCACTCCTATCGATGGTGTCCAAACTGGTCATACAGACCTATAACTTTTTGAGTTTTTACATTGTTCTTGTATGAGCCTACCTATGAAATCTTGAGTGTTGATTTATGACGGAACTCACGATAGAGCTATTTTAATATTTAAATCCTAACCCTCCATCATGCTTGATAAAACAATATTTGAATCACTTGAGAAAAGGGGGGATTAGTGTGTAAGATGCACTAAATGTTTGATCCACGCTCCTCATGTGGGCACATTGTATACATACCAATAATCTAGAGAGGGATAAAGATAGATGTAGTTCTCCCACCAAATTTGATTTGTGTAATAGTGTGATGCAGATGCAAAAATTCCAAATTAAGAGTGTTTGAGGTGGTTAGGGGTATGAGGATTTGATTGTGTTTTCAGCTATGTTGGGTGACTATATGTAGAGAATAGGGAATTTTTCCTTAGTTATTTCTTTTTATTCTTGATTTATTTGTAATATTTTTCACCTCATTTATAAATGAGATTTGGATTGGATTTTATAGGGAACCATTGGTCATGGGTTATATGTATTCATGCTAGGTTGATATAATGAAGGATGGGAATCAGATGAAAATGACCATTTGGGATCAAAATGCAAATGGATAGGAGTGTTGAAATTGGGATACCCTAGGGTTTAACACTATAATATAGGTATGGTACTCCTATACTATAGGCTCAAGATTTGTGGGAATAGGATTAGCCTAGGAAAACTAGCCTAGCTGAGGTGGAATGATCATTTAGAAGGTTTTAGATGACTAGTAATGAGCAAAAAGGTGTTTAGAAGGGTCATAAGACCATGCAAAAAGGAGATATGGATAGGGTGTCACAACCCACATTCAAACTACCAATTTGGACATTTTATATGACTATAGAACTAAACCAAAAAATGAGAACAAATGAAGAAACTTGGGAAGAAGGGTCTAAAGGCTATGTTTTCTTACATAATTTGTTTTCTTTACTCAGCGACTTCCCTTTATTGAATATAAGGCTCAGTAATTATTATATTTCATGTTCTTCCTCTTCACCTATTTCTTTTCCTACCTCTATTTTTTATTGGTTAACTAAAGGTATATGTTGTGGTTGATCAACTATTGGATTTTTTGTGTGTGGGGGCCTTAGCTTCCTCTTATAAAAATTTATAGCCTTCAATGGTGGGGAGTAGTCTCACTAAACTAAGGTAGTAACAACATCTATAGATACCTTTTACATTATATATTCTTGAAATTATGATGAAGTTGTAGGTGTTTGTAATGGAGATATAGTTGGGTGCTCCTGGTCCTCTATAATAGAGGAGTCCAAGTTAATTGGATCCACTTGATCTCTCTTGTGCTTAGTCTCACTCAAACTAGGTTCTTTCTTAACAACCCTCAATAGTAAAATAAGTCCTTGGGAAGGTCCTTCTTGTATCTCTATTTATTGTTGGGGTATATTTCCCCATAAGTTAGAAGTAACCCATCCTCTAGGGGGTGGCAACCTAGAATGCATTTCCTATACTGAAATTGAACATTCTTGTTGAATAATCCTCAAATGATCTTCTTTAAGGCATGCAATTTTTTCCCTTTCTAAGACATGGGCATTATGCTTTGTATTTAGGAATAGAAAATCATGGTCATAGGGGGCATGTTGGTATGGAATATCAAATCCCTAGATATCATTTTGGATTCAATTATAAGGGTCTATATCTCTCTATAGTAAGGTAGGAAATTGATAATGCTTTCTCTTATTACTAACATCCCCAAAATGCTTCCTCATTGTATAACACATTCTAATAATGATCATGTGATATTCATAAAATGTTTTTCTTCTATTTTATCAAATCCTCTTCTATACTCCACCGAAGTTAATATGTAATTTATTTCTCTATAAGTTTATCTAGTACATGATTAGGGAGGCATAAGGGGTGGACCTTATGACTAGCGATCATGATCAATGTATAATCTAGGTATAACTAATAGTTACCTTGAGGATCTAGTGTATCTAATATACTCTTTGAAATTATGGGTAGTGGGGCCTCAATATTTACCTACCATACTTGAGGATACATGTCTTAGATAATTTGGGTCATGTACTTAGTATATGCATATATTTGTATAAATTAATAGTAATCATAAATGTAATTATATATACAGTTAATGTCTACGCTCTAAACATCCCAAGGTCTCTATACACCATGCCCATTACTGCATCTAGAAGGTAAGACATCATATAAAAATTGCTAACTATATTTGGCCTCTTGCCTTTATGTAAAAATTGATCCCTCAGTTTGAAGCTAATGATCTCTCCCAAGGAAAAAAATATGTCGCTAATTATTATCATATCTAGTAATGGCACCCAATCCAAGTTGAGAAAATGGATACTTGGCATGCCATACATTTTTTTAATAATTTAATTCCAATATGGACCCCTATTTTGAAGTTCTTAATGGGGGTGGCATACTTTCCATTTAGGACCATAGTCTCCCCAAGAAGAAGCCATGAGCTCATAACTTTTTGCTTATTCCATGTTACTACCCCATGTTTATCAAATATTGTATCTAGAATTGGAAGAGATAAGTACCTTTAAAATTCATCACTAGTGATGAAAGATATGATCATTTGGTGATCCATATGCTGCAATAAGGCATCTTGTATAATATTACCAACAAATAAAAAGTCCTATAACAGGTTGATGTAGGGAATAAACTCAAGTTTGGCTATTGTGAAGTGTAGTCTTTTTATCTTAAGAGAGAGAAAGTCTATAACTAATTGGAATTATGTAGGTGATATATTTCTCTCATGCGAAAACATGTTGACAACATTTATTTCATCACATAACTCTGAGTAATTAACATACCTATTGTCCAATATTAATGCATCAAACACCATGTTTGTAAACTATGTAGAATCCTTGATGGATAATGGTGATGGTATAAGAATTATTCTGAAACTCTTGCATGATGAGTCCAATTAAATTATTTGGTGTGATCAAATTCTATTTTTGTATATTGTGAAACCTCATTTTTACTAGTTGCTTATTTACAATGGATTTGTAGGTAGCTAGGGCTTTGTTCATAGAGTAGAAATTATGTTTGAATTCTGTTATGAGTAATTAATAAATGAATAGTTTCATATCATGTATATATCCTTTTACGTTCAAATATAGTTCATGCACTTATAATGTCCAACATTCATATGTTTTTTATACTTTCACAGTTCAAATCTCATTAGTTCAGTTGGTGGGTTACTTTCTTTACCAAGTGTTAAGAATTAGTTTTGCTTTGTTGGATAAGTTTAGTGGGATTTAGATAGTTGGTATTCATGTTGAAACTAATCAAATAATTCTTGTGAATCAAAGGCTTTGAACACAAAGAGAGAACAAAATGACTGAATACCAAATCCCTTGGAATAATGTTCAAACAAAATGTCCAATGAAAAGATCCAAATGAAACCTCTAAAGTGCATAAAGCTAAAGAATACTATTCTAGACAAATTATTTGATGAAAATTCCCAATAAAAAGTTTTGATATATAAATTCTAAATAAAGAGTCTTGAATAAAAGACCAAGTCCTTCAAAAATTAATTTGAGCAAATTTTTTGAACAAAATATCCAATACAAAAAGTATGATGAAGACTGTTCTGAACAAAACCCCTAAATAAAATAAAACCCAAACATATGTCACAAAAAAATATGATGAATAAATATAGAATAAATATTTCAAATAGATCTTTTGGAGAAAATGCCTAACATGGAAACTCTGAATAAAATGTCTAATGAAAAAGTCTAAAATAAAAGTTACAAAGAGAAAAGTTTCTAAAAATAAGGCTTGATAAAAATGTCTAATTACCAATTCCTTAATAATTTCTCCAAATAAAACTAAGTCCAAAAAATTGCATAGTATATAACTCCAAAAAGGCATTAATGAGTTAGTGAAAAATTTATAATTCCATTGTTTGTAATTCCATGTGTAAAGATTAATGAGAAATTAGATAAAAATTTCATAATTAAATAGAGGAAAACATTAGCAATCAAGGCCAAATAACAAAAAAAGGTTGGTCCCCATTTCTTCTTAAAGAAAAAGGGAATGTTGGGTAAAATAGGGAATTAAAAAAAAGCATGACCTCTATAGTTATTATGTATTTAAAATCTCCAAATTATAATGGGTCCATGTTTTGGAAACATGTTCTCCACACTTACACCAATTTCTAGATGCTACAGAGTCAATAGGAGAAAGTCATGTCATGGGAAAATGTTCCACACACTTGAAAATTTTCAAATTAGCAAAATTTCATAGTTATATAATTAAGATATACATTTTTTGTAGAATTATATACATTGGTACCAATGTTATACCCAAATTTCATCTTGAGACATATATGAGGTGCATATGCCATACAAAAAAACACCTTTAAGTTAAAAATCAAATCAACTTTTAGATTTCACATACTACAATGGAATTTTATCATACATAGGATATATTTTTATGGACTTTATTGAGGTAATCTACTATAGTAGTTGGTGTAATTTGTTTCAAGGTTGAGGTGATAAAATCACATAATATTACAAATATTATAAGTTAGACTTGATTAAATCATATAACTTCACTAGATATATAACATTATTTGATTAGATCACTCATACTCGCTGCATTATAAGTATGATTTGGCTGTATGATTAAGATATACTCAATGGTCACATGATAACTCATTTTTTCTCCAAGTCCAGGGGCATGTTCTCTTCACACACACACACACACATGCACATAAAGTTTTATAAATTATCCTAAGATCAACTCCAAGGCTTTATAAGAAAGCATATTTTCAAATCAAATTACCAAAATAAAACATGGTTGTATAAATACAAAAGTGTACTCCTAACCTTTCTCTATTTATTTAAAATTATTTCAATTATAGATTATATACATTGATTATATAATTTAACATTATCTTGGTTGTAATTCAGTCACCAACAAAGCACTCAAATTGTACTCACACAAATGCAAGGTGTGCTATACACACCTAGGTACACATTTCTTTCCTTTAAACTAGCAATTTCATTACTAGATTAAAGGTGGGGATGGAAATGTAGACACTAAATTTGAATTTTCTATCTTAGTATTGTACATTTATAAAATACCTATCATGTTTGTACATTTTAGTTCTAAGACCTTTCCACTACCAAAATTCTCACGTTCACTATCTCTTTATGCCAAATTTATTATCTCTTAGTTTGACCATTGTTATTCTAATGACCATGCCTTTTATAAAGTGAAAAATTCTATAAACCTTATCATTATCATTATATACAATTTTTGGAGTTTTACATATTTTATAGCTTCTTGTAAACTTACATCTTATTCATACACCTACATCAATGCTAGTGTCCCCTTTCAAACCAAGTGTCTAGTCCTCAAAAGTCATCTAATTTTCAAATGAAATGTATTATAATGTTCATCCTAAGTGATTTAGTGTGAGATATTTTCAAAATAGATTGGTATATATATAATATCAACCCTAGTTCATTCCTCACTTATAAAATACTAGGAAATCATAAGGTAACTTACCAAAAACACTCAATCAAAAATTCAAGTGAGCAAAATTTAACTATTCATCCCTATTTCCATATCAAGCATATGATTAGTATCCATGTAGGTATGAATTACTAAGTGAACATCCCATGAGACACATGTTCCAAGTTAAATTCTAGATAACTCTATATACTTGCTTATCACACATTACATCATTATGTACACAGAAGACAACACATAGGGGATAAATACATAACCCTAAGGCCCTCTTCATAGTATTAGTTATGTATCTAAAACCCATTAAGAGAGGGGTCCTTAGGGTAGCTCAACACTATGTGCCCACTAACTACTTTTAACCATATGCACTCCAAGGATAAGGAAGTTAGGGTTTGGTAATTTTCAAAAGTGTAACATCATATGCATGTGATCTATACAAATCAAAGGAAAGGTGAAAAAAAAACATAGAAGGCTCTAGGTTATCACATATAGATCTGATGACTATTCCATATTGGACAACTGCATCCAACATAGACACTAGTGTCGATGAAACTATTTGGATTTGACACACGCATTTGAGGCCACAGAGTGAAAAATTATAAAATTTGATATTTGTGAAAAAATCCTAATCTATTCCACTTCAAACCTATTTCATCTTAGATATGCATTTATAGAGTAAAACCAATTTAGTACTCTTGTTTATAATTCCTTTTAATATTAATCAATAGTTTTACTTTCTATTTTTATCATATCTTAGTATTATAAATTTAGATTAACATATATCTGAGTTTTTAAATTAATTGACTTTCTATAAATCAATTTATTGTCCTTATGATAAATTTTTATTTATATATTATTAATGTTATAATACCCTTGTAATAAAATAAATTTAGGGTTAAACAATTATCTCTATTCTAAATTATCTAAATTCTTTTCTTAAAGACTTTCATATCAAAAATATCGTCAAAGATGATGAATTCGTCTGGATTAATTCCTTTGGTGGTAGATAAAATTTCAAATCAAGTTATTATTTTGTGATAAATGTTTTCCTAGATGGTTTTCACTAGATAAAATGATGGATTAAGGATTTGATACCTTAAAAAATGTTTTCCTTTGACTGGTAGTGTAGAATAAAATCATTACTATAGATAATCTACAAAAAGGATGATTATCATTAATAGATTTTATTTATGTGAAGGTTATGTTGAATACATGTAACATATGATATTAAAATGTCCTTTTAATTTTAAATATGGGGTTTCATTCTAGAAAAAAAATTATACTTGTTGGGCTCAACCTTCTTCTATACTAGAATTGTGAAATAGTTGGAAACCCCATTTTAAATATAAGGACCTTCATAAAATATGGTAATTATCATTACCACATGTGTTATGAGATATTTATATTAAGAGGAATGGTATAATTTTTAGAAATGGTAAGAATTCTAGAAATTTGGTGGCTATGAGAGTGAAGGAGGAGTTGATTGAAAACTTCAAACATCATCAAGATGGAGAAGAGGGATAAAATTAATGAAGAAAAACTAAAACCTACCAGTAGTTGGAATCTTAATAATGTTGATTGGCCTAGTATATACCTTAAAATGGAGGTAAGAAAGAATGTAAGATGGAGTGTTCTACCTCTTAGTTGGGTGAATTTCAATTTTGATGAGGCCCCAAAAGGCAATCTGGGATTATATGGAGGGGGACTATTCAAAATAATAAGGGAGAATTAGTAGAATATTTTTTAGGGAACATGGGAATTTAAATTAAATAGCTGTTGAAGCTTTGACATCACTTTAGGGAATTTGATTGACAAAAGAGATTGGATTTAAACAACTAGTAATTGAAGGATATTCCATTAATATAATAATTTTTTTTTAATTAATATATGAGGCGAATTGGATTATAAAAAGTATCATTTAATAATCCCATAACATAATAAATCCATTTTATAATGTTTGTATTAAACATGTCTCTAGGGAAGGTAATCAAATTATTAATTGGTTTGAAAATGGGAAAGGAAGAAGGACATGTTTGACGTTATTCTTTAAAATATTCAAAGGGAGGCTATTATTTATAGCTAAGGGGAACACTTTCAATAATGATATAAGGAAATCTAACCTCATAAATACTAAAGTGAGGTCCTTGGTAATAATTACATGTAGTCTTTTTATCAATAAGGATTATGATTTGAATTCCTTAATGAGTAATCATGATAATATAAATTTATATATTAATGCTTATGGAGTGGTTGATTCCCATATGTTTTAAGTTATGCATGTTTTTATTATATGGCATGATTTATTGATATAAGTCTATAGGATTACTTCTAAGAAATTGGCTATAATTGATGTTAGTTTTAATAATGACAACCTCATAAATGAGAAGAGATAAAATTTGTTGATTATTATTCAATCTTGAGCCAATATGGGAGGAAACTTATGAAAATTGGATTTGTCCTTGGTGGATTACTTTAAGAATAAAACTAAACTATGGGGAGTATTACATGAAGGAATTTTTTCTAAGTTTATTTAGAGGATCCAAGGCTACAAACCACACATCTTAGTTAAATTCACCAAGAATTGGGATAATAGAATGGTTCAAATGTGAGTTACATGCATGAAATATTTAGAAGAGATTATTAGCCATGTGACTAGTATGAAAAAGGATGGTTTCAAATACTAAAAGTCTATGAATATAAGTAAGAAGGAGGATAAGGCAAATGTTCCTAATGGGGAGGAAAAAATCATTAAATTTTAGGGGGTGTCTTTAGTACCCATTCCCTCATCATTTTGAATAAGTCATCAATAAAGTAATGAAATTCATTATACTTGAAATTAGGTATAAGACTATGTTTGTGTATTGAGTTTTTCTCAAAATAATTTAGATACCATGTTTTCATGAGTTTTCTTTTTTGAAATTTTACTTTCTTGGGAAAATTTTGTTAAATAATTCCAAATGGGCAAAAGGGATTTCCATCTACATGAGGTAGTTATCTTCATTTTGTTTCATTTACCTAAGTCATAAACATTATAACCTTCTCTAGGTAAATAATTATTACATATGAATAGAATGCCAAAAATTTGTTTTGAGAAGTGTGGATAAAGGGAAAGAGCTCAAAGTGGTTAGTACCAAGATGCTTGAGAAATAGAAGGAGAATGCAAATGTAGGATTTGACATATACTCAAATAGAGTTGAGGATTATACCGCATCTTCTATAGATAATATGGATGAAGTGAATACAAGTCTCCATCTATTGAAATGTTATAGCCTTGAAATCAAGTGAGTATGATGGGCAAAGGTGAAATCTAAATTTAAAAATAAGGTGAATGATGAGATTGATGTGTTTTTTATGGATGGAAGCAGCCATGATAAATGAATTCCATCCTTGGTTATTCAAAAATTCACAAGGGTGTCATCATGTGGTTCATGTAGGATAATAAAATAGTTAAAGAATCTCTTAACATCATAAAATTTTAAGCCAATTATAATAAATAATATTTTAACGAAGAAAAGATATAATTTAAGAGGTTGGAGGATAAATATGTTATCTTGGAAAAGGATAATGAGATGATAAAAAATCACATAGGGATAATAAAAAATTGTTTTAATAGCTTGGTCAGTCTTAAACATGTTATTAAGATGAATAATAGTAATTTGGGCCAAGAAAATCAAACAAGAAGGCCAACATTGCTACTAAAAATAAGGAATAGACCTATAAATTAAATGTATGTGTTGATGCTTCTAATTACCTCACAGGTGATCTTCAGTGTTGATGAACACTTATCATTTTAGAATTCAAAGAATCCAAGGCATGATTTGTAGTTTGTGACAATTATGTGATGTTTGTGGTGGAATATAAGTAGAGTATGGGAACTATCCACAATATTTATTTAATTTGGTGGTTGGGAGCCGCCAAGGTCTAGATCTTTGTGATAATTCAAGCCAACAAGTTAATCTAAATGGATATTAAAAATGATCTTTAAACTAGATGAGTTTTGATAAAGAAAATAGAAAAAGGAAGGGTAAGGCATAAAAGAGACCATGATTGAAAATTCCTCTCTCAAATATTATGATAGGGTCTAATTAATTTGAGCATACATGAACCAATTTATGATGTAAAATAGTATAAACTCAAATTGCATCAAAAACTAGGAAAGCTTCAAAGGAGATATATAAACGACAAGTAAGAACTGAGTTTACTTTAAAAGTTTTCTACTATAACCTGAATAACATGTGCACATCCAAATGCATCACAAATAAAATGAAGTATACCTAATATCTTTTTAGTTAATATAGAATTAGCACAAATTAATAGCCATATGATAGAAAATGTAGCTCAAAATATTTGGAACCATTCAAATTTAAGATAGTTACATGCAATTTAGAGACAACATTAGCTTTCAATAAATTATTCAAACAATCTTTTTAAAATTCCTTATTTGTATTAAATGCTCACTTGTATACAAATTGATCTGAGTCTCTCACTTTACAAAATGGAAACATTTGCCTATTTATTAGAAACATAGGTAGTATACCCATTATATTTTAAAAATATCCATGGTATGATAAGGACAGTTGTCCTTAATACAAAGATTACAATGCAAACATCTTTATATGCCAAATTTGAAAAAAATGATTATTATATGATAATAGACTAGCATATATGTTACAAAACAATATTATTTTATGTTACATTGGTGGGTCCCTTGGGTTACTTCCTGAGGACGTTCTTCACCTTAGTATACTATTTTCTAATTAGAAAAAAATCTACTATGTGCTTCATCAAACAATCCTCTTTTGACCTACCAATGTGTTAAATTCTTTATCACTCTTAGCTTTAATTTCTTGAATGTATTGGGCCTCTGAAATATTCTTCCCTAATGTAATGAGGATATCAAGGACTTTATGATTATCTTTGATAGCCTGGCCTTGGTTGTGCTTGATGTTCTAGACAAAGGTACTAACCCTTTTCTTGAACTCTTCATCATCCATCAGGCTTGTGGCATTGGTCTTAGAAGGGTTTACCAATAGTGCCTTTAAGAACTTCTACATCTTTGATATCAAGCCTTTGTCCTCCTCCATGGAGAAATTAACATTGTCACACTAGTTTCTCAAGTCTAATATCTTATCTTTAATGACTCTTAAGAGGGCATGCAAATTATTCAACCTGATGATCTTGATACCTTGGACCTACTTGGTGTTATGAACATTAATCAATTTAATTTCTTTATCTTTAAAGTTCTACCGCTGAGTGATTGATGCCTATGATTTATCAATTTTATGTGTTAAGGTATTTGATATGAGCTTCAGGGCCTTTAACCCTTAAAATGTGTCAAGGGACTTATTCAAAAACTTCATTATATCCTTAGGGACTAACAATGTAACCTGTGTTTCCAAGTCTTTCTTCTCCTTTTCTAGATTGGTGATCCTCTATTGTATCCCCTAGATTTTAACCAAAGTCATTGCTAGTTGGGCCACCATCAAACTTGCCACATCCTCTTAATGGATGGGATACTCCCCTACTACCTTACCTTATATAAGAGTTAGGCCTACAAAAGCTTTCACATTTTGAAAGGTGAACTCCTCAGTGCCAATGGTAGTTTTCTTGGTTGTCACCCTTTCAAACCCTATTATATCTAGATTATACATGATAATGGCTACTGGTTTAGAGGGTTTGGGTGTCTCTAAGGTTTCAATCCAAGTTATACTTGATGCTCCTACATCTTTTATTTTATTTCCACTTTCTTTGGTTACTTGAATAATTCTTCTTTCTTTTTTTCCTTCATGAGCTCCTTAATCTAGGGTTTGACATTATCAAGGGGATCTCTACCTGCAGAGCTAGTAATTTCTAGTGAGTGTGATTGGGAAGGAACCCTTTGGATTTTCCCATATATTAACTAGTCAAGAATGATAGGTATATGTATGGGGATCTCAACACAAAATAAATTTAATTCACTGGTGGGATGGATCCATGCCACCTTTGGTCTTTTGGAGAACCTAGGGGCAAGGGTCAACTTAGCTTCCCTCTTTTTTTGTGTGATAGGGACCAATTCCAATTCCACTTATTTTCCCTTTTCTTCCTCACCTATTTATGGTCCTTTAGTTTGTGCCACCTTATATGTGGATCCCTTATCTTCTTGATCAAATCCATAGGTCTCTGTAAGTTCCTTGAATAATTTTTCCACCATCTCATATGGTTTTAGGGCAACCATATAAAAGTGTTACAATAGAGAAGATGGTTTTGGAGGCTAGGATGATGATGAAGGGCCTTCTCCTATCCTTTCTTCTAATTTATTCTAATGAGGTCCTTGAATTTGGAGTGCTTATTGTTATGGCTAACTTGGAGGTCTATTAGAAGTGGAAGATAGTAGATGATACTATAATGGGTTCAATTTCCATCTCTCCCTAGCTAGTTTCTCCTCTCTTTTCAGTATGTGTTCAAGCTTAAAACCATGTTGCCTACACCTAGCAAGGACTTCCTCAAAGTCTACAACTTTGGTGTAAAAATGGTCATATGGACTAGCCTTATGCTCATCGGTTACTTTGGTTAGTTGATTTGACTGTAAATAAGGGATAACCTTGTTATTGGGGTCCCATTCCTTTAGGTCATCCTTTTGAAAGTAGAAGGCATCCCTATGTCTAGACATGATGTCCAATTATTTCCAGTCTTGAATCAAATTTCTCCTAATCAAGAATGGGAAGGGATGTAGAATACCCTTCCTCTTTTCCCTACAAACATTATCAATTTCTTAGAATATTTAGTGAGCAATTTCTTGCTCAACCAACTTGAGGGGGAAATAGAGAGGAAACATAAATGGTTGGGTCATGATCCCTTCTATTCTTATAATGGTATAGTCTGGATAGTACACAATATCTCCCATGAGTTCAACATACTTCTTGACAAGAGGGTTAATCTTGGGCATGGGGTTCCCTATGATATTCTTGATGAAATTAAGATATATAAAATCACAAATGAACTACATATGAGATATGTACTTGAAGATGTGCAACTTTGCATAGTGATGGGAAATGGTAATTTTGTTGTGGGAGAACCAACTTTTGACACCAAGAATATGAGTGGATGCCATTAATGAGTCCAATAAATAGGAAATCATGGTTATTTTTTGGATTGTATTTTTCTTAATGCCATAAAATTATCTCCCCAAGTGGATGTTAATCACCTCTATAATAGGTGGAGTTAGCTTCTCTTCCACCATGAAATATATGTAGGAAACCCATAAGGGGTTAACATAAGTTATGGTGGCTACCCTTAAATCTCTACACAATAGGGTCATAATGATCCTAATCCCTTCTTTAAATTAAATGATATGGATTTTACCATCATGGCTCCTAGTTACATGAATTCCTTAGATGAACCAAGGTCTCAGGATAACATCTATATTATGTTGGGTAGTCCATTCTTTGAAGGAGGGGAGGTCTATGTGAGATTGAGGGACCTTGTATTATCATTCAAAATCTATCAAGGAAATATATTCAATTCTACTTAACCCTCCTTATTTGATGATCCATTCATTATCTATTCTATAATAAACAAATAGGGGTGCAAGGATATCAATGCAATGTAATACCTTAAGTTTAGCATTATCTTGATGAAGACCTATCATTTGGATTATAACAAAGTCCTTGAAATTTATCTTAGTTACTACCACTCTTTTCTCACTAGATGATAGAGGTTTCAGTGCCTTAGTTATGAAGAAAATCTAGAACCAACTCTTTATGCCATTAGCCAATGCTCCTATGTCTAATTCAATATCTCTAAAGTGTCTCCCTTCATGGTATATAGATAGATACATGCATATTCCTTATTTCCATTATTTCTTTATTGTTTCCATGATCTCAATTGCCTTGGAATATGATTGGTCTTGATGCTCAGGATGACACTTTGATCTTTCTTAATGTAGTTATGTCCTTAACAATTAAGTTTTGAGGATTTAATGGTGAAGGTGATGGTTTTCATAATTCTATTGGTTTCTCAAATCTTATGATGGAACCACTTATACAATTTTTATCTTTTTAAGCATGCCAAATATTAGGATTGTCCTTTATTACTTACATGGCATTTACTTGGACCTCCTTAAGCTTGTTCCCATGGAAATCTCATGGGAATCCTTTTAAAAATTAGTTGTAAGATTTTAAATAATGAATTTTATGTCACTCTATTGGATTATCATTATAGGATAAACATGAGCCTTTGATTAATATCTTAGAGGTCTTTTTTAATTGGATGCTCAGATCTTGGATGACCTAGTTATGCCAAGTGGTGCATTCTAGCTTCTTTGAGAAATGACTGGATGTGGTTCATCCACATGTTGATCTATCAGATCTAGGGTCTTTGGTTGAAAATTACACCTTCACTTCACACCATTGGAACAAGATTAGTGATGGAGTGAGAACCATCATTCATAATCCATGAGGTTGAAGTTGATTGGTTAAGAGGTTAGTTTTGGTTAGATTTAATGGTCTTACTAATGTTAAATACATCTTCACAAATGTCAAATGATAATATTTTGACTATAAAATTTAAGTTTATGAGGTTATTTTATTTGAATGAAAACATGAAACATTCTTGGTGATCTTAAGACTTCAGGGTCGATGCAGTCCATTAGATCAAGCTAGGTGGTAAATGTGAACTATTGATCATGATATGAGAGGCTTCTCTGATTGGCTCAACTTTGGGAGATATTTGATCTCATGTAATTGGATCAAGGTCACTAGGTGAACATGGATAGTAAGATCATAGAAGACACACAAACATTAATTCAGTCTATGATACACATAGGCTTGAGCTGAGGGGTTAACCTTAGATTAATAGTATCAAAAAATACTATGATCTAAGTTTTAATATGATAATCCTAAGGTTTAAACATTTATAAGGTCCCATTTTGGACTAAGGATAAAATTTTGGATGGGGTTTATTTTGAAGGCCTCACTAACATCAAACCTGTCCTCATAAACATCAAATGATGGGAGCAAGGTCATCAAAATAAATGTCATTGAAACTTTTATAGTGAGTGGGGTTTAGTTCATAGTTTGCCCTAGGATGATCTCACACTATTGGATCAAGACTCTAGGGAAGTGAGGATCATTATATTTTTATCCAATTTAAAACATCAAAATAGAGCATGATACATGTAGTGATTTAGACTAAAGTCTAGGATCCTCAAGGCATCATCTGTGTTGAACAAACACCAAGACATTTCAAGATTAAAATTTAGGTGAAACATTGATAAGGTCTTAATCTAGGACAAAAAGGGGCTTATGGATATAACATTTAATGAGGTTACGAGGGATTTAAAAGGGGAAAGGAACATAAAAGGGGAATTAAGTATAATTTTATGTCAAGGTTTAGGCATGTTTGAAAACATAACTGAGCCTCAATGTAAAATTAAACTTAGGGTCTTTTTTTAAAAAAAGGATTAATTCCCACTAAATTTTCTTGCATGAAAGTTTGAATTTAAACCCTTAGGGTTTTTTCTTAGGAACCTTGCATACCTCCATGAAACCTAAACTTAGCCATCTAAGGGTAATCATTATTAGGGTTAGCTCATAAAACATAATTAAACATGTAAGGACCTATCCCTTTTCAGGTGGATGATCTTCAAATTCTAAAAAGAATAACCTCATGAAAGCTAGACCAAGATATAGATGTTTTGAAACATTTACAAGGGTCCCTATTTTATAAAGCAAAAAAAAATGGGTTATGTTGGTCCTAAAAACAATGGAAACATACCAATATGTTAGAACCTAGAAACTCTAGTTTAAACTAGTATATAAGTCCTTTATCTCCTTTGATCCGCATATCATTTATTAGGTCAATTCAATGTTGAAACAAGCTTAAAATGTGCAAAACTCAAATCCTCATGTCATATTCTAAACATGTTGTGTGTGTTATTTGATTCTGCTTACTATTTGTCATGAGACTTCAAGGAACAACATCTAGGTTCATATCCTCTTGACCTTTGCATCTAACTTTGAGCATATTTAGATATTATTTTAGGAATAATTGATCTTAATTTAGGGGAGGATTGGGCATTGCTCTGCTACCATCTAGGCATCCATATCCCTAAAATAAATACCTTTGGCTTCACTCATGGCCTTGATCCACTACTAACCAGGTGTTTATAGCCTTGGTGGAGGTTGCCTGAATCACCTTTGACTTTGTATCTTTTGATTTAGCATTAAGTCCCTTTTTTGTGTAATTTTTATTTTTAACAAAGTTTGGGAGCCATGATAGCTAGGTTTAAAGATTTTTTCAAATGTTTTGGCCTTAGGATAATCATCTTTAGTTAAAACCTTAATCTCAAACAAGGATGTGTTTTAAGTGCAAGTATGGATATGCCTTAACTTTTGAACTCTCCTTCCACATACATGATTATTCTTACAATAAAGCTTTGGTCTTAGGTAATGTTTTAGATTCTTGGGGGAGTACCTAACTTCCATGTGAGTCTTTTAAAAGTATATATATTATAACACAATGCTATATTATAGCCTTAGGTCCTCTTGTCTAGGATTTATGCCCTCACTTGAAATACTTAAATTTTGAGAAATTTTGAGCAAGGATAGTCTATGAGACTTTATTATTAAATAAAAGGAGAAAAACCAATTAGAATGGAAAAAACATAAAATAAATAGACAAAAAGAAACAAACATAAGAAAATAAATATATACAAGCCAAGCATGAAAACAAATCAAGAAAATAAATTAACTAGCCTACCTACTCTAACTCTAAGTAATCTTATATATGTTATTCCATGAAGAACCCTGATGGAGCAGAAAAAATTTAATGCTTAAGTTATTTCCCATTGGTGGGTAATGTGAATTCTACTCCTTAAAGGTATTTTAGTTTGAAATTGTTGTTTCTCAAGATTTTTGCAATTTGGTATGGGCCAATCCACAATGGTGCAAACTTACCATGCTTTCCCTTAGGTTTTGATGCCTTATCCCAAACGAGGACACTGTCTCCTTATCCAAATACTTCACCTTGGACCTTTTTTCAAACCATATTTTCATAGTTGCTTGATGCCTACTAAAGTTTACAAATTCCTTTTCTCTATCATATTCCATTTGAATGATGTCCTATAGCCTAGAATTAACAAGATCTTATTTTCATCCATGTATTATTGCATGAATGTGAACATAGGAAATTTGAGGGTGATGGGAAAGATAAGTTCATAACCATACAACAACACAAATGGTGAAGTCTTGAGTGCCTACTTGATCATTATTCTGTCATCCCACAATGCATACTTAAGGAGCTTATGCCATGTTCTAGGCTTGTATACAGTAAACTTTTTGATGGCCTTCATAAAATTCTTGTTGGTAGATTCAAAAAATCCATTTCCTTGAGGATAATGATTAGAGGAAAACATCAAAGAGACACCATCATTATAATCCCATTTGGTAATTTCAATGGATATGAATGCATATCCATTGTCATAAACTAAGGAGCCTAAGGTTGTAAATTTGGTGCAAATATTTTCTTTTAAGAAGTTGATCATTTCCTCTTTCCTACACTATTTGGTAGATATAACTTTAGTCCACCTTATGAAATAATATATAATAGTTAGGACATACTTATTTCCTTTAGAGGAATTAGGATTAATAATTCATACAAAGTATAATCCCCAATATGTAAAAGGTTTTTCTACCATCATAGGTTGTAAAGGCATGAATGCCTTTGGCTCTTTTATGCTAAAAATATGACATGAGTGGCACTCTCTCACATGTTTGTGAGCATCCTTGAAAATGGTGGGCCAATAGTACCCAACCCTGATTTGTGGGCTATGGTTTTCCCTAAAGGATATTCACTACCTAACTTTTCATGAAAAGTAGACCTGATTTGAGAAGCCTCTTCTTTGGATACCCAACTTAAATAGATCCCTTCAAATATATTCTTATAAATGAATCCATATTTGATGAGGTAATGGGATGCTTTGAGCCTTAAGGCTCTCCTTTGATCTCTGGTGAGTCCTGGGGGACAACTACCTCTAATGAGAATATGTATTAAATAGTCATACCATTCATTGGGCTAAAAGTTTTGTTGATCCACTTGCATGACATGAAGTTTGGGATTAGCATTGGTAATCATCTAGACCATGCCCTGACATTTCATTAATTGGAAATCTTCATCTCTATATCATAATCTTATAGGATTTCCATCCACTTGCCTCTTCTTTCCCTAAGCTCATTTTGACTTAACATAAGATTTGTGGCTGGGTTTGGTAAGATGGCATGTACCTTATTTCTAAGGATGTAATGCATAAATTTTTTCACTACCTTCACCAATACATAATCTTGCTTATCAATAAATTAATAATTTACCTCTATATTTTTGAAATTTGTGCTCTTGAAGTCTATAGGGTGGTCATTTCCAACCACCTTTTGAGTCAAGGTTGCATCCATGGTGTGGTCAGAAGCAAATGGATACAAGTAAAAGTATTTTGATAATTCAAGACTTATAAAGACTGGGACTTGACTAATGACCCTTTTGATGTCAGCAAAAGCTTTCTTGGATTCTTCATCCCAATAAATTTTATCATCTTTCTTAAGCATATCATTTAGAGGTTTGACAATCTTAGCAAAGCCTAAGTTGAACTTCCTCGCAAAGTTAATTTTACCAAAGCATGCCTTTAATTCATTTTAGATGTTGGGTAGCTCAATCTTAGAAATGGCTTCCACTCTCTCAGGATCTATTTAAATCCATTATTTGGTGATGGCATACCCTAATAATTTTCCTTTAGTGACATAGAAGATACTTTTATTAGGGTTGAGAGATATATCATACTTCTTATACCTTTCAAACACTTGCTTTAAGTACATGAAATGGTCCTCTCTATTCTTGGAGAACACTGTAAGATAATACATATATATGATGATGTATTTTCCCACTATACCTTGGAAAGCATTGTCTATGGCCCTCTAAAAGGTGGCTCCTACATTAATCAATATAAATGGCATTCGTTTGTAAGCATATGTTCTGCACTTGGTAGTGAAAGTTGTCTTCATCTTATCTTTTTGAGAAAAAAGCACTTGATTATATCCATAAAATCCATCTAAAAAGGACATCATGGCTAATATTGAAACAACCTAGATGAATTGGTCAAGAGAAGGTAGGGGTTAATTGTCCTTTTTAAAAGCTCTATTTGGATTTCTAAAGTATATTCATAATATTATTTCCCTATTCTTCTTTCAAACTAGAATCAGGTTGGAAACCCAAGTGGAGTGCCTAATGGGAAACACAATCCTTACATCCAATAGCTTCTTGACCTCTTGAAAGATCATGGGTTCTAATATAGGCTTGATTGGTCTTTATTTCTATCTGAAGGGTTTGAAACTCTCCTTGAGAGGTATAATATGAGTAATAATGCTTGGATAAAATACTTTTAGATATCCATATGACCAAGTAATTACATATTTATACTTTGTAATTAGCCCCCTATATTTTCTATTTTCCATTTCAATGCAACCCTTTTCTATGTTTACTTGCTGGGGTTGATCACACAAGCTAAGATCTACTACATGATATTCCTTACCATTTACCTTGGGTATGTTAGGTGTTTTAGGAATCTTGTCATGATCAAACAACCTTTCCAATGAGATCATACCTTTAGGTATATTATTATCATTTAGTTATATGATTTTACCATTAAGCTCTCTTTTAAAAGAACTTTCATCAAATTCATCAATGGTGTGAGCTTTAAAGGCCCCATAATTGGTCAAGAAATCTAGAATTTTTTGATCATCATTGAAGACTTGAAAATGATTCACATTATTTGAGACCAAGGGGCATGGAACTATCTCAATAATAAGGTCAAGGGAATCATGATTGGGCATAACGTTAGCTATAGTAGAGGCTATCTCATTAGCAACTTTGTTTTCCTCCCTTGGGATAGACATGATGTTGAAAACATCAAAATATTCCATCAAGTCCCAAAATCTAAATGTGTACCTCTTAAGGTAAGATAGATTTCATTGGTACTTGCTCCTTACTTGATTGACCAATAGTTCATAATACTCATAAACAAGAAGTTCTATGAATTTATGCATAATAACAAGTTGCAATCCTATAATGAGAGCTTCATACATAGCTAAATTTTTAGTTCATCATAATTATAACCTATAGGATGCATGATATTGATTTTCTAAAGTATCTATCAATATAATACTGACCCTTGATGTTGATTTTCACCTGACACCATCAACATATAACTTTCATAGGCCAAGTACAAGAGGAGGGCCTTTGGAACTAGGCTCTTGTGTAGTCTCTAAAGTGAAAACTCCTAGATCAAAGTAAAGAAAGTTTACCTTTTCATTGATATATTTGTATTATATTATCATGTGCCTCATCCTTGGTTATCTTTCTACCCTTATTTTATTTGGCACACCTTTCCCAGGCAACCATAAGTGGGAACAATCAGTAGACATGTATCCATTCAAGGCCTTAATCCATTCTCTAATTAAGATCAATCCATAAGCACTAGGAATATCCACCACTTGTATGTCAATGAATATTTGAACCTTTGGTTCATTATCCAAATACATATGTACATTTAATAACTCCTCAATGACTTTGACTCTTGACTTGTCTAATTATGTGACTACCCTATCAGACTTGATTAGGGTCAACCCAAGTTGTTCACATATCACAATAAGCATGACATTCATTGAGGCTCCAAAATATAAAAATAAATTATGGAAATTATTTCTAAATATATTAATTATAAGCAAGAAGGGTGGGGGCTCTTCTTTGGTTACTTACAGAGTCACATTTACACTATCACTCTTAGGAGGCTTCCCAGGTTTCTTGGACAAGGATTCCAAGAGTAAATCTCTTTTTTTTATAATATGAGTTAGCTCATGTAGAGTAATATTGGATTTGATCCTTTTCATACCTTCCATAATGTTGTAATAATTTTTGCATGAAGGTTCAGTAGTAGGTTTGGAAGAACTACCCTTGGGTGGTTCAAGATCATTCCTTGATGTAGTGTTTGGGAGAGTCTTATAATTGTTAAGGGGAGTGGAAGTAGTCAATGGATACTATTTTTCTTTATTTCTCAAATGGTATGTCTTCAAGAATTACTGGAATGCTTGAATCTATTTAGGGATATTCTCAAGCTCATTATCATCTTGGAAAGGGAATTGAAATGTTTTTACCACGTGTACTTGGTTAGATGACTGGGATCTAGAAGGACTTGTAGTAGTATCTCTAGTTGGGACTACCTCAAATGTGTCAATTTCTTCTTGGAAAGATTCAAAGGCTTTTTATAACTTAATGTAATAAATATCACCATGTTTAGAGGTAGCATGCACCCTAAAATAGTCTGGCAAGGCAATATCAGTGACATTAATATCCATGGTCTTATTGCTAGAGGAAGGATCATTGGATTTATTATTATAAAAAATATCATTCTAAAATCTATTTCTAGGCTTGTTAAACTTTTGGAAAGTGAAGTTCCTCCTAGAGTTGTCATTAGCATTGCCAACTTGCTTTTGAAATTACAAGAAATTTGTGTTGAGCTTTTGGACCATATTTAGTATAGATTCAGTCTCATTCTTTGGGGTCTCAAAATTTTGGACTTAGTTATTATTAGTGACATTAACTGGTACTAAATCCTTTTGGTCATTAGTGTGATATCCATTAGTAACTTGATGACTTAAAAAACATAGGTTCTGATTAGGAGCAACATGGCTAATAAGTAATATATTTAGAGTAGGGAGCTAGTTTAATGCTAGAGCATTTTGTTTATTGTTTGGGAATTTTTTTAATATAGGCATCTAAGGATTAACATTGGGGATAGAATAATCCATGTGTCCTTGAGGTTGTATTTGGTCACTAATAACTGTTGCTTCAAAATAAGATTGGGATAATGTGTTGATAGTTAGTGAAGCTCTTTTTAGAAACATAGAAGTCATGGGGAGTACTACATATTTATAAACTTCCAAAAGGTAAAGCCTCATTAGGTTTGTATGGATCCATGGTTTGACTAAACATCTTTTAGAACCTAGCATTGAAGGATATAATGGGCTCTTTTACATCTCTCTTAATGGTTTTAAATTGGTGATAAATGACATAGGGGCTCATGATATTCCTAAATTGATCAATATATATAGTGTCCAAATTATTCCATGAGGTAATACAATTGTTAAACAAATTTAGGAACCATTCATATGAGTGCATCTTTAAATGTAAAAGGAAATAACCTACAAGCTACATCTCCATGGATGACATTTAATAAAATTAAGGCAACATTCAAAGATTTAACATGTTATTCTATAGTTGTAACACCACTTGGAATAAATATTGGTGAGTAATTTTTAGTATTATGAGACAAGTCATGAACTACATATGGTACATTGATGGGGGACTTCCAATCCATGCCATAGTTGGATGAAAATTGAATGCAGGAACCCCTTGTAAGGGTGAACATAGTAGAGACATGGAATGCCTACATATTCCTCTATCATTACTAGTTATTCTATGGGTCTCTATCTTGAGAAAGGGCTCTCTTAGCTCTGAATGTGATCTGGTCCTGATCCTTGGCAATTCTAGCTTGAAGATTAAGGATCCTATTTAAAATATGGTGTAACAAGTTACAATTCATAAAGAAATACAATCAACCTACACACTAAGGCTATTTTATTGAATATTTTCTCATTAAAGGACAAAGGACACTGATCTTTAACTAAGTAAGCTCAAATATGCGTTGAATTATGTAAAGATGGCCTTTTTTGCAACATGTGACTCAAATAAACTCAAGATTCACCAAGAATTGTCAATCTTCAACCAAAATAGACTATTTTAATTTTAAATACTATGAATTCTTAAATATTGAAGCTATATTTACTAGAATTTAACTATTTCCTTATAGAGAACTAATATCTTTTCTTAACAAAGTGCAAAGATAGGTGAGAAACCACCTAGATCAAGGATATTTGCACTTAGAGTGAAGAATCACTCATAAGGTTTAAGAATCCTTTAAATTTAACACATGAATTATTTATATTGATCAATCGTGCCCTCCTTATAACACCATTAGGGGCTTCTTATTGATGCTTCTAATTACCTCATAGGTGATCTTCAGTGTTGATGAACACTACTCATTTTGGGATTCAAAGAATCCAAGACATGAGTTACAATTTATGACAATTTTATGATGTCTGTGGTGGAATAAAAGTAGAGTATGGAAACTATCCACAATAATTATTTAATTTTGTGGTTGGAAGCCACCACGATCTATATATTTTTGATAATTCAAGCTAACAAGTTAATCTAAATGGATATTAACAATGATCTTTAAACTAAGTGAGTTTTGATAAATAAAATATAAAAAGGATCGGTAAGGAAAAAAATAAAATGTGATTGCAAATTCCCCTCTCAAATATTATGACAAGGTTCTAATTACTTTGAGCATACATGAACCAATTTGTGATGTAAAATAGTATAAACTTAGATTGCATCACAAACTAGGCAAGCTTCAAAGGAGATATATAAAACACAAGTAAGAACTAAGTTTACTTTAGAAGTTTGCTACTGTAACCTGAATAGCATATACACATCCAAATTTAGAGTAAATAAAATTAAGTATACCTACGATATTTTTAGTTAATCTATAATTAGCACAAATTAATAACCCTATGATAGAAAATATAGCTCAAAATCTAGAGAACCATTCAAATTTAAGATAGTGACATGAAATTGAGAGACAACATTGGCTTTCAATAAACTATTTAGATAATATTTTTACAATTCCTTAGTTTTACTAAATTCTCTTTTGTATACAAATTTCTCAGAGTCTCTCACTTTACAAAATGGTAGCCTTTACCTATTTATAGGAAACATATGTGGTATACCCGTTATCTTTTAAAAATATCCATGGTATGATAAGGACATTTTTCATTAATACAAATATTACAATGCAAAAGGCTTTATACTCCTATTTTGACAAAAGGACTAATATATGATTATAGACTAGCATATATATTACAAAAGAATATTCTTTTATGTTACATTTGTGGTTCCCTTGGGTTACTACTTGAGGATGTTCTTCACCTTAGTATATTGTTCTCTTATTAGCTAAATATATACTACAAGCTTCATCAAACAATCCTCTTCTTGACCTGCCAATGTGTTAAATTCTTTGTCACTCTTGGATTTAATTTATTAAATGCATTAGGCCTCTACAATATACTTCTCTGACATAATAATAATATCAAGGACATTTTGATTGTCTTTAATAGGTTGGCCTTGGTTTTACTTGATGTTATAAATGAAGTACTAACCCTTTACTTAAACTCTTCATCATCCATCAAGCCTATGGCATTAGTCTTATAAGGGTTTACCAATAGGAGATATTGACATTGTCACACCAGTTGATCAAGTCTAATATATTATCTTCAATGACTCCTAAGAGGGTATGCAAATGCTTCAATTTGATGATCTTGATGCCTTAGACCTTCTCAGTGTTATGGACATTAATCAATTCAGTTGCCTAATCTCTAGAGTTCTACCATAGAGTCATTAATGCTTGTGCTTTCTCAATTTTATGGGTCAAGGTATTTCATCTAAGCTTCAGGGCCTTTAACCCTTTAAATATGTCAAATAAGGACTTATTTAGTATCTTTATTATATCTTTAGGGACTAAAAATGTAACTTATGCTTTCAAGTCTTTCTTCTCCTTTTATAGATTAGTGATCTTCTATTGCATCTCTTGGATTCTATCCAAGGTCATTGTTGATTGGGCCATGACCAAACTTGTGACATCCTCTTGATGGATGGGATGTTCCCCTGCTACCTATCCTTGTATAAGATTTAGTCCTACAAAAGGTTCCACCTTTTAAAAGGTGTACTCCTTGGTGACAATGGTAGTTTTCTTGGTTATCACCCTTTCAAAACCTACTGTATCTAGATTATACATGATATTGGTTACTAGTTCAAAGGGTTTGGGCATCTCTAGGGTTTTAATCCCAATTATACTTAATGCTCCTAAGTATCTTATTTTATTGCCACTTTATTTGGCTTCTTGAACAATTCTTCTTTCTTCTTTCTCCTTCATGAGCTCCTTGATCTAGGGTTTGACATTGTCAAGGGGATATTCACCTATAGAGTTGGTAATTGCTAGTGAGTGTGATTGAGAAGGAGCCTTTTAGAGTTTCCCATATATGAACTAGCCAAGAATGATAGGTCCATGTATGGGTAACTCATCATTAAAAAAATTTACTTCACTAGTGGGATGGGTCCATGTCATCTTTGGTCTTTTGAAAGACCTAAGGACAAGGGCCAACTCAACTTGCCTCTTATTTTGTGTGATAGGGACCAATTCCAATACCACTTTTTCCCCATTTCTTCCTCACCTATATATTATCCTTTAGTTTGTGCCACCTTAGCTATGGTTCCCTCATCTTCTTGATCAAACCCATAGGTCTCTACAAGTTCCTTGAAGAATTCTTCTGCCATCTCATATGGTTGTAGGGTAACCATATCAAAGTGTTCAACTGAAGAAGATGGTTTTGGAGGCTGGGTTGGTTGATGATGAAGGGAATTCTCTTAGCCTTTCTTATAGATTCTTCTCATTAGGTCTTTGAATTTGGAGTGCTTTATATTATGGATGAATTAAAAGTGCATTAGAAGTGGAAGGTAGTAGATGAAACTGAAATGGGTTTATTTACCATCTCTCCCCAACTAGTTTCTCCTCTCTTTATAGTCTGCGTTCAAGCTTGAAACCATGTTGCCTACACCTAGCAAGGACTTCCTCAAAGTCTATAACTTTGGTGTAAAATTTTTCATATGGACTAACCCTATGCTCATAGGTTAATTTTTTTAGTTGCTTTGACTGTAAATGAGATACAACCCTTTTATTGGGGTCCCAATCCTTTAGGTCATCTTTTTAAAAGTAGAAGGCATCCCTATGTCTAGACATGATGTCCAATTATTTCTAGTCCTAGATCAAATTTATCCTAATCAAGAATGGGAAGGGATGTATAATACCCTTCATCTTCTCCATACAAAAATTATCAATTCCATAGAAGATGTGGTGAGAAATTTATTTCTTATCCAAATTGACAGGGACATAGGCAGGCAACCTAAATGGCTGGGTCATTATCTCTTCTATTCTGATAATGGTGCAGTCTAGATAGTACCAAATATCTCCCATGAGTTCAACATACTTCTTGACAAGAGGGTGCATCTTTGGCATGGGATTCATTGTTATATTATTGACCAAAGAAGGGTATATACAATCACAAATGAACTACATATGAACTCTATACTTGAAGATGTAGAACTTCGCATAGTGATAGGAATTGGTAACTTTGTTATGGGAGGACCAATTTTTGACACTAGGAATATGAGTGGATGTCATTCATGAGTACAATAGATAAGACATCATGGTGAATTATTAGATTGTCATTTTATTAATTCCATAAAATTGTCTCCCAAAGTAGATGTTAATCAAATCTCTAATAGGTGGAGTTAGCTTCTCTTCCACCATGAAATATATGTAGGAAACCCATCTGGGGTTGACATAGGTTGTGGTGGTTGCCCCTAAAGCTATACAAAATAGGGTCATAATGATCCTAATCCCTTCTCTAAATTAAATTATAGGGATTTTACCATCATGTTTCTTGGCTACATGAGTTCTTTAGATTAACCAAGGTCTCAGGATAACATCTAGATTATGTTGAGTAGTCCATTCTTTGATGGAGGGGAGGTCTATATGAGCTCTAGAGATCTTGTAGTATCCTTCAAAAGATATTAGGGAAATATAGGAAATTGTACATGACCCTCATTTGATGATCAAGTCATTATCTATTTTATAATCAATAAACAAGGATGCAAGGATGTGACTGCAATATAATACCTCAAGTTTAACAAAAGCTTAATAAAGAGTTATCATTTGGATTGCAACCAGGTCCTCAAATTTATCTTGGTGACTGCCACCCTTTTCTCACTAGATGATAAAGGTTGTATCTCTTCAATTGGGAAGAAAAACTTAGATTAATTCTTCATGCCATTGGCTAATGCTCCTATGTCAAATTTAGTATCTCCAAATTATCTCCCTTCATGGTTCATAGATAGATACATGTCTATCTCTTCTTTCCATTATTTACTTATCACTTTCATGATCTCAATTTCCTTTGAATATGATTAGTCTTGATGTTTATGATGACACTTTAAACTTGCTTAATGTAGTTGTGTCCTTAATAGTCAAGTTTTGAGGCTTTAATGGTGAAGGTGATAACTTTCATAATTGTATTATTATCTTAGATCTTATGGATGGCACCACTTATGCAAGTCCTATATTTTTGGGTGTGTCGAATCTTAGGATTGACCTTTAGTGCTTATAGAGCATTTACACGGACCTCCTTAAGCTTATTCCCATGGCACTCCCATGTGAATCCCTTTGAAAATTACCCATTGGATTTTAAACAAAGCCTTTTATGTCAATATATTGGATTAGGATTCTAGGATGAACATGTGCCTTTGATTAAGATCTTAGAGGTCTTTTCTGATTGGTCACTTAGATCCTAGATGACCCAGTTTGCCAAGTGGCACATTTTAGCTTCCTTGGGAAATGACTTGATGTAATTCATCCACATGTCAAGCTATTAGGCTTTGGGGTCCTTGGTTGAAAAGTATACCTTCACTTCACACCATTGGATCAAGATTAGTGATGTAGAAAGAATCCTTGATCATGATTTGTGAGGTCAAAGTTGATTATTTGAGAGGTTGGATGTGGTTAAATTTGATGGTCTTAATAACATCAAATACATCCTCAATAATATCAAATGATGAAAGCATGCCTATCAAATTTAAGCTCATGAGGTTCTTTTAGATGAATGATAGCATGCCATGTATTACATTCTCAATGCTCTTGAGACTTCAGGGTTGATGCAGTCAATTAGATCAAGCTAGGTGATGAACACAAACCATTGAACATGATCTAAGAGGCTTCTCTAATTGGCTTAGCTTCGAGGGCTCTTTGATATCATGTTATTGGATCAAGGTCACCTAGTGAACATGGATAGTTAGATCTTAGAAGATGCATGAACATTAAGTTAGTATATGATGCACATAAGCTTAAGCCGAGGGGTTAGCCTTAGATTAATAGTATTAAGAAATACTATGATGTAAATATTAATATGATAAGCCTAAGGTTTAAATGTGTATAAGGTTCCCTTTTGGACTAAGGATAAAAGTTTGGATGTGATTTATTTTGAAGGCCTCACTAATGTCAAAGACATCCTCATGAACATCAAATGATGGGAGTGAGGTCATCAAAATAAATGTTATAGAAACTTTTATAGTGAGTAGGGTTTAGTGAATAGTTTTCCTAGAATGATCTCATACAGTTGAATCGAGACTCTAGGGAAGCGAGGACCATTAGATCTACATCTAAGTTAAAATATAAAATTATAGCATGATACATGTAGTGATTTAGACTATAGTTTAGGATCCTTGAGGGATCATCTATGTCAAACAAACACCAAGACATTCTAGGATTAAAACCTAGGCTAAACATCGATAAGGTCTTAGTCTAAGATGAAAAGGGGCTTGTGAAAATAACATTTAATGAGGTTAGGAGGACTTCAAATGGGGAAGAAACATAAAAAGGGACTTAAGTATAATTTTATGTCAAGGTTCAGGCATGTTTGAAAACATAATTGAGCCTTAATGTAAAATTAAACTTAGGGTCTTTTTTTAAAAAAAAGACCAATTCCCACTGAATTTTCTCCTTTGAAAGTTTGAATTTGAACCCTTAGGGTTTTTCACAGGAACCTTAATGTCCTCCATGAAACCTACACATAGACATATAAGGGTAATCATCAGTAGGGTTAGCTCATAAAGCATAATTAAACATGCAAGGCCCTATCCCTTTTTAGGTGGATGATCTTCAAATTCTAAAAAGAATAACCTCGTGAAAGCTAGACTAGGATACAGATGTTTTAAAACATTTAAAAAGGTCCCTATTTTTCAAAGTAGAAAAAATGGGGTATGTTGGTTCTAACAATAGTATGAAACACATGGAAATGGTGTTGAAGAACATGGATGATAGTTAAAATGAGGTCCTTGTTGGTATTTATAATTAGGTGGTTGGTTTATGGCTATTGATCTTTGTTTATTTAGATATTTAGTGGTAGTTTAGATTTTTTGTGTTATTTTATGTTATTATTTATTCATTATTATTGTTTTTTGGTGGAAAACCTTTAGGTTCTTATCTAGCTTCTTTGACTAGTTTTTCATCTTTTGTAATAAGGTGGAATCCCTATGAAAAAATACTGCTTTATCAATAATAATAATAAATAATAATAATAATAATAATAATAATAATAATAATAATAATAATAATAATAATAATAATAATAATAATATTAATAATATTATTATTATTATTATTATTATTATTATTATTATTATTATTATTATTATTATTATTATTATTATTATTATTATTATAAAAATCAAACTAAATAAGATAAAAACAAAAAAAATACCTTAAATTTGCCTTTGAAGATCCATTCCTTATTTTTGTCTATTTGATCCAAGATTGATGATGAGTGGACACTTGATCTTGATGTATGATTAATCCTTGATGGCTCATAAATTTGATAACACTTGGATTATGGATGAAATATTTGTTTACAAAGATGACACTATTTAATTCCAAAATTATCATTTAGTTTACATGGGGATGTAGCTATATTTATAGGAGTCACATGGAGGAATGGATGGCTAGGATTGATCCATGGTGTATTTTGGTCAATGGTGGAGAATAGATAAGAATATTTCATAGGTGGGATTCTAGGAACTAAAAATTCCATGAAGAATTCTATAGGGGTGTTGAAGAGCTTATGTCATGGTTTGGATCTCAAGGTAATGGATTATAAAATTATAGAAGAGATTAGAATAATAAATGAGATATTAAATATGGATAAATGGTGGGACTTTCTATAAATGTTAGTGGAGGTAGTTTGCAGTAGTTAGAAAGGAATATAATCTGTGTTAAATATTATGAATATATTATTAATGGTTAATGTCAGTGATAAGTAGGTTATTAATTAGGATATAAGGATAATGTGATGAGTAATAAGGTTAATTGATTTGTAGGAGATGACAAGGGGTATTGGGATATTGTTACTAGGGGTGTTGTTAGGGTTAAATAAGGTAATTAGGGTATATGGTATTAGAGGGCATAATTGGTGTCAAATGACAATAAAATTAGTAATGATAGAGGAGAGAACAATTTTAGATTTCTAAATTTTTTATCTCTTTGATAAGGCATTATGATTGGAATAAATAATGGAATTTCAAAGTTAAAAAATGTGATGTTAAATAAAATTATAATGGGTGATGCCCTCTTGAAGGGTCATATGGGGAGGAATGAGATAAATGACCATTAGAAAACAATTGATGGGATGCATCAATAGAAGGAATGGGTTGGGATATATGTGATAAAAATTATGATATGTGATTGATTTGAATATTATATATAAGATGATATGAGATCGATTTGATGCTTGAAATTAGTGAGCTACCATTGATTGATAGTTGGATTAGGTAGATTTATTTTACCTAAGTAATGATATATGTGAGGGAGTGAGATGGATAAATTACAACCTTTGCCATTACCCATAAAATTATATTTGAAAGTATAAGGTCATAAACTTTTGATAGATTAATTGATAATTTGCAAACTTAGATGTGCCTTAGGAAACAATATATGCAAGGGAGTGATGTGAAAACTTTGATTAAATTGATTTATTGACTAGATGATGATGATATGAATGATTATCTATAGGATTTATCTGACCCAAACAATTATGTATGCTATGTAGTGAAATCTACAAAATTGGATGTGGAAATGATGTATTCGAGTTGATTGGATATGGGAATAATATATATAATTGATTATATAAATTGATGGATTGATGAAAAAAATATCTCAATTGATTGATGTGAGATCAAGTGGTTGAAAGGGTTAATAATATTTGAGGAGATGAGATTTATATTAATTATTATTTTTAGATATGTTTGTTATATATGTTAAATGAAGGATAATGATTTTATTGATAATTCATTTAGATATATGATTGGATTTGGATGTTTGATTTAATGGATAGATGATTTAGATAAATGATTTTATGTTTAATTTGGGTAGAGTTTTTGATGTGTTAGGATGATTGGCTATTTTAGCAATTTGTGTTGCCATTATCTTGATCCATAGTTGTGATAAACCATGTTTTAATGTAAAATAAGGTAATATACACCATGATATGTGTAACAATGATTAATGTTTTCTAAAATGCATGTTGGACTGATTCAAAATATTAAAAAAATGTACAATGAAAAAGTAGTGTAATGAACCATTGGTATTAATAACCAAGATAACATATTTGCTTTACGTTATTTAATAAGAATCAATAAGATAAAAGGGTGGAAAATTATGTCTTTACAAAAAATATATTTACAAAATTCCTAACTCCAATGCATAGTTAAATAAAAACAAATAAACATTGATGAAAATACATATCAGAAAATAATTGATAAAATACAATTACTAAGCTCTTAATAAATATATTTAAATAGATATATATGATGAAAAAAAATATAAAATTGAATAAAACAACAAAAATTATTACACAAGAAACACGACACATAATGAATCCACAAAATGAACACTTGAGGATTTACATTCTAAATACATGGTGTATGTATTTTTATGCAATCCATGTTTTATCATTTGCCTTGTTAAAAATCCTTTGGATGAGTGAATGAATCATGATTTAACTTATCCTTATTTGATTTTACCTTTAGGAAATGATGAAATATTGTATTAAAGGATAGTCAAAATGAATTTTTGGATAGGCTCATGTATTTTCATAAGGACTTAGGAAAAACAAATGGGATATTTTTGGGTTTTCTAGAACTTATGATGGTTTTGTTATTTTGGGAATTTTATGATATTTAGATATTTTTGTAGTATTTATAAAATACATATGTACAAAAAAAAGGCACTAGCAAAGCAAAAATTGAGTTTAGAAATAAGTATCAAAGTGGTAGTAGATGGAACATATTTAGGTTAATATTTTAGGATGATGAGGGCTGATGAGGAAGTGACTAGGAGTGATCAAGGATGAATACAAAAGGATTGCATATGATTAGGTATGGATATGTATGGATAGGGATGGATACATGTGTATATGAATTTATTATGGACCTCCACGTACCACATCTCAAGATAACTATGCATTTCATTGTTGAATCACCATTCAAAATATATGTCAAGATTTTTGTCAATATTTATTCCACATCCTCATCAATGTCATGTAAGAAGAAAATACGAACATGATAAGATGGAAATGGGAATAATATATAAGTTTTAGGGTGGATAAATATGGTTTTAAGATAAGTATTTTGATATAAGTATGGTTTCCCTTAAGTGTATAGGTACTTGAAAATAATGGATTATTTACGCATGATGCCAAGAACTAGTTTTCATCATGGTACTTGTCTAAGGTGCAAGGAAACCAGTTTTCACCAATGGAAATTTATTTTATTTTTTTGGAATATAAATTTATTAGAGGTTTTGTGACATATAAAATTTTGATACTCTTTTATATTTAGTTGATACCTAATCTTATTAGTTTTGCCACTAGGACCATCCTATTAATGTGGGCTCCACTAATGTCATTGTGATAGTTTTAGATTGTTGATTATGCTTCATATGAACATATTAACTATGTGTTTTCATATCCCCTATGAAAGAGAGATAAATCATGGGGGTAAAACATTAAATATTTGATTTGATGATAGTATACATGATTTAGATATAAGTTAGGATCATGAAATAAGGTATAATTATTATAATACCAAGGTAAATTTGGATAAATAGTCATGCACCATTGTTTATTTGGGATGATCCAATTGGAATTTACACAACATGATTTTGTATGTTTTAGGATCAAATATTTTTGAAAATTATCTTATGAGGATAACAAAACTTTTTTACTTCTTAGGCTTAAGTATTGTTTTGATCCGAATGATTTTGACATTATTGTTAGTTCTAATATTAATTTAAATGATGTGTTAATCGAATGATGCAAAGAATAATTTTTCATCTATTTGTGCCTCAAAAATGTTTTCACCAATATAATATTCCTAATTTTTTATATTTTATTGACTTTGATTGTCCAAAAATGCTTTAAATAGGTTACAAATTTTTATTTTGTTAATTGTGATTTAGATTTGGATTTTTTGCTACCACCTTAAATATATTTTCACAAGGAGACTATAATTTTTGGTTTTATTGATTGTGATTTAGATTTGGATTATCTACTAGTGCCTTAAGGAGGTTTTCAATAGGGACCTAGATTTTTGACTTTTTTTTTATCTTGACTGAGGAGCTCTTCTCTTTCCTCAAAGCACGATGGTGGATCAAAGTTGATTTAAAATATGTTGTTTTGTTATGACCTTATTATTGGGTGCTATATGTGACTCCCATGGATTTTTTATTGATGTGTCTTTATGAAATAAGTTTGATGATGTGCAATTCTTTTAGTCCCAATATATAGGTTTGGGAGAATGAATGGAAATATAAGAGAAAGGATTTGGTATATCAATGAAAGGATTGGTGGCATAGAAATTATGGGTGGCATTAAAATACTTATAGAGGATACTAGGATAACCTAATTTGATGTTGGTGAAATATTTATTAATAATCATAAAATGGTCATTGATGCCATTATACTGATTTATGAGGTTTGAAGTTGATACTATGAAATACATAATTTGTTTCATTGATGTTGATAGGAGATGTTGGAACTATGTTACTAATACTAATAGGATATGTTTATTTTATCCTATTGATTATGATATAATAATTTTTTTTGGGCCACATGGAGGGCTTGTTGGATCATGTTGTCTGCAAGTATCTACTGGGCCCAACATACCCCATTCTTATATTTGAAATGGAGACCCTCTTTTTTCAACATGACTACTTCCTTATTATTCTCTTGATTAGTTACTTGGTCTTTAATGTGAATATTTGAGCATTGTTATGTCTTTAAAGTTTAACCATTATATATCATGTATTTTAAAGTTCCTTTAAAAAAACTCTTTTGAGTAAAATTTGAATCCAAATCATGCAATTAGAGTAACCTTTAAAGCTTTACCAAAATGTTACCTTAGTAATTCAAATTGTAATTATTTCATTACACTCCAAAAATGACTACAAAAATATATCTTACTTTATAACTTAGCCTATCTTATTATGAGCTCTCTTATAAAATTACCTATGTGTAAAATTTGAGTTTTCAATCTTAGGGAATTATAGGGTGTTTGAATTTTAGGTATGATGTGTCCCTTCAAATATTTTATTTTATTATTTTTGAGATTTTAAAATATAAAATTGTGTCCTTTGTAAATGAGTCTTGGTCAATCATTTTATGTTTTTATAATGCCATTCACTAATAAAATTCATGATTTCATTCTATACTTATTTAATTTTCACATTTGTTTGAACTAACCTTAGACTAAACTTTTATATAAGTGTTTCAAGTTATGGAATGTAGGTAGATAGTTTCTAATACTTCAAACTTATTCATCAAGCCTAGTTAATCAAAACATTTATCCATTTTTATTAAAAATTCCAAAGGCCAAGGGTCCCAAGAACATTTTATGTGGCATGATCTTGAGGACATAACAACATAATAACCTGTAAACAGTCAATATATAAATAGCCCAAGCTTCTAGGTTATGAGGTTGATGCCACATGGCATCATACTAATGACTCAGTGAACTATAATCCAAATTTTTTATTGTAGACCCTTTGGCCTCTTAGTTAGCAGGTTTACTCCATTTGACACAATCCCACTAACCTATAGTCTTATGGGTCTATATAGTCCTAGGTCTATAGCTTAGCTAAGTTGAACCATGTGGACTCATATTACTAACTCATAGTCCCATGGGGTCCATTAAAGTCCTAGACATCTGGCTTAGTAGGATTTCACCATGTGGCACAATATTACTAACCCATAGTCCTAGGTGGGGTTTTGTACAATCCAAAGCCTCTTAGTTAGTGGGATTGCATCATGTGGTTTCATAACACAAGCACATAGCTAGGGAATTAAGGATAGGTAATCCTGAGGTAAATAAATTAAATAAATGGACCCAAGGACCTGATGGAAAGCTAACATGGCCAAGGAGTATGCCCAAGAGATTATAAATTCATGAGAAGTGGACCCAAGGTACACATCAACAAACCATGCCATCATCAATGTACATTCTTAAATTTTATGGCCTATCAAAATGGTATAATGACTTCAGTTGAGGAAAATAATTTAATGATCAAAATATCTAGCCTTTTTAGGGAAGTATGATTGGTCAGGGGAGGTATCTAGAATACGCTGATCATTTTTGGGTTTGAATATTATCCTAAATGGGCCAAATAATAAAATCAATCAAGATAATTAGTCAAAAATGGATAAGTGATAGGATCATTTTGACTATATATGTGTCAGAACCACTGAAGAAAATCAAGCATTAAATTTGGTTTTCCCTTGAATGAAGGTATTATTCTAATCAATTGCAGTTTCAATAGCCTGGAGTGGTCATTATGTTGAGAAATGGGAGCCTTGTGATACTTTAATACAATTCCCATTATTTTTTATATATAAGGTATCCTAAATTATTTTTTAAGGGGGAGATATTATAAACCAAAAATATAAATAAATCATGATATGCTTAGTTTTCTCTTTTTATTGTTTTGTTTTGGTCCGTGACTATCTACCTAGGGGTAACACTCAAATGATTTTATAATAACATTGAAATAGATACCAATCTAGTTTGAAATTCATGTTATTCTTTAGTAATGACCTTCATTTGTTGGTGGAACATAATTTATTAATGTTAATAATAAATTTCAATGCTTGTTCACAAATGAATATGTAGTTAGATTGTGCAATAACTAGTTTGATTGGTCCAAAATTTCCATTCTATTTAACTTGAAGCTATGTCAAGACATTATGTGTAGTAGTTATGGGAATTTAATATTATTTAATTTAATATAATTCAAGATAATATTTTCAATTAATTCCTTATAATCTCACCCATTAAGTTGCTTAGTTTTTGCTTTAGCCAAACCTAGTACACAATGGTATAATTATGATCAAGCATGCTTTTGATTTCAATATTAACTATCTTGTTTCAGTTAAAGAACCACTTACTTTCCTTCCTTAATATTCCTCTCTCTTTTAGATTTTTTGTTATGAATATCCTACCCATTATATTATAGTATCATGTAAATGTGAAAGATGAGTAAGAGGACCTAAGTAAACATCAATAATAATCCTCAAGTAATACAAATTATATTAAACTTTTGGTAGTTCATTACCATTACTCACCCAATTAAATGATTGGAAAGTGATTTTCCTTTGGATTTAACTAAATAAATACTAAAATTAGGGTACATTCATCCCATGTGATGTTAAATACCTTTATCTTCATAAAAATAGTTAACCTAATAACTCTTTATTATGGGTCACAAATTGAGACCAATATAAACTAGTGCAAGGATGACCTAAATCTTTGTCTAGTTTGAAATTAAAAATATCTAGTGTTAAATTGATTTATTATTTGTTGTGATATTTTATATTCTTTGTATTTCATATTATATTGATTTAAGGTTATTGTTTTGAATATCTCTAGCTCATATTTGATATCTTAAATAATCTAGAGTCTATCAAGAAAATCATTAGATCCTGAGTAATCAAAGGAAGACTAATTGTATCCCCATTGTAAATATTTAAGAGAGAAAAAACTAATAAGGGATGAAAAATACCTTTATCCACCCCCACTAGTTTATCCTCTCAATCTACCTAAAATATACCCCCACCCATTATTGCACCTATGGGTTGGTTAGCAAGGTTTGTAATAAATTTTTCATGTGACATGTATGATCTACCTAGTAACCCTAAGAGGTACCTACCAAGGTTCACTTTGAGCACTAGGAGGACTACCAAAGAGCATGTTACATCCTATAAAACTACCCTAATGTCTCTCAATGTTAAACATGAAGATGTATCCTTTAGGTTATTATTTTTCACTTTAATTGATGTAGATTATGACTTGTTCCTTAATTAACCTAAAAAATAAAATTATAATTTATAATTAATTGAGTATTACATTCTTGGCATAGTTTGGTCAGGTGGTAGAGCTTGGTGTCATATATCAACAATTTTATTGCATGATAAGGGATCCCAATGAACTTATAAAATATTTTAAAGCTCAATTCCAAAATATTTATAGTAAGGTGATGACCATGTATATATGTGATGATCATTTAATGTTATAAATTTTTAATAATGCCTTATACCAATGGAGAATCATGTTTTTGATGAGAGATCCAATCATTGTTGATATTCCCCTAAGATATTAGAGGTGATAAAAGTGGATAGTCAGCTTAATCTATAACGACAAATGATGGCCCCTACTCCTAATTTCCTCCCATTCACATTGAAATTGAATATAATCTTGATTTTAATTAGAAAATTCATATGCTATAGCCTCTCCCAATCGCAAATCAACTTTCTCTAATCCACTCTACTCTAAATTAAAATTTGGGATTTCTAAATTTTATTGGTAATGAGGCTACACCATGGTATTATAACCAAGATATAGTCATATTTTCAACTAATATCATGTATAATTTCAATCAATAATCATCCAATCCTAAGTTTTATATAATCCAAAGGATGGTCTAGAGATTGAGAAATAATTTCCTTAGTTTATAAAAACAAGTGGGTAGTTCAAGTAGTGGAAATTATTCATTTAATTTCACTTACCAATGTAATTATTGGCCCAATAATAGGTAAGGATAGTAAGTTGAGTCTACATCTAATAGAATTCCTAAAATCAACATCATGGAGATTTCCCTACCTAGTTGGTATCATGTGCATAAAACAACCAATCATAGGGAACTTGACTGCATTGATTTTTTTAATGCCTTAAAAATCCTATAAAAGGATATTGATGAGTAAGAGGTTATACCAAATAGCCAGAGTACCAATGGTCACCATGACTTTTCTAGTTCATCTAAGTCCCCTGATACAACTATGGTTCTAGAGATCCTATATTTTATTAGAGAAGGAGGAAATGAACTTGTGGAGAATACTAATGATATCCAATTGTTGATGATATTTATGGATTATATAGAACCTCAGTCTTATAGAATTGGAAAATTTATAACTTGGTTGTTCCTCTTAGTCCTATACCTTTCTTGTTTTCAGAAGTCTCACATTTACTCTATATTATGCCCCTTGGCCTATTTCTTAGTCTGAATAGTCATATGTTGATGACCCAAACCTTATATCTTTCCCAAAATGCTTAAAATATGTTTATCTTATGCCCCTTAAAGCTTTGAACTTGTAATTATTTTCTAATTACCACAACACAAGTGTCATCCCTAGACCCCTACATCAATTCTAGTGTTCTAGCTTGATGTAGGTGTTCAGTGCCCTAAATCATCTAATATTCAAATTAAAGGTATCCTAATGGTTAACCTAAGTTATTTAGAATGAGATGTTTCTAAATAAGAGTGGTATATTTTATAATCACTCCTCATTCATTCCTCACTTACAACCTATTATAAACTAATGCAACTTATCAAAGCATTCAATAAATCACTCAATAAAGCAAAGATTCCCTACTTTATCCTATTTTCATATAATTCATAGGGATAACATGTACATATGTATGAAGTATTGAAGGATCAACCTAAGGGATATATTTTCAATGTTACATGCTAGGTCATTATTGTACTTATTTCCCACACATTACATGATTCACATGCAATCCAACATGTATGGGAGAACTACATCAATCAGAGGCCCTTTTTAGAGTATTGGATATGTATGTACTATAAATTGATAGATAGCTATTTGGGGTCAACTCAACATCATGTTCCAACTAGCCCATTTTTTCAAGGTCAATATGAAGATGAAGAATTAAATTTTTTTAATTTAACAAGGAGAGATAGTCCATGACTCATATCTGAATACACCTAAGTAAAGGCAATAAAAAATATAAAATCATATATGTGGTCACATACTTTTCTATCATGTTTTTTGTACAAGACAACTATGTCTGATTTAGATAGTAGCATTGACATAGCCATCTAAGGCTAATGCTAGTGTCTACAGTTTTAGAGGCACTCATTTAAAAATTTTCAACTATTTCAAAATCATTTTCCAATATAATTATTATCTATTCTAGATCCAAAATTATGTTAGCATTAGATCAAATAAATACATGATTTCTTTGTTATTTCCATATCTAGCATAGTTATACTTACTATTTTAGCCTATCTCAGTTTAATGAATTTAACATATGTTATATCTTAGTTTAGAATTTAATTGGACTATTGTAGATCTTATTACCACTCTTGTGTATTGTTTTTTCTATACTCTTAACCCTATCTACCCAAGTAATATCCTTATCAAAATCTAGAGTTAAAATTTTGGTGAACCTAGCCTTTGAACTCAAAACACTAGATTAGTTAGCATTTTATCTTTTTTTTTTGTTACTATACTTTGTTTCAAAAATTAAAGTTTTTATTTTAAAAAGCAATGGAAAACATTAATCTAGAAACCCAATTTCAAGTGGAATATAAAGAGACATTTATCACTCACATCAATAATAACAAGAGCTTAATGGATGCAATTTTTTATGTTATAATATATGGAATAAGTAAACATGATAAAGCTAAGGTTTCTTCACCTAGTGATGTCATGTCCTTACAAGGTACTACAAATTATTGATGTAATTAATATGCTCCCTATGTCAATAGGGAATGGGGAGAAAGTAATGAACTCAATTTTAAGTCCTATAAGACTTGGGGATTGAGTTGTTTACACAACCACTACTAGAAATAACATAACAGTATAGATCACTATTTGAAAGTCTGTGAGTAGACCTTGTTATAGGGACAACAGATTATACATAGTGACACTTTATTTTCTATTAATCTTTGTGAAATTATTTATAAATTTGAAAATTATTATCCAAACACAAACAAACCATGGATATTTATATAATGAACTAAAATAGAGAGAGTCATGGGGTAGATCCAAAGGTAAGAAAGGTAAGGTAGAAAATAAGGTTTGCTTTAGATGATCAAAGGTGCCAATTCTTCTAACTTATATGACAACAACATATGAAATTAGCATGAACCAAATCTAGTGTATTACTCAAAGTTAAATAAATGTAGTTGAATCTTAAAAGGAAAGGAAATTCATATATCTAAAAGCATATGTTTCACAAAAATTACACATTTACACTAAATTGCATAAACACATATAGTTGAAAATAAGATGAAAATAGATCACATATAATAGCAGATTTGTTAGCTTAGTGTTAAAATCAAACTAATAGTTACATACATTGAATGTTAGTACTAAATTAGTGAGAATAATATAAACCATTAGTTATCCAAAATTGTGAGAAGCAAAAATCATAAAAAAACACAAGAAAACACATAGACAAACTCTCAAATTCTTAGCTTTCTTGTATTAGTTATACAATAAATGTTATTGATTTATAATAAGGAGTAATAAACCTATATATAGGTCTCAAAAATGCCTATAAAATTTGAAGTGGGCCTATGAAAGGCACCCAAATATCACCAAGTATCTAAAATGCCACATACTATAATAGAATATTCTAAATTCAAATTTACGTAACAAAGCAAGATATTCCTTAAGGTCATAGAGAAGGTTACTGAGATGCCTTTTATTATTGCCTATATTTATTCTCTACCTCTTATTTTATCCAAACCTCTCCATAATATAAGTAATCCTTATCAATTTGGATGAAATATAAGATCATGGGATGGAATAAATTAGGTGTTTCTTAGATAAGTCTATCATTCTATGCTAGTATAGACTTAGTGCTTCTTCAATGGCTTATTCTATCTCCAGAATTTGGTTGGTAAAAGTCATAATGTTCATTACCTCAATAGTTATCTTAGCCTTAACAATGTCCTATTAGAATTTGGAAATAAATATCTTAATTTAGGCCCTAAATTCTTGGTCATCCATGAAAGTGCCATTAGGTTTGGTCACCCTAGTGACCATATAATCATTAAATAAAAGGGAAATCTTGAATTGGATCTTCTCAAAAGGATATAGTTGCATCCTTAACCTAATCTATACATATATTTAGTATCCTTCTTCTATTCATCAACATGGTCTATGCTGGGATGATTTCCTCAAGTGGTAAAACATTGAGGTTTGGGAACTTGTTTCTTCTTGTAACTCTAGATAAGTTTGCCAACTTGGCATCATAGAGTTTAATATTTTGGTCAAATTTAATGACAACATTGAATTAAAATGTCCCATATTCCTAAATTTATATAGATTGAAGATATTAATAATGACATGGATTATTTGAATAGTAGTGTTGTATAACAGTATAGGCAATGCATGTTATCTTATTATCTTCATCTCCTAATGCATGAATTTCATTAAGGTTACTATGGATTCTACCTAGGATTAGAATGTGGACATAATGTCCTCTACATATTCCTCCACCTCATCAAGGCTAGCCTTCTTCTTCATTGTCAAACTGAAGAGGGACTCTTCACTTTCATGGGCCATAGTTAACTTAAATTGGGGATGCTCAACCTACCTCTTTACTACCCTATTTATTGTGCCTATGGAAACATCAAATATCATCCTTATTTGTGGTGCAGAGAGGACCACATAGGGCCTCTCTTATCTTGTTTGTTGTATAGTATCTCTGACCCAATTTAGGGTAGCTTTAGGTGTTATCTTTATGAGAGGTGGATGTAATGGAGTTATTTGAGCTGAGGTAGATACCAAAGCTATAGTAAGATTGTGAGGCAAGCTCATTGGGTCTATTTAACCAAGTGTGCCAAATAAATATCTTGTAGGGCCCATGTTAAGAATAAATTAATGTAACTTGGGAGGCACACTCACCTTTGTATCTCTGGTAATATTAAATGGAGATGTATCAAAGATGGCCTAAGGAAGGTGATTTTTTTTTTATATGGGCCTTTTAACACCTTATTAATGCAAGGGAACCAATGGAAAATGATGCACTTGTTATGGCTACTTAGGAAGGAGTGAAATTTATAGCTTGGCTAGTGGTAGTACATTGGGAGCCTGATGAAGATGTTATATTGGAAGTAGCATGGGAAATGAAGTAGGGGATGGTAAATCCAAATGAACTACTATATTTGCTTATAATAATATAAATTGAGGACTAAGTGGTGGTAGATGTAGAGGTTAATGATATTAGTGCCAATGGGGAAACAACAATAGGGGGAACAAACATAGAAGTTTAAGAAAAATAGATGAACTAGCACTTGGTAAAGAAAGAAGTGGTGATGTACTTACATTAGGAGCCTGAGGTGTGATAGTGGTAGCAAAAATCATTTGAGGATCTGGTAAATGCATTATTAATCCTCTCAAAGTGGTTTTGTGCTTTTTATTCCTTTTATAAATGTTCTCAATATTCCTCCCAGCTAGTACCTACAATTCTTCCATAAAAAGATTGATTCCTTGTTACAACTCCTTGAGGTCAATGGTAGTAGGGTTAGGTTGATCCAAGATTTGGAGAGAATATCCAATGTTAGATGTAGATATGAATGTGGGCCCTTGGGAGGGGTTAGTTTGGCTTTTATATCTTCCTTACTTGAATCTTGGAGACATACATTGACCAGTTAAAGTGGAAAGAACTAGAGGTTTACATAGCCTATTATTAATAAGAGGAATATTGTCTTCTTCTTCCTCATCATGTCCTTGTTCATAATCTACTTCAAACATTATCTCATGGGTTGGTGGTGGCTGAGACTTGATAATATATTCCTTCTTATTATCTCTATCTAGTCTCATCTCTAGCTCTATGTTCTTCCTTGATGCATTCTTGAGAGCCACCTCATATTTCATAGAATATCTATATATCAATTCATGCATTTATTATGGATGATTTTAATCCATTACAAAATCCTTTATAAATTTGAATAGATTCTTGTCAATGATATTGTTAGGATCCCAAGGTCTGAAGTCATCTTTAGGTAATAAGTAAGAATCCCTATGCCTATTAGCTATAATAACATCATGCCATTTTGTAATTATAGTCTTTCCTAGTTTGTATGGAACATTTTGGGGGGATATCTTCTTATTATTTTTAAATAATCCATAAAATCCATGTAGATGTTGCTAGGCCATCTCTTCTTTTACCAATTTCATTATCACATACCTTGGTAATCTAAGAGGGGCTACCATCAATCACTCTATTTTGATGACTGTGTAGTCTAGGTAAAACCATTAGTGACCCATGTCCCTTATATTTTTTCTAAATTTGGTGTTAACCCTCTACATCTCATATTTAATGATCAATTTTTAGAACACTAGGTATAACTCTTTTGTAGTTATTATAATGTTGCACCTGAACCAATGAATGTGCATTGTAGAGAAAAGATGGGTAGTTCGGTAGATTACATCTAGTTAGTAACTCATCATGAAGTGGGAATAATTCCTATAGGTGTATTTAATTTAAAATACCAAATTGGTGCTAATAATTTACCCAAGTGGGGGAATATATTAGTCTTCAAGGATTATCTATAGTAATGTAATGGTCCTTATGTCAACATAGGCCATGTGTGGATTTCCAAATACTCTATTAAAAAGGTACAAGAAAATCCTAAATACTTTCCTAAATTTATGGATGTGAAAGTTCCCTTCGTTATCCATGAGAATGACTCCTATTGATTTAGTCACCCATGAAGCCAAGACCTTCTCTGGGGAGTGCACCTCATACCAGTTATTGATGATGACATAGTTATACTTTATTAATGTGGAGGGAATGTCATAATATTTATAAAATATTGACCTAATATGAAATAAATTAGGATCCTTTAGGACATTTATATGATCAACCCATCTTCACATCTCAACTTCCCAAAGATACCATAAACTGTGTTAGTGCATGACATGACCTTTGGCTTGGTTGTAGCCTTGTGGAGACTGACTCAGTTGATTATGATGATATATGAATTTAGGTGAATTATATTTGGCATGGTGTCATCCTCCTCAATGTACCTATTTTATTCTACATATAATTGTATGATGTTATAGTACATGTCACTAGATGTTATGGCTTTAAGAATGAATTTAGTGTCCTTGAAGATGATGGAAGTACCATAATAAAATAGAAAGTCATCATTTTTAAAATAAATGCTCTTACCTAAAGTGGAAGGACATAATTTTACCATATCTTTCAATAATTTATGTGGAATTAAACATCTTTCTAGTGTCCTACAACTTTCAAGCTTCAATAATGGTGATCAAGAGTGCAGTTTGAAAACATCTTGAGCTATGTCAAATTGGGAGAACACATACATTAGAGAGAACAAATGCATATAGATTTTGAAATTAAAATAAAAATATCTTTGATTATGTATACTATTTAAAGATCACCTTAATTAATTTAAGGTTTATGGTGATTCTAGTTCATGTCATATTAATGGTAAGCTTGTCAACCTTACATATATTCAACAGAAATTTGAAATTTTACATTTGGAAATTAATTGCATCAGAGTTAAAATTTACCTTTAATTCACCTTATATTTTTCATAAATTTTATCTTTAAAGCTAAATATTTCCACATTTTTACTTGTGGCTACCACCTTGGATCTAGCTAGGTACTCACAAGGCCTAAATATGATATAAGAATAAAACTCAACATGATGAATCTTTCCATCTGACTCTGTCACATCTTTTAATTTATAGCAAGCTCTCAAGTGGTGGCTTTTAGTTTTGATTGGTCATGGGAGTGCCACACATCACTCTCATGAGTGATCAGGGCTTTTATTTACTAGGTGGCTCTTTCATAAGGTAATCATGGATTTGATTTTCTAGGTATCTCCTTCAAATGGATTTTGGATAACTATTAACAACTTGGTGCTAATCACATGGCTCGAATGGAGACATGCATCATTTTTAGAGGTGATCTCATAAATCTCAGATAACAACAACATGGGATTTTGTCATGTCCCCTTTTTAGTTGACATCTTTAGACTTGATGATTAGCTTATTATATGACCCTCGTAGGCTGATAGGATGGATAGAGGGTCTTGAGGGAGCTTGGCTTGGCTTCGATTAGCAAAATTTGTTTCAGTTGGCATTCATTTGGGCTTTTTTGGGCACGTTTATTTGAGATCCTATTATATAGGAAATGTTAGCATTCAACATAGCATCCCTTTTATAGCATGATCATGTGTGGAATCACTCCCTGGTTCACCAGCTTCAGACAGTTCGAGGATCTGACATGTATTGAGGGAGATATTAATATTTGATTGATTTAATTAAATAATAATTATTTAGCATATTTTAATTATGCAACCCTAATTCTAATTTAAGAAACCCTAATTAGGGCAACCATATCTTTTTGAGGGTATAAGGGTTTCTCATGGGAGGGAGTTGGAATTATTGAATATGATTATTGATATTGATTGTTGCTAAGAATTCTTCTGTGAAGACTGAGCCAAGGGTTTCAAGATTCCATTTTCATTAGAGAACGTCCACTCTTCAGTGTGTGTGATTCAGAGGTTGTGAGATATCAGCCGATCTATTGCCAGTTCAAGGGATAACTTCATATAGAAGTTATCATAGTATTTTAGGTATTTTGAGAGATAAATTCACACGAAAGTTATCACAGTATTTCAGGGATTTATTTCATATGTTGTGATTTAAATAATTATCTAGATTAGATATTTTGTATTAGTGCCATATTTCTTTAGATCTGGTATCCAGCATAGAGGCCACATCATATCATCTTGCTTTTGTACAGAACCCATACCGATCCATGCAATTTTGTATAGTTTTGCATCAGGACATACAGAGCTACAGGTAGCTCATAAACTGACATTGGCAGTCTAGAGACTGACATCGGTCAAATTCATATCGATGATGGTAGAGCAGATCGACTGACTGAGATCGACATTAGCAGTATATCGACCGATGATAGCAATATAACTGATGTCAGTGACTGTGTTTTGACATAGAAACCCGAGCCATTTTAGATTCAAGTTTTGTTTCCAGATTTGCAAAAGACTAGGGTTTTAAGATAGTATTATTAATATTCTTTGATATGCATGACAGAGGACTTTATTTGTAATCAAATGGATGAATAATAAGATTAGTGATTTTCCAATTAGGAGATTTATTGTGGTTTATTTGTTTATTTGAATTTATTCTGCAAAATTAAATCCTTGTTTAGAGCTTTTGTCTTTCTATATTCCCTATTGGTTGGGGATATTACAGTGGTATCAGAGCTTTATTCTGGTATCAGAAGGGGATATTATAGTGGTATCAGAGCCAAATTCCTACCATCTTATTGGGTAATTGGTCATTGAATCAGTGAAGTACCCATGATTACTTTAAGTGCTCAAAAATAGTGGGACAAGGATATGAAGAAGTTGAAACAAAGTTTGAACCAGTTGGTTCAAACCCAGAGGAAGATGAATGAAATCCTTTCAGACCCTACATTCGAAGCCAAATTAGTATGGCATATGACATCCTTTTTTAAAGGGGCCACAATACCACCTTTGGATCGAGGGGCTCTTAAAAATCTATGCAGGAAAAAGCTTTGCTTATACTGCAAAGATCCATATGATGCCAATCACGATTGTCCTTTGAGGCCTAAGGGCAAGGCAAATCGTGTGATGTGGGAATATTGTGAGGATTTAGAATCAAAAGATTCTGAATAGCAAGATAGTTCTGAGGAGTCAGAGGTAGAGGCTTCAGAGCCTAAGGTAGAGGCAATGAAGGTGGCTCACCAGGATTCTAAGAGACATATGGTCGAGCTTAGTCATGAAGATTTGGACTCTCAGTTAGTTGCAGAGGATGAGGGAGCTAGAGATTGTGATGATGAGGTAGTTTCAGCAGTAGCTTCTTCAGAGTTAGATGAGGATGAGTCTGATGCTGGCATTCAGAGTGTGGAGGTGTAATCAGATGTTAGTACACTGAGTGTTGGTGGTGAGTATGTTCTTGTAGTTGTTGTTGAGGAACATGTTGTTGGAGCTAACACACATGTTCAAGATTTGGGAGTACCTGGTCCTGATGAGTTTGGCATACCAGTGGAGTTGAGTTTTTAGATTGATTCTTCTCACCTGATGATAGTGTGGTACAGTTGGTCATGCCACCTTTATAGAGGGATCAGTTATGGGATGGATTAGCACCATCTTTTGTAGATGAATTGGCAGTTTGAGTTGTCCATTCTACTTGGGTTATGATACTTTGAGAGTTTATTTCTCATGGTTTCTTGACTATGGTAGTTGTGATTTTGGAGTTTGGTTGAGTAGTACTTGCCAGTTTGATTATGGATTCCTCTTTGTTCTACTTTAGAGGATATTGCAGGAGCTTGCATTGATTAACAATAGTGCAGATCATAACTACATATGGGATCCAAGTGGATTGATTGGTTTGTTGTTATGAGATTGCTTGGGGATAAGAAATTTTAGGAGGGGTGGATTTTCATGTCCCCTTTTCAGTTGACATCTTCAGACTTGATGATTAGCCTATTATATGACCCTCATAGGCTGATAGGATGGATAGAGGGTCTTGATGGAGCTTGGCTTGGCTTTGATTAGCAGAATTTATTTTAGTTGGCATTCATTTGGGCTTTTTGGGCACATTTTTCTAAGCTCCTATTATATAGGGAATGTTAGCATTCAATGGAGCATCCCTATTATAGCACGATCATGTGCAGAATCACTCCCTAGTTTACCAGCTTCAGACGGTTTGAGGATCCAACATGTATTGAGGGAGATATTAATATTTGATTGATTTAATTAAATATTAATTATTTAGAATATTTTAATTGTGCATCCCTAATTCTAATTTAAGAAACCCTAATTAGGGAAAGCATATATTTTTGAGGGTATAAGGGTTTCTCATGGGAGGGAGTTGGAATTATAGAATATGATTATTGATATTGATTGTTGCTAAGAATTCTTCTGTGAAGACTGAGCCAAGGGTTCCAGGATTCCATTTGCATTGGAGAATGTCCACTCTTTAGTGTGTGTGATTTAGAAGTTGTGAGATACCAGCCAATTTATTGCCAGTTTGAGGGATAGCTTCATACAAAAGTTATCACAGTATTTTAGGTATTTTGAGAGATAACTTCACATGGAAGTTATCACAATATTTCAGGGATTTATTTCATACGCTGTGATTTAAATAATTATCTAGATTAGATATTTTGTATTAGTGCCATATTTATTTAGATCCGGTATCCAACATAGAGGCCACAACATATTATCTTGCTTTTGTATGGAACCTGTACCGATCTATGCAATTTCATACAGTTTTGCATCAGGTCGTACAGAGCCACAGGCAGCTCATAGACTAACATCGGTAGTCCAGAGACCAACATCAGTCAAATTCATACCAATGATGGTAGAGTAGATTGACCGACTGAGACCAACGTTGGTAGTATATCGACTGACGATGGCAATATAACCAACATCGGTGACTGTGTTTTGATACAGAAACCTGAGCCATTCTAGATTCAGGTTTTATTTCCAGATTTGCAAAAGACCAAGGTTTTAAGATAGTATTTTTAATATTCTTTGATATTCATGACAAAGGACTTATTTGTAATCAACTAGATGATTAATAAGATTAGTGATTTTCCAGTTAAGATATTTACTATGGTTTATTTGTTTATTTGAATTTATTCTACAAAATCGAATCTTTGTTCAGAGCTTTTATCTTTCTATATTCCCTATTGGTTTGGGATATTACAGTGGTATCAGAGCTTTGTTCTGGTATCAAAAGGGGATATTACAGATGTTGACATGTGTCATCATCATTTAGGTTCAAAGGGGATATGCATCATTATCATGGGTTTTTTACCATTATTCTACCAAGTGTCAATCTCATAAGGTGACTTGGATAACATGTACATCATCACACCTTAATCAGATGACCCAGGTGGAATTAAATGTCTACCTTACAAGATCTCATGAGTTTTGGATGGATGCAATGTGGCATGGACACATGGTGACCTTAGATGAGCCCTTAGTGAAATTACCTCAAAAGTATTTTTGGGTTTGGTTGGTCATAATTGAAACATGTAGTGGCATCTTTTAGGATGATAATGGGATACATAAGGGATGTGTGGTGGCTAGGATTGGATGGGTTCACTCACAGGGGATAAGATTATGACACATATCCTAAGATTTGAATTTTAATGGATAAATTCCTTTAGAACTCTCTAGATGATAACACATAGTTTATGGACTTAGTATATTTGATCAAGGTGTCTTTCATGGATGCAATGAATCTTTAAGTCCGTATGAGCCTAATGAGGTGGACACTTATCCCTTTTAGGTTATAGTCTAAACTTTTATGTCTTATGAGGCATCATAAACTATAACTTAAATTTTACATCCTATGAGATCAAGAAAGAAACTAAGGAAGCTTCCCAAAGGCATTATCGGCTATCTTAGGCAATTTAAAGAAGTTTAAATCAAACTTTGCAAGTAAAACTGATTTTAAACACATCATAATGTTAGTTCAATAAGATATATTAAATATTTTTCTATTTATGATGATTGAAGGGCTAGGTTGCACTCCCTTAGTGAAATCCTATCTTCACATTTTTGAATCAATCATGGTTAATAATTCATTATCGAATAGAACTTGAAGAAGACTTGCAATAATTTGAATATTTCTAAGTACTAATCCTTATTGAAAAATGAATAATTAACCAAAAAATTTATAAGTATAATCATTGGTAAATTAAAATTAGTCCATATGTAGTCAAATGATCTACTATGCTAGGCATCTTGAGCACTTTTAGATTTGAAGAAAGGAGGGTCCCCATTTTGAGAATAAGGGGATGTTGATCATCAAAAAATGGCAACTTATATGGGGAAACATTGTAAAATGTTGGAATCCAGATGTTATAATTAAAGATAAATAAAAAATTAGTTACCTCATTATAATTTCCAATCAATATCAAAACTACTCTTTATAACTAATGAAAGCCCATAGGCTGGAAATAAAGTTTAAACCTTGTAGACAATAATATTGTGTGTGTTTTTTGAGGTTCCTTAATCATTACCATTGGGTTTAGAAATGACAACTTTAAAGTTTTAAGACATCAAAAATGAAATGACTTAAGCATTCTTTAGATTTTATATAATTATGATTTTCTTAATTAGGGATGGCTTGGGCATTGATTTGTTGCTAGCCAAACATCAATGGCCATGATAGAGATACCTTTGGCTCCACTTTGGGCCTTGATTTACTTCCAACTAGGCATCCATATCCCTAGTAGAGTTTTCCTAAATCACCATTCATGGAATGTGAAATTATTTTATGATTTCAATTTATTGGTGTATCATTTTTTTAATACCTGCATTCATAACCTAGAATTGTCAGGAACCAGGATTAGCCAGGTGTATGGTTTTGCCAAGACATAGTTTGGATGTAATTGACTTTCAAATATCAAGTCCTACCCTATCAATTTATTTTGTGAGTTTAAGTGACACATAGACTCAAACTCTAGTTCAAGAAAATTTTAATTCATCTGAACTATATTATAGGCTTAAAATGACTTAGGATTTTCATGAGAAGACTAACTTCTAATTAACCCCACCCAACTTATCTAAAATGAAACACTACTAGAGGTTTCCAAAATTTAGATGACCAATATTTAAAATAAATAAGCCCTTCTTCATATTTTTAGGAATAGATTAAAATAAATTGAGCCAATGAATTCTTGTCCAAAGCACTTATTACTAATCTATAACACATAATAGAAAACAAAAAAGTGGAAAGAGAGAAAACACACAAAGGAAAGAAAAACAATAAAGTGATAAGGAACACAATAGGAAAGAAAATCAAGAAATGAAACTAGTCTACTTATACCTACTCTAACTCTAAATAATATTAATGTCCTTCTAGAGTTTTTGATAGAGTGGTAAAGAAATAATGTTTCATATACTACCCATTGATTGGCAAGGTTAAGTCATTCCCTTGCAGGTATTTGAGCCTAAATGTATTTTCACCTAGTATTTTTGCCACTTTGTATGGTCCAATCTAGAGAGGAGTGAATTTGTCATGATTTCCTTTATTCTCATGGTCCTTGTCTCATATTAAGATCAATTCTAATATGTGGAATACTTTAACTTTGGCTCATTTTTTGAACTATATCTTCATAACAACTTGATGTTTGCTGAATTTTTTCAATGCTTCATCTCTATCATCTTCCATTTGGATGATGTTAAATATTCAAGATTACACTCTTTCATCATCTTCCATGTAATCAGTCATAAAATCATAGGTGGGAAACTTCAACATAATAATAAAAATAGGATGTTGCCCATAGACTAGTAGGAATAGGGATGGCTTAAGTGCCTATTCATATCTTGTTTTGTCTACCCATAAAGCATACTTTAGCAAATCATGTAATTCTATAGGTTTTTTCTCTATAGACTTCTTGATGACATTCATCAAGTTTTTGTTAGTAAATTCTAAAGCTCCATTACCTTGAGGTTAGTAGTTTGAATTAAACTTGATGATTATTTGATTGTAATATGCCCACTCAGTGAATTTGAATAACATGAAGGCTAGGCCATTATCACATACTAAAGACAGGGGCATCCCAAATCGAGTGATGAAATTTTCTTCTAGAAATTTGATGACATCAATTGCTATACTATTCTTTGTGGCTTTTAATTTAGTCCACCTAATGAAATAATCCATGTCAATGAGTATGAATATATGTCCCACAAAGGAGTTAGGATTGATCACTCCTACAAAGTTGAGACCCCATTGTGTAAATGGATTCACTACAATCACTAATTACAAAGTCATGGCTACCTTTGTCTCTCATTGATAAAACACTTGACATTGATGACATGTTAGCACATGAGTGTGGGTGTATTTGAATATGGTTGGCTAATAATAGCTTTCTCTCAATATCTTGTGCACTATGGTACACCCTAAAGGATGACCACTTCCCAGTTTTTCAAGGAAATTATTCATGATTTTCATGGCTTTAGCTCTAAAAGCACATCTTGTATAGATCCACTTGTAATTTTTTCTATAAAGGACTCCTCTTTTGATCATAAAATGAGATGGTCTCAACTTGAGGGCCCTTTTGTGCTCTCTTTTGAGGTGTGGGGCACATACTCCATGCAACAAATAGTGAAAATTATCCTTTTACCAATCACCACCAACTACTTGACTTGCTTTAACCTGTAAAATGTCAATGTGTGGATCAATATTTTTAATAAGTTGGATTAGACCTTAGCCTCTAAACAACTTAGCATATTTTATTTCTATTTCATATTATTAGAGTTTGGTCATCCACTTCCCTCTTCATTCTCCAAATTCATTTTATCCCAACATTAACTTGACAACTAGAATGAACATTATGGCATACATCTTGTTATTCAGGATGTAGTGCCTAAAATTCTTGATAAACTTCACCAAAGCATAGGCTTGATTATCCAAAATAGGTTAGTTAAGTTTGGAAATATTTAAATTAGTTCTCATGAATGCATAACCCTATAGATAAAATAGTGTGATTAGAAGGAAAAGAGTATAGATAAAATTCTTTGCTTAAATTAGGACTTATTAGAACAAGAGCTTGAATAGTAGCATCCTTAATGTATTTAAATGCCTTAGTTGCTTACGTAGTCCATTATATATTTACATATTTACTCGTCATTACATTGAGTGGCCTTATAATTTCTACAAAACCAAAGATAAATTTTCTTATGAAATTGATCTTACTAAAGAAAGATTTTGATTATTTTTTGCTATTAGGGGTTTCTACCTTTGAAATTGGATTTTTCCTATTAGGGTCAATAGTCATATCTTCTTGAGTGATTACATGTCCTAAAATTTTGCCTTTAGTTACACAAAAGATACTTTTCTTTGGGTTTAAATAAATGACATGCCTCTCGCACATCTCTAGCATTTGTTCCAAATGCATCATGGGATCTCCTTTATTTTTATAGAAAAAACTATTAGATCATCCATGTAAATAATGATGCATTTACCTATTATTTTTTTGAATTTATGGTCCATTACTCACTCTAAAGTTTTTCCTATATTGATCAATCCAAATGACATTCATTTGTATGCAAATATTCCCCACTTGGTGATGAAGGCAATTTTCATTATGTCATTCTTATTCACTAGGACTTGATTGTAGCCTAAAAAGCCATCAAGAAATGACATCATTCCAAACCCACTCACCAACTGAATGACCTCATCCAAATATGGCAAGGGATAATTTTCCTTCTCAGAGGATCTATTCAAATTTTTGAAATTTAGATATAATTTGATTTATCCATTCTTCTTTCAGACTGACACAAGATTGGCAACCCATGTTGAGTGCATTATGGGGAAGATTATCCTTTCTTCTATAAATTTTTTAGCTTATTTGTAAATCAGTGGTTCTAACACTAGATTCACTAGTCTTGCCTTTTCCTAAAGGTTTTTAAGGCTTATTTCAAGGGGATAGTGTGAGTAATCAGACTAGTATCAAATATCTTAAGATCATCATAGGACCATGTAATGATATCTTTGAACTTGGTTAAAAGGGTAGCATCTTATTTCACATCTTCATTAGTGAAAACTAGACCAATGTTGACACTTTTCTCATTCCCAGGACTTCCCAAATTGACTTGCGTATAGTCTTTTCTACTCACCTTGGGTTGTTTAGCTTTAGTTCTTTGCTTATCCAAGTTAAACATCCTTTCCAAAGAGATCATGCCTCTCAAGATTAAGTTCTCTTTGAGTTGGATCACTCCATCTTCATTGTCCTTTGAAATTTATATATAACCTTCATCCTTTTTATTAATTATATGGGATTTTAATATGCTATAATTACATGTAAAGTCAATTATCTAGTTCTCATCATCAAAACGTTGGAAGTGATTTATATTATTTGGCACAAAGGGGCATGGAATTATTTCCATAGTAAACTCATATAAGTTCAAATGTTTTGGAATAATTAAATTTTCTATTACTAAAGATAGAGCATCCACTAATTGGTTATGCTCCATGCATAAGGAAATAATATTAAAAGAGATAAAATAATCAATTGAATCCTAAGATCTAGATTATTACTTTCTTAGACAAGAAATATTACACTGATATATGCTCCTAACTTGATTAATGACTAATTATAAATCACCATAAACTAATAATTATTTTACCTTATTTTTTATTACAAATTGAAGTCCTAATATAAGACCTTCATATTCTACTAAATTATTAGTGAAAGTGAACTATAATCTATAATAAGCTAGAGATTATTTTCCTTTCAAAAATTTTAGAACAATTCCAACCCCAAACCTTGCTTAGCTCATGCACCATCAAAGTGCAATATCTAGGGGCCTTTTCTTTCTTATTTCACCTTGCCATCTATAAAAAATCTATTGGTTTCTAAAGTGTAAACACATAAGTCAAAGGATTGGTAATTTACCTTCTCATTATTGGCATTGTATTCAGTGATCATGTATTTCATTTCGGGTTCCTCATCAATCCTGATCTAATTGGGAATTTCATGCCAAGTTAGCCACATGTGGGAACAATTAGTAGACATATATCCATTTAAGTATTTAGTCTAATTGTGACACAATAATAATCCATAAGCCTTAGGTATGATAATGACTTGATTGTTGATGAACTATTACATTTGGGGTTTATGAGCCAACTGGATGTGAATATTTAACAATTATCCTACCACTTTCACTCTTAATTTGTCTAATTGCACTATTACCTTCTCTGATTTGAATGGGTTTAATCCCAAATTTTCATAGATTTAGAAAGGCATAATGTTAGCTGAAGCACAAGAATCAAGCAATAAATTATGAAGATTCTTACCATAAATCCTTAAAGTTAACAAAAATGGTAGAACTTCATGCTTATTATTATATATTACCACATTTACATGAGTCAGTTTACCTTTGTTGGAACTAGGATTTTCACTCAATAATTTTTGTAGAAAATCACACTGTTTAGTGATTTGAGTGAGTTCATGCAACATTATGTTCACCTGTATCTTTTTCATATCTTCCACTATCTTGTATCTAGCTTTCGATGTTGTGTAGGGAGCTTATGTTATTAGCTAACTTTCCTTACCTTCAGGGGATTGAGAATTGTTGTTTATCCTACCATCAAGAGGTGTAAGTTTTTTATTAGGTGGGGTGAAAGTTGTTAGAGGTGGGTTCTGACCTTTACTTCTCAAATCATAGTTACTCCTCTGGTATTGTTAGAAAACATGTATTTCTTCGACATTATCTTTAGTCTCATTTTCATATTGACTAGAAAAGTCATAGGTCTCAACCATGAGGACTATTTTTTAGGCCCTAGAGGCATCATTATTATTAGAGCCTTTATTATTTATTTGATCAGTGGGACTCATCTTGGATCCTTATATTTGGCTCTGAATGGCTTTTAATACATGATAAAATTTAACATAGTCTAGTTCTCCATGTTTGGTAGTATTATGCACTCAACACCAATTGGGCAAGTCTAACTTACAAATGTTGACCTTAGAAAAATTTCTCAAAGGGGGTTCACTATTATTGTTAAACCTATTGAATGGTATGTTATATCTATAGAAGTTATAATTTCTATTGGAAATCTTACCAATATTTCTCATTTGTTTTTTAAGATCCAAGAAATCATTAGAAAGATTATAAATAGTTATCAATATTGAATCTAATTCCCCTTTTGGAGGTTCTGAGTTCTTATTTTGGGTTGCATTTTTAATGTTGGTGTTATTTATAGTCATTAGTGCTCGATCAATATTGTTCTAGGTATGTTCTCTAACATTAGCCTGGTATAATAATCTTAGTTGTTGGTTAAGTGTAGGATGGATTACTAATAACTAGTTAATCATTGGTAGTTAGTTTAATGTAGGCATGTTCTGATTCATGTTGGGCATGACATTTAGAGTAGGCATAGTTGGGTCATGGTTTGGTATAAAAAAGGTAGGGTGCCCCTATAAATGCATTTGCTTATCAATATGGATGGATTCAATATATGTCAAAGGCAATGTGTAAATATTCAAGGATCTTTTCAAGAAGATATACATCATAGGGTCTAAGGTATTATTGTATATTTCCAAAGCTAAATAGTCTACCAGCTTATATGGTGGGGATGAAAAGGAATACATATTTTGGAACCTTATATTAAATGTTCTAATTAGTTATTTTATGTCCCTTTTATGGGTGGTGAACTGTTGGTACATAACTCTTGATCTTACTACCCTACCAAATTAGGCAATAAAAGTATCATTAAATTGACCCCATCTCATGACATAATCTTATGGAAAGTTGAGGAACTAATCATAAGCCACATATCAAAATTTAAAGGGAAAGAGACAACAAGCCACATCTTCATGGATCATATTAAGTAGACTCAATGATGCTTTAAAGGACTAGATATGCTCTTCATAAGTTACTCTATTAGTGGGGGTAAAGAGAGGCAAATATTTCTTTGGATTCCTTGCAAGATTATGCATAGCTCTAGGGACATTGATGGATGAGCCAATTAACCATGCCATAACTGGTAAAAGGGGCTGAAAATTTTTATTAGATGGGGAGTTTGGATGGGTTATAGACTTCCTATGCCTACCTTTATCTACTTTATCCTTCTTATGGGTTTCTAGGGATGTTAAAGGGATATTTGGTTTATATTAGGTTGTAGTTCTAATCTGAGGCAAATTTAGGATGCAAAATAGGTACTAAGAGAAAAATAACTTCAAAGGTAGCTTCATAGGCTTCAAATATTAAAAATATTAGTTAATTTCTACAAAAAAAACCCTTAGATCAAGTAGATTTACCATGATATTTGAGGATCCAAGCCTTGAAACCTTAAAATTTTCAATACCTACACAAATATTGTTAGTCCTACACATCATCCCACAAAGATCAATGTTAGGCTAGCATTTTAAAGCATTTTATGCCTAATTTAACAATATGAGAGTGTTTAAGCATTTCAAAACAACTTTTAGCACAAATCTATGCAAAGGTTTACTTAATCCCAAATAAATTAGAGTAATTATGATCTTAAATGCCTAGATCTAGTACAAATGAGGTCCCAAAGATTGATCCTTGCATAAATTTTCAAAAATATCTAAATTAGTTACCTAATTCATGTTAACCTTTACAAAGATGACTAAAATAACCTTTAATATGTTTAAAGAGTAGATTATTTCACTTATCTTTGCACAAATTTAGACAAATATGTAGGTCATTTTACCAAATCTTGATGAATGAAAACTAAATTTGATAAAATACTTCAAAGAATGCAAAAATTCATATAAAGAATGTAGATCCTTAGTGTTATTTAACAATATTTTCATACTTTAAAATAATTGTGAATATTTATAATGAATTACACTACAATTTCAATAAGATTCATGAAATTAATTATATAAGGGCCCTCCTTCTATCACCAACATTTGGGGCACTCGATGCAAGTAATAGTTTAAGGCCCTCCTTCTAGAGCCAACTTTTCCCTTTTTATTGGTGCACTTAAAGTGATCCCTATGTCACTAGGAAATGAAGAAAAAGTAATGAACTCAAATTTAAGACTTGGAAGACTCGGGGCTTGAGTTTTTTATATAACTAATACTAGAAATAACATAATAGTAGAGATATAACCACTGATTGAAAGTCTACAAGCAAATCCTACTATAGGGATAATAAATTATATATAATGACACTTTATTTCCTGCTAATCTTCATGAAATTGTTTCTAACATTGATAACTATTACACAAACATGAAAAAACCATGGATATTTATATAATGAACTAACTAGAGTGAGTCATGGGGTAGATCCAAAGGTAATAAAGGTAAGGTAGAAAAGAAGGTTTGCTTTAGATGATCAAAGGTGCCAATTCTTATAAATTCTATGACAACAACATATGAAACTAGCATTCACCAACTCTAGTGTATTAGTCAAAGTTATATAAAAGTAGTTGAATCCTCAAAGGAAAGGAAATTCATATATCTAAAATCATATGTTTCAAAAAAATTACTCACTCATGGTAAACTTCATAAGCACATCTAGTTGCAAATAAGATGAAAATAAAGCACATATACTAGCAAATTTGTTAGCTTAGTGTTAAACTCAAAATAAAAACTACATATATTTAATGTTATTGCCAAATTAGTCAACATAATATTAATTATTAGTTATATAAAATAATGAGAAGTAGAAATCATAGAATACACAATAAAGTATACAAACAAACTCTTGAATTCTTAGCTTTCTTGTATTAGCTATATAACAATTGTTCCTAATTTACAATAAGGGGGAATACCTCTATATATAGGCCTCAAAACTACCTTTAAAAGTTTAAGTGGGCCCATGAAAGGCACCTAAATACCACCAAGTGGCTAAAATTCCACATACTACAATGGAATATTATAAATTAAAATTGACAAAACAAAGTGGAATATTCCTTAAGGTCTTAGAGGAGGTTGTTGATATACCTATTATTGTTGCCTCTGCTTCTTCTCTGCCTCTTCCTTTGTCTTTTTCTCTACCTCTTCCTTTGTCAAAACCTCTACATAGGCTAAGTAATCCTAATCAATTTGGATAAAATATAGGATCATGGGATGGAATAAATTAGGTGTTTCTTAGATAACTCTATTTTTCTCTACTAGTATAGGTCTTAGTGCTTATTCAATGGTCTATGCCCTCTCTAGCCTTTGGTTGGAAAAAATACATAATGTCTATTACCTCAGTATCTATCTTAGCCTTAGCAATATCCTGTTAGAAATTGGCAATAAATATCTTCATTTGGGCCTTAAATTCTTGGTCATCTATGAAGGTGCCATTAGGTTTGGTCACTTCAGTGACCATAGCATCCTTCCATAAGAGGGAAATCTTGAATTCAATTTTATTAAAGGATGTAGTTTCATCATTAACCTAATCTAGCCATCTCTTCAATATCCTTCTATTCATCAAGGTGGCCTATGATAGGATGATATACTTAAGTGGAAACACCTTGAGGTCTATGAACTTATTATTTCTTTCAACTCTAGCTAGGTTTACCAACTTGGCATCATAGAATGCAAGATTTTGGTCAAATTAATGACCAAATTGTATTGTAAAAGTCCCATATTCCTACCTCCTCTTCATGAATTTATATAAATTAAAGACATTAGTGATGGCATTAATTATCTAAAAAATAATGTTGTCTGGTACTATAGGCAATGTCTATTTTATTAGTATCTTCATATCCTACTTCATGCATTTCATCAAGGTTACTATGGATTCTACCTAGGCTTAGACTGTGGACATGGGGTCCTCTTCATATTCCTACACCTCACTAGGGCCAACCTTCCTCTTGCTTTTCAAAGTGAAGAGGGACTCTTCACTTTCATGGGCCATAATTGATCTAGACTAGGTATACTCAAATTTCCTCCTCACTACCCTCTTCATTATGCCTATGATAACATCAAATCTCATCCCAATTTTTGGTGCAGAGAGGACCACCTTGAGCCTCTCTTGTTTTACTACTTGTATAATATATCTAACCTAATTTGGGGTAGTATTAGGTGTTGCATTTATTATAGGTCACTAAAATGGAGGTGCTTGAGTTGAGGTGGAGGCCAAAACTATAATAAGAATGTGAGGCAAGATCATTAGGTCTATCTACCCAAGTGTGCCAAATAAATATCTTGTAGGTCCTATGTTAAGAGCAAATAAAGGAAGCTTGGGAGGCACACTCATCTTTATAGCCATGGTAATATTAAATGGGGATGTAGACAAAGGTAGATTAGGGAAGGTGAATAATTTTGAGATGGGCCTTAATGGCCTTGTTGATGTAAGGGAACTAATGTCAGGTGACACACTTATTGTAGTTACCTAGGAAGGAGTGGAACCTACAGCCTAGCATCATGTATATAAATCAGTCCTATCTTGGAGAAGATAGAGCATACCTAGAATTTTAATTGGGACTACATTTGTTAAATGGGGGCATGACCAATATGGGGATCCACTCAACCCAATTAGGGAATAAATTGTCATAATAAACTATGATAGGAAGGGTTATAAATATTATAGTCTAACATAATCATGCAACAACCCTAAAAGAGTCCTAAGTATAATGTTAACTCTATTATAATAAACAAGAAAGTAAACATAATCTAGTGCACATCAAATCTTATGGAACAAAGTGGGGGTTAGAAAAAAAAAACTAAACTAAACATACATAGAATACTTATACTCACATCAATGTATATGGAATCCTAATTAATGGGAGAAAAGATAAACTACATTATCTATCTAGTCTTACAAAGGAGAAATAAAGTTAGGAATACTAACCTTTGAAGAGGAACCCATTGAGCCTAAATATTTCCCTTGGCCAAGGTGATTTGTAAGAGATTATTGTGATATGTAAGGATAACAAGGACAAATCAGATCTAGGCTAGACAACCTATCTATGCATCCAAAATACTTCTCCATAAGACAAAATCCATATCTCTAAAGAAAGTATGGAACCCTAAGCTTTATTCCTCAAGTAGAGTGGTTAATAAGTAGATGTTGATTCATACTTATTCTTTTTCACTTCTTTTCTTACAAATGATTAGAAATGAACTTGTATATATAGTTAGATATTTCCCTAAATCCTTCTAAATATGTTGTGTTTTTGGGAGATAATTCACTAGGTCCTAAGCTAATTTGATTGAAGGGATAACAATGTTCCTAATGAAAAATACCCCTAAATAGTATAGGTTTGACCCAATCAACTCTATATAATAATCATATGCTAAAAATTATATAGGGTTGACCCAATCAACCTAGTAAAGTCAACTGGTTGAAAGGGGTTCAAGGCAAGAATAAGGAGGATAAAGTGCGAAAAATGACTAAAATGGGTAGGACTGAAAAGAATAAGCTTAGGGTAAATGGTTTTAGGAAATGAGTGTGTAGATGGAAAGTGGTAAAAAGGACAACAATATTATAAAGTACCAAGTGTCTACCTAGCCCTTTCTTAGTGTATCCCTTAAGGTGTGCACTTAGAGAGATTGAGACAAAATGGTTTATTACAAGGTAAAAAGTGTCATTAATCAATAAAAGTTTGTAAATATTATGTGTATACATATGCCCCACTTGAAGCTCATCATGTGTCACATGAGTGCAACATGGGATGGTGGTTTGGGATAAAAATGATAGCACATAATGCTAATGATAAGTAAAGTGTAGTAAGAACAAAATAACATAAAGGAAGGATAGAAATAAAAAATACATACCTTTACTTACTTTAATGTTATAGATAAATAAGTAGATTGTAAGAGATGTAAAGGAATCTAATGTGAAGAACACTAAGCAAACCTATAGAAGTTAGTGAAAAAAATAGCCAAAAATCAAAAGAATTGGAATATAGTCATATAATAGTGGAAAATATTTTCTACGTCATCATGAACCTAATGTATTTTATGGTTTTAAAAATGGATGAGTAAAAATAAAGATATAAGAAAAACAAGGAATCTACCTAAAAATAATTGAAGAATTTGAATTTTGAAAAGTGTTGTTAAATAGGAGAAATAGAAGTCATTTGGTTATTTTTACTTGTAAAAGAGATAAAAAGAGCTCTGGAGATTAAACGAGCTAGGATGATGAGGAGATGATAGGCTAGATAAGGAGGGGATCCAAGAGAAACAATAGGTGCACTACATGGATGCAACTATGAATTTTAAGCCATTTTTTAGCATTTTTTTGAATTTAGTGTATTTTTAGGAAAAATTAATTTTTAGAATTTCTAGATCTCAAAATGAAACAAAAATTATATTTTATAGGTAGAAAAAACCAATTAGGCAAATAGATTTGAAGGAATTAGGAAGAAAACTACAAAATGGTAATTTTTTAGGAAAATGCAAGGGGTCAATAGTTAAAAATAATTGGGTCAACCCAGTTGATCTCATAGGTTGAAAATAGGCAAAATCCATACCATTGATCTAGTAGGTGTGTGTCGACCCTATACATTTTGTAGACTACTGACCTAGTAAAGTTTGTTGACTGATCTAAAAATGTATAGAATGATAATGCAATAATAGGGAGGGGAAATGAAGAGGGCTAACTTAGATTTTTAAGTCAACTAGGATAAAAATAGGGAAATTTATATAAAATTAGGTTGATCAAAGAACTAAAATTGTACAAAATTATGTGTAAAAGGTCAAAAGAGGGATAAAATGGCCCAAAATGACCAAGGGCAAAAATATTGAATAGGCTAAAAATAGGTAAAAATGAATGAAATTAAATTAATTTAGGCTTGTTTATTATTAAAATTGTAAAAAAAAATGTAAATTGATGATACATGACATGAAGGATCTAATACATCTTTTGTTGTTTCTTATTTCTAGGTATGACCTAGGTTCTAAAGATTGGTAGACGTGTCTTGGCTACTAGATATACAAGAACATCTAGTGATCGGAGATGGATTTAGGCTAGTAGTTATAGGCCTAAGAGGGATAGCTAACATGTGTAAGATTCCCTTAATCATGGATTTGTTAGTCATGTTCATTGGATGCTAGAAAAAATTAATTAACACATTCAAATAGGAGGTGGATGGGGATGTGGTAGAGATAGTTATCACTTTCGAGGATGTGCATGCCATCCTAGGGCTACTATTAGTAGGATCACCAGTGACTAAAAGCATACCAAATAGCTTGGAAGAGAGGAGAGCCTTAGCCATGTGGGATACAAGCTCAAATATGATATTAGTAGGTTGGTGAGTTAGTATGTTTGATGTATATGCATCATAGATTTTGAATATCTAGAAATTTGTGATGGGACTTGTGACACAAGTGCTACATCACAAGTTGGACAATAAGGTACCACTATTTATGGTAGTCTTAAGAAGAATTATTCTAGAGGAGGTCATACTATATGATCTTAGTTCTATCATCTAGGTATATCTCATACATGATTTGTATGAGGTACTAGTTAGAGGGTAGAAGTTGATAGGATTGATCATATTATTGATGGATTGGATATATGAGATGTTTACCATGTATCATTTAATTGGGTTGCCCTATATAGTTGATGATAGGTTGCCTTAATTTCAAATATGGAGAGAGGACTAGGTATCATGGGTTATGCCACACATGTTAGAAATACATACAATGAGATGCATATACATAGTGTGGAAATCATATGGGCACATAATGACTACATGTTTTAGCTAGTACAAAGTTACACTTGCTATAATGAGGACAAAGGTGGTTAGAAACTATAATTCATAGAGAGAGCCACATCAAGTGGCATGGGTGATAGGATAGATGGATTGACTTTATCTACCAACACCAATATTGATGGCCAAAAAATGGGCTTAGCATGTGAGAGAACTATAGGGGAAGAGTAGACTAGGGCCACTAGTGATGAGGTTAATGCTTAGACCACATCATGAGAGACCATGGACTAGATGAGCATAAAAAGGAATAGATCAGGAGGAGAGGGATGTAAAGGTAGAGGCACTAGAGATACCAACACTAGATTTGCAATGAGATGAGTTATAAACATCAAGGACATATCATTAATGGAGGTAGGAAGATCAAGAGAGAGTGGAGACTATCACCATCCCTAATGACCCAGTAGGTGAGCTAGATGAGAGTTGGATGAAAAAGAGGCCACTCAGGCATAGGTTAAGGTAGACATGAGCCATGATAGCTAGATTTGAGCTAAGGAGGCGACCTATAGAGGAGGTGTTAAGAGGCCATATGAATGGAGATACTATGTTAGGTGGTCATGGGGATGGAGATACCATAGTGGTTGAGACATAAATAAGTAATAAAGATGATTAAATTATGTCTTAAGTTTTTATTTTAAAATAAAATCTAGAGGTAGATAGATATTATGAGATATGATAGTGTTATAATATATATCTAGGTTTGATTTTATAGGTGTAGCTGAGGATGAGGAGAAGAGATGGGTGTCCCTTATGAGGGGAACACTCCATAACTTCTTGGATGAGAATCTATAGTTGTATGACCGTATTGCATTAGAGGACCCCAGTGTACCATCTACCCCATCTTAGGTGAGCTAGTTCAGATTAACTAGAGAGGTAGTGAGGTAAATATGATCATAAAGAGAGAGGATGCATCTAATATAAAAATTGTAGGTGAGATACAGGCATGCCAAGCCTTGATAGAAGAGATAGCTATGTATTTGGCTATAGTGATGTAGATGACATAAGCACACATAGTGACCCATACCCAATTGGCATAGGCCTAGGAAAAATTATACACCTACAAGGATAGGTATAGGGACTGAGATCTTAGATGGCCTCCTTACAGTGTACTATTTGGAGGAGTCAGACTGAGGCCTCAATAGGAAGTGTGGCTAGGCCATGATATAGATAGGATGGAGTATATCCATAGAGTAGGATCATTGTATATAGTTGTATTTGTTGTATCAAAACTCATGAGATGTACATATATGATGTATCATTTTGGCATATTGATGTTTATTGTGTATGTTATTGCTATTATGGTTGTGTCTATGGATGATTTGGATATATTTATTTATAGCACATGTATTTATATACTATTGTGTATGTTATAAGAAATATATGAGATGTGGTTTGTTTTCCTTTATTATGTAGAACACATGCATGGTTAAAAATAAACACACAAAAAGACTTGGTAAAATATAATCAATCAAAAATTTATTACACATTATTTCAATTTGTGAAATGTGTAATAAAAAGAAAATGACTAAGTATAAAGAAGAAAGAGATGGTAAAATAATATGGTAAAAAGGAATTTGTTTGTAATCCAAAGTGAAATATTTTTGAACCAAATTAAATAAGAAAAATCACACTAAATCACATTGGTAAGCATGAAAATAATGTTAAAAAATAAAAGGTATGTAAAAGGGCACAAATGGTATTAAAAAAATTAATTAAGTCAATAAATTACACTAAATCAAACTAAGAAGTATAATATAAAAACAATATTGGTAAAATGTTGGCCTTTAACTGATCACACTAATTCAAGCTAAGAAGTATGAAAAATTCAAGAAATGGTTGTATTCTTACATGAACTAAAAAATAAGAAGATAAAAGTGAAATAGAAATTAAGTAGGCATAGAACACACTAAATAAATCTATAAATCATGTCAATGACATGTAGCTTCATAATCGATCATATCTTATCTCATATTTGACACATGTAATTTTGTTTGTGACTTGTATTATTAGAAAAATCTTGTGAGGAAAGTTGGGTCTTATGCACAGTCTTACACTAAAAATCACAAAGAGAACACCACTAGGATGGAAAAATAAAGGAAATATAGTGACAAAGGATGTGGGTAATAGGAAGGAAAAAGGTGGTAATTTCTGAGGATGGTTGGGTCCTATTTGTGTTCTTATAATGCAGCTCAAAAATGAAATCCCAAGGGGAGTGATCACTAGACAAAACAATATTTCTCAAGAGAAAATATGAGGGAAATAAGGAATGAAAGAGGGAGTGTAAAAATAATGACTTAGGCATCTTATTATAAGAGATTATTAGGAAAGAGGAATACTAAGGACATGAGAAGACACTAAGTGACTAATGACCATAAATTTATAAAGTATACGTGTTTTTTATAGACAAAGATTTATAGGCAGATATGCATGCTACTAAGATCAACTCATGAAGGTATACTAGTAATATAAAATGGAAATGGACCTACATTCCCATAACATGTTACCCATTCTTCAGGACCCCTTACACAACCATCCATTTACTATGAAGATTGGGTACTTGTGTGAGAAAGTAGGTAGCACTAAAAGATTTTTTTATTATCCTTTTCTAATTTAATGAACTACTGTACCCAAAGGACCTCAGATCTATTATGACACCAATTTTAGATTTTTATCTTTGAATATAATAAGGAGATGTGCTTTGAATCATGTCTTTTAGTGTGATTTGACTTTTAAGAATATTTTTTCCTTTTGTAAAATTATTTGGCTTTTATCTTTTTATGTATTTTGAAGATTCATCCTCCATATAGATTTGTAATGACCAAGCATGAGATATGTAGTGATACACATGACTAAGCTTTAGGCTAAGGCTAAAGGAAGCTAAGAAACCAAAGAAAATTATTTACTAGGACACTTAGGATTAACAAATAACTAGCATGTGATTTCAAGTCTCAACCATTTATATGCTTAGTTTGTGAAAAAGGAAGAAGGGAAAAAGGAGCTCCAAAGGAGGAATGGTTAAAGGAAAGTATAATTAGATGAATTATTTGATAATTGATAACATATTAAAATGAGACAAAAACCAAAGGGAAGAGGATTTGTATAACCAAGTCAAATGATAATTATCTATGAAAAATATAGATAAGAAAGCAAACAATCATAAAGGCACAAGAAGAGAGTTTTCATAAAAACTCAAGGAATAAAGATAATACAATGATAAATAAAAACATTTATATACAAATATAAATGACAAGATAAGAAATATATAATACCAAATAGTAAAGAATCACCATATAAGAAAAATATGAATTTGACACAATGTCAAATGATATAGAAAATAAATAAAAATAAATTAGAGCACACATCTAATCAAAATGTAATGTAAAGGAACCATGCATGTCCTCATAAGTATTGATAAATTTTCCCACACACATTATCTAAGACATCAGATAAATCTATATGAGGTTAGATACGAATTTCTACTAATGTCTCATCAATCTTCAATGAAAATTATGAAAAAACTTCTCTTCTAATCTCCTCAACTAAAAAATTAGGAATACTAAACATATCATGCTAAGGAAAATTAGGCAAGGGATGCTTGGGAAAATACATGGGAGTATTATTTATGGGAGATGTAAGAACCACTGATGGAAAAGGATCTATAGGTGAAGGGCTCATAGGTGGAGAAGGATCCACTAGTGAGGGAAGGTCCATAGGTGAAATAATAATGGGTGGAGGTAAAGAAGGTGATAACGAGACCTCAAGAGGGGATATAACCATTGGATTTGGATACATGGGGGAAGATGGTGAAGCCTTCTTATTGGGAAAAACTTGTAGTAGGAATAAAAGAAGATTTGGGAACAGCTAAAAAGTGATCCTTAAGGTGTTTTTTAAGGATGCAATAATGATCAATGTGATTTTTGTCACATTGGTGCCACAAGTAATACACCTCACCATACTTAGGGATATATTCAAGTATAAACCTTGATGGAGGTATAGATTTATCTAAGGTAGGAGAGGAAGGGTGTAAAATATCAATATACTATCACAACTTATGATAAAGGTTAGAGTAATGATTATTTTTCCCATGGAAGAAACATATATGTTTATGAGTGGTGTTAGGAGAAACACTCATAAAAGAAGGTATAATAGGAGTGGAAGAATCTGGGGAGGACTCATCATCTCATTTGGTACACAATGGATCCATCTTAGGTAAGGGAAGCAAACCATCATCAAAGTAAGGTGATGATGGAGGAGGAATGGAACTAGGCTCAATAGAAGAAGAAATGAGATATGAAGTAGGGATATGATTAGCAACATCAAGAGTGGGAATAGTCTCAAATATAGGAGAAAAAATGGGATAAATTATAGTGGGAGTAGGAATGGTCTCTACTGAGGGAGGATTAGGATCTATAAAAGGTTTAAGGAGGGTCACACTAATCTAAAAAGTAAACCAACTATGGTGATTATGGAACCTATCAAAATAGTAAGGCCTGGTCATAACACGATCCATGAGCATACTCCTACAAAGATCTTAAAAAAATTGAGGTGTTGGTTCCATCTCTACATTAGAATAAAGAATAAAAATACCAAAATTAGGAACTATAAATTAAATAATATGGGAAGATACATAAAAATACTCAAGTAAAGAAGAACAATAGTAGACAATCTTTGCATCATAGTCCTATACAAGACCACCTAAGAATGGATCATCTAAGGAATAGCCATCATCATAATCTAAGGCGTGAATATCAATGACACAAGTAGGGATAAAAATTTAATATGAGTAAGTTTGGTGAATATAATGTTAATTCTTGGTTAAGATTATGGAAATATCATTGTAAGGAGGCTTGTAAGAATGAGGCTATAAGGAAACAAGAAGCTATGAGATGAGGTGAGGTGAGAGATCATAAGTTTTAATCTTGAGGTTAATCTCATCAAGATCATCATAATTATAATCTAAGAGGTTAGGATTAATGTTCCTAATGATTTCAAGATGTCCATTGTAACCTTAGGTTATATTAATGGGAAAATTAAGACACCGTGACTCACATAATGGAATGCTAGACAAAGGTTCAAGAGTAAGAATATTGAAGACACTATGATCTTGGAATCATTCAAAAATCCAAGGGTAAGTATCACCTTAAACCCTATAAATGGCTCCATTATGAATGAATTTAATGCATTGGCAAGAAGAAGAAGTAGTAGCTCACATATGGTGAGTCCACAACCTACCAAGCAAGATGTTATAATAAAGGGGAAAGTTAAAGATCATCACCTTCACTTGAATGATGATAAGTGGGATGGTAATGATAATCTAAACATAAAATAGAGGAGGCATTTTCCTTCTATCATATCCTTGACAAGTACTGCATGTAGATTTGAGATTGCATTTTGAATATCCAAGGGCCTTAATAAAGTCTAGAGAGGAAACACAGGTGCTAGAAACCTCATAAATCAATGCATGCTTAACTTGGATATCACTTATTTAAAAACTAATTAATAAGGGAAAATCATCCACACAAAGCATAATCTCATAGAGAATCATATAAGTTATAGGAAATTTTAAGGAAAGAGAAGTTTCCATAGTTTTATCAATGTTGACAAACATCTCTTCACATTATTGTAATATACTATCCTCAGATCTAGATAAGGTTGCCTCCTATCCTATTAGGGGAGGATGAGGGACATTCATCTCAAATAATATTTGTATAAAATGATTTATATGATGTGGATAAGTCCTTATAAGCTCAAGGAATAGAATTTGAGATGGGAGATTAGTAATATCTATGATGGGATCCCACTCATCATAACCCATAAGAAGGTTATTAGATATAGGTACATAATGATTAAGGCAAAAGAAGGAGCTAAAGTACATTGGAATTTATGTTGGTAAGAAGAATAATGTTTAGAAAAAAGTTATAAATCATGTTGTGATGATGAATTACCTAATTCAATTTGATTTTAAGAATTTGTAAAAGAAAAATTAGTAAAAATTTGAGTATCATTAGTGTTAGAAGATGATGGAAGAGTGGTGGAAATAGAAAAGGAAGTGTTATCTAAGGTAAAATTAGAAATTGAATCAATAAAAGTAATAAGGTCATCTTGCCTGAACTCATTAAAATGAGTTAGAGAAGAATCTTGGATGACATGATATGTTCTAGATGGAGTGTAGATAGGTTGAGAATAGATAAAGGCAACCACCCTTCACATATTAGTCAATCTAACCACATTCTCTTCAAAAGTGGGTTCAACAAGACTTTTTATATTATTGGTGGAAGGGGTGGATTTATCTTTATTATCTTAAATAGGTTGATGATTAGGAAGAGGGTCTTTGTAGATAGCCATATGAGCATTATCTTGGTTCAAGGCTTGAGTTTTATCATGTGCTTTATAATCCTTAAAATCAATCATGATCAAAATCAGGACCAAGAATAAATTCCATAGCTAAATTATGAAGTTGTCTACAGGTCTCATAAGAATGACCCCAACTAGCATAAAACCAAAAAAACGTGTTAGGATCATACCAAGATTTCATAGGATGAGTAAGGTCAAGATATCTTGGAAGAGGCCTAGGTAGATGCTTAAACAATTTAGCTAAGGACAAAGGTTTATGAACATTAATGTTGTTTAGTGAAGATAAGTGAGGATTGGTATATTATTGAGAAGGGGGAGTTGGTTCTGATGAAGGGGTAGGAATGACAACTTAAACATTGTGAATGGTGTCATAAGAATCTATAATATCATCATTGGTAACATTCCAATTTTTTTCTTAAGTAAGAGATGAGGACTTGCAAAAGGTTGGGGTGGATCGAATTGATGCATAAGGAAATACTGCCATTTAGCTTGGTCAATAGCCTCCTCCAAGGTATGTGGAGATAATATGGATCTGATATTAAAGTTTAGGAAAAAGGGAATTGGTAAAGAGATGAAACATATTATCATCGGCCATGTTATGTTCTCATTTGTTTGACAAAGTTTTCCACCTTTTAACAAAGGCTTGAGTAGTTTCATTTTCAAGTTGTTTGAAATTTATGAAGTGGGCCAAAATGTTTTCAAGAAGATCATTATTTTTTAATTATTAGTTTAAATCATTCACTAAATCCTCCAAACTATTAATAAAATGAGTTCTAATTTGGTTGTATTGATCTAAGGCATCACCTATGAGGGTTTTGGCCACTATTTTGGTAGTGACAAAAGTATTCAATTTAACCAATGCTTATTAATATTTACAAACATTTTAAGATGAAGGGTGGGATTGGTTGATCCAATATAATAAATTATAAGTGTGATTCCTCCAATATCAATGTTTTCAATTTGAGTAGTGAGAGGTTTATTTTGGAGATGCTTAATGTTTTTGTTGACCAAAGGAGGTTGAGGAATGATATTTCCTTGAAAATATCAAAGAAGAGGAGGGGGAACATTTTGGTTATGTGTGCCCCAATCTATTAGTTGAGGATGAGATTGAAGATGGAAAAGGTGATTTTTCATTCTCATCATTTTATTTATGTTATGATCTTGAAAGGTATTCCTTTGATCAAGTGTTTGTAACAATATTTGATGTGTTTGATTAGCATTATTAGAAGCATTAGATTTGGTATTAGTGGCTTGGGTACCACTAATGGTGTTGATAAGAGCTTGAGAGGAATTATGTGAGTGTGAGACACTAGTGGAAATTTTTTATTTCATAGCAAAAGATGGACTAGTGAATGGTTAAGAAGGAGAAGCGCTAGTAGCATGATTACCTTGGGTAGTAAATGATGCACCAGTAGAAGGATTACGGATAGTAGATCTTATGAGAGGCCCACTAGATGTAAAACTTGTCATGCTAGTAGATATAGTAGGCATGGAGGTGGATTAAGTTAGAGAAGAAGAGGTCATGTTATGAAAAGGGGTCATAATTGAAGAAAGAGGCTAAGAGTTAAATAAAGTGGCACCCTTAAATCCAGCTGAGAATGTAGGAGTAGGTGAATGAGGCTCTTCAATTTGAACGCTAATCATAAGATTATAAATGGTAGAATGGTCTTTTCCTCAATGCTAAGGAAATTTAAAGATAAATAAGAGAATTTCTAGGGTATACTCTAATTTGGGTTGGTATTCTAATGACAAGAGAGGATTATTATGAAAATAAGTATTAGGAGGGGTCCCATAGTCTATTATGATAGTGGCATATGAACATTACTAGCATCCAAGAGAGGATCCCTTCTTTGTCTATGGGAGACCTTATGAGGGTTGGTAAGATTCATCATGTCCTCTAACTATAACCTAGTATTGTCTTCAAATAGAAAGTCCATGATGAAGGGAAAGAAAGAGATATGATAAATCAAGAAAATAAGAAATGATAGAAATAATATAGGGTCAACTAGGTCGACCTAGCATAAAAACATGGTCTATAGACTAAACAAAGTTGACTAGGTCAATCTAGTATAGTGAATAGAGGCTAGAAAAAGAGGAAATAGGGTCTATAAACTATACAAGGTTTATTGGGTTGATCTAGTATAGTGACTAGGGGTTGGAAAAAGGTACAGGGTTGACTAGGTCAACCCAATACAACTAAGAGGGAAAATTAATAAACTTATGATATATCTGTGGATTGAAACAAGATAAATTTTGTAAGTAATTTGAAAATAAATAATTGAAAAGAAACAAAAATTCAATTATATTAACATAGCCAATCTAATTGAAGCACACAACACAAAACCTTACACTAATGCTAGCTAATGTAAGTTTTTGCAATACAAAATGCAATTGAGCAAAGAGTAAGAAATCAACTTGAAAAGTGAAGAGCTAACTAATTGTTCAACTTGAATGTTTATTAGATTATTAAGCTATGATTTTCGATGTGATGGTAAGTTGGTTATAATCAAGGAACTAGAATGGTAATCTAAGGATGGTTTCAAGTATTTTGGGTTAAAAGGGACTATAGTGGTAATGATACAAGCTTGGTATTAGGGATTACCCCCTCACATCACACACTATAGTGATAAGGGTGTTAGGTTCTTAGCTATAATATATCATTAACCATAGTTTATACTTGACTAGAGTATCAAGTCAATTTCCCCCTTGGTGATGAAATCCCAATAGGTTGGCCTCAGGTATACAAATGTTAAAATTCCTATTTAGATTTTATGATTTGGATATGTGCATAAAATATAAAATAATGAAACTAAAGGATTAATTAAAAATCACCTAATTAAGCTAAGTGATACATTCTAAGCATGCAAGCAACAAGAAAAGAAATTATGAACAAATTACTAGCATATAAGGTTAATTTCAACATTAAAAAAAGGTAAAATATTGATATAGTCAATAGTGTATGCAAAAAATATAAAACAAGGTCAATAAGCTTGAACTTGTACTATGAAAGTAAGGTCTAAAAATGAATAGGGTTTATAAAGTTGACCTATTTATCCAGACAACACACAAAATAGGGTCGACAGGGTCAATCTAATTGACTGTGCAAGGGCAATTTTAAATACTAGAAACTATGAAAGGAAAGACTATAAAGAGATAGAGAGATATAAAGGAACCTTAGTGGATCAGAGATGTAAATAATGAATATTGATATTCAATAAAATTGACATATGCTTGAAAATTTTTCTAACTAAGTCGATTAGGTCTATCAAGTTTTACAAAAACTTGCAACTAAGTTTCTAAAATATACAGGCTCAAATAGGTTGATATAGTATGTTGAACCTGATGTCTAAAAAAGTAAAGGGTCGATTGGGTTGAACTATTAGTCTAGAATAGATGTCTAAAAATATAAAAACCTCTACTGGGTTAACTTGGTCGATCTAGTAACCTGTACCTAAAAACATGCACATAGAAGTTAGATACTGGGTCAATAAAGTCAATCCAATATGGTGAATATATGATAAAAATAATTTTGAAAAAATGAAAGAAATGAAATAAGGTAAACAGATCTTGTAAGGGTTATTTCACTTTAGGTTCACCAAAAATGTATGTAATCATAAATGCATCACATTTATAAATCAATACTAGCTTAGATAATTTAAAACATACTTAAACTTTTGATTGGGAATAAATTTTTTAAGAGGGGGCATGACCAATATGGGGACCCACTAGACCTAATTATGAGATCATGTCTCATAATACACCATACTAGGAAGGGTTCCAAATCCTATATTCTAACACAATCATACAACAACCCATAAAAGAATCCTAGGTTTAATGTTCACTCTATTCTAATAAATAAGAAATTAAATATAATCTAGGGCACACCAAAGCTTTTAGCACAAAGTGTGGGTTAGAAAGAAAAAAACTAAACTAAACATGTATATAATATATATACTCACATACATTTATACAAAATCCTAATGCATGGGAAAGAAACACAACTGCATTATCTATCTACTCTTACAAATGAGAAATAAATTTAAGAATACTTACTTTTGAAGATGAACCTGTCGAGCCTTAATCTCTCCCTTGGCCAAGATGATTTGGAAAATATTGTTTTGGTATGTAAGGATAATGAAAAAAAATCAGCTCTAGGATACATAACCTATTTATGCATCCAAAAGACTTCTCCACAAGACAAAATCCATGTCTCCAAAGAAAGTAAGGAACCCTAAACTTTATTCCTCGAGTAGAATGGTCAATAATCAAATGTTCATTTCCAATTATTCTTCTTCACTTATCTTCTTAAAAATGGTTGGAAATGAACTTGTATATATAGGTATATCTTTCCAAAAATCTTTTTGAATATGTTATCTATACAGAGTCAACCAAGTCGACCCTGTATGTTTTCAGGAGATAATTCACTAGGTCCTGAGATAGGTCAGCTAAAGGGCTAACAAAGATCCCAATGAAAAATAAAAATAAATAGTATAGGTTCAACTTAGTCAAACCTTGTACAATAATCAGAGGATAAAAATTATATAGGGTCAACCTAGTTGACCAAGTACACTCAACTAGTTGAAAGGTGGTCAAGGCAAGAATAAGGAAGATAAAGCTTGAAAAATTATTGAAATGGGTTAGAATAAGAAGAATAAGATTATGGTAAATGGTTTTAGGAGATGAGTGTGTAGATGGCAAGTGAAAAAAGAGACAACAATCGTATGAGTCACCAATGGTCTACCCATCCCTTTCCCAATGCACCCCTTAAGGCATGCACTTAGAGAGATTGAGACTTGACAGGTTCCTATAAGATATAGTGTTAGTAATCAATAAAAGTTTGAAAATATTATGTGTGTATATATGTTATATTGGTAGTGGCATGGAAAATTAAGTGGGGGATGGTAAATCCTAAGGAAAAACTAGCTTATCTTATGCTAGTATCAATTGAGGATTGATTAGTGGTAACTAAGAGGTTGATGACATTAGAGCTAATGGGGAAACAATAGTAGGGTAGAAAACATAGAAGTAAAAGTAGAAATAGATGAACTAGAAATTGGAAAATAAATTAGTGGTGTTATACTTAAATTTGGAGATTTAGGTATGCTAGTGGTAAAAATAGTCACTTGAGGAGCTGATGGAGGCATTATCACTCCTCTCTTGGTTGTTTTGGGATCCTTCATTTTGTAAACCTTCTAAATATTCCTCCTAGTCAATGCCTGTAGTTATTACATAAAGAGATTGATTCCTTGTTGCAACTCCTCGAGTTTAATGTAATAGGTTTAGGTTGATCTAGGATTTGAATAGTAGGTCTTATGGTAGATGAAGAGATTAATGTGGGCCCTTGGCAGGGGTTAGGTTGGATACTAGATCTTCCTTTCTTGAATCTTAGAGGAAAGCTATGAATAATTAAAGTGGTAGGAAGTGGAGGTTTGTATGGCCTATTCCTAATAAAAATAATGTTGTCTTCTTCTTCCTCATCTTTCCCTTACTCATAATCAACATCAAACATGCTCCCATATCTTCCTTCTTCTTCTCTCTATCTAGTCTCATCTCTGGCTCTATGTTCTTGCTTATTGTATTATTGAGAACCACATCATCATTAATAACATCTCTATATATCCATTCATGCACTTCTTGATTCTTGTAGTCTATTTCCAAATCCTTATTCAATTTGAACAAATTCTTGGAAATGACATTGTTAGGTTCCCAAAGTCTGAATTCATCCTTAGGCAATAGGTAAGAATCCATATGCCTAGAAGCTACAATAACATCATGCCATTTTGTAATTATGTTCCTCTCCAATTTTTATGGAACCTTATGGGGTGTTTTATTCTTCTTGTTTTTGAAGACTCCATCAACTTCATGCAAAATTTGATCTGCCATATCTTATTTTGCTAATTTCATTATCACATACCTTGGTAATCTAAGAGGGGATAACACCACTCCCTCTATTCTGATGACTATGCAATTTGGGTACAACTAATAGCTACCCATGCCACTTAGAGTATTTATGACTTTATGGGGAACCCTCTACATCTCACATTTAGTGATCGATTTTTAGACCAATGGGTAGAAATCTTCTATAATTACTCTAATGTTTCACCTGAATTGATGAATGTGCATTGCAAATAAAAGTTGGGGCATAACCTCTTGTCATTCAGAAAACCATTAGTTCTAACCCAATTGGGTAGTTACATATATTTCATATAGTAAATTAATCATCATGAGTAAGTGGACACCATTCTTACAGGTATCCTAAATTTCACATACTAAATTATTGCTAATAATTTCCCCATGTGGGTGAATCTACTAGTTTTCAAGGATTATTTTTAGCAACATAATGGTCTTTATGTCTACATAAGCCATGTGTGAATTACCAAATAATATATTTAAGAGGGAAAATATAATCCTAACTCCTTTATTTAATTTATATATGGTCAAGTTTACTTGGTCATCTATGAGAATAGCTCCTATTGGGTCAGTCACCCATGAAGCCAAGACCTTTTCTAGGGAGTGCACCTTATACTAGTTATCAATGATGACCTGGTTATACTCTATTTATGTGGAGGGAAGGTAATAATATTTCTCAAATATTAGACCTACTATGAAAGTGATCAAGATACATTATGAAATTTATTTGAGCAACTCATCCTCACATCTTGATGTCCCAAATATACCATAAACTAGGTCAGTGCATGGCATGAATTCTAGCTTGGCTAAGGCCTTATGGAGATTGACTACATTGATTACAAGGATATCTGAATGTAGGTGAATTATATGGGGTATGGTCTCATCCTCCTCAATGGCCCTATCTAATTTTACATTGAATTATATGATTCTATAGTGCATGTCACTAGATGTTATGGCTTCAAGAATGAACTCAATTTCCTTGAAGATGATGGAAGTACCATACTAGAATAGAAATCCATCATTTACAAAAAAAATGATCTTACCTAGAGTGGAAGGACCTACTTGTTTCATCTCTTTCAATAATATAAGTGAAATTTAACACCTTTTTCGAGTCCTATAATTTTTAAGCTTCAACAATGGTCGCTGGGAGTGTAGTTTGTAAACATCTTGAGCTATGTCAAGCTGGAAGAGTGCCAACATCAGAGAAAGCAAACATGTATAGATTTGAAATGAAAATAACAATAGATTTGATTATTTATCCTTTTGAAATATTTACTTGATTAATGCAATGTCATTTGTGATTTTGGTTCATGCCATATTAATGATAACCTTATCAACCTTGTACATATTTGAAACAACTTCAATCTATTAATTTAGAAATTAATTGCACCAAATTTCAAATTTAACTTTAATTCAACTTAGATTTTAAATAAATTTTAGATTTAAAGATAAATATTTACACATTTTGACATGTGGCTACCACTTCAGATCTAGATAGGTACTCATGGGGCCTAAATATGACTAGGTTGCCTAGTCATATTGAAATTCAAAAACATGGCACCTTTTGATTTCCTCACGAACTCTCAAAATAATACTTAAAATGATGATTATTTACATCTTGCCACATGAAATCTTTCAATTTTTAATGAGCTCTCAGGTGGTGCTTTTTAGTTTTTATTGGTCATGGGAGTGTCACACATCACTCTCATAGGTGATTGGGGATTTTATTTACCAAGTGGTTCTCTCAAAATGCAATCATGGCTTTGCTTTACCAAGTGTCTCCTTCAAAATGATTTTGGATAACTATCAACAAATTAGTGTTAATAACAAGGATCAGATGGAGACATGTATCTCTCTTAGAGGTAATCTCATGGATCTTAGATGAAAATGGCATGTGAGTGACATGTGGCATCATCATGTAGGTCTAAAGGGGACATTCATCATTCTCACAGGTTCTTGATCATTCTTCTACCAACTTTTATGCTTGAAAGGAACTTAAGATAGCTTGTAAGTCATTAGACCTTGATTGGATGGCTTGGTTAGAACCAAATGTCTACTTTATGAGCTCTCATGATATTTATATGGATTTAATGCATCATGGACATATGATGACCTCAAATGAACCCTTGGGGAATATATGTCACCTCAAAAGGATTTTCAAGTATAACTGGTCATGATTGAGACATGCAATGGCATCTCATAAGCTTTAGTTTGTAGTGGGACATGTGGGGGCTATGTGGTGGATAGTATTAGATGGGTTTGATCATGGGGGATAAGATTATGACATGTAGCCTAGGATTTGAGTTTGAATGGCTATCTTTCTTTCAAAATCTCCATATGACACCATGTAGTTCACATACTTGGTATATTTTATCCAGGTGTCTTGCATGGGATGGGATGGATCTTTAAGTCATTTTGAAGCCTAAAAAGGTGGAAACATGTCCCTTTTAGGTTTTAATCCAAAATTTAACATCTTTTGACGTGTCATAAACCATAACTCAAATTTGACATCTTGTAATATAAAATGAGAAACTAAATTAACTTTTCGAAGATGTCATTTCACATCTTAGGCAATTTAAACAAGTTTAAAGCAAAATTTTCAATTAAAAATTCTTTTAAACACATCATAATGTTAGTTTGATAAGATACAATAAAGCTCGTTGTGTTTATGCCAATTGAAGGGCCAGGTTACACTCCCTTAGTGAAAGCTTATCTACATATTTTTGAATCATTCATGGTCAATACTTCATTATTGAATAGAACTTGAAAAATACTTATATTAATTTAAATATTTATAAGTACTAATCCTTATTAAAAAAGTAATAATTATCCAAAAAAATTAGAAGCACAAACATTGGTAAATTAAAATGAGTCCATATGCAGTCAAATGATTTATTATGCTAGGCATTTTGAGCACTTTTAAATTTTAAGAAATAAGGTCCCCCATTATAAGAATAGAGAGATGTTGATCATCAACACAAGTTATTCCATATAAATTAATCTACCTACATCTAGTGGAGGCATAAATTATGTCTTCCAAACTTTATTTCTTGAAACTACTATTGATACATCTACCATGTGACTAACAAATATTTCATCTCAAATACCATTTTCTATGCATATTCAAACCATGATTACATCTCCTTTGGTGACTACTCAAGATTAGCATGATAATCTAAGTCCCAATGGGTTCATAGTTCAAACACTCATTCAATTTATAAATACCTTAGAGGATAGGGTTACAAACATTAAACAAAAGCCTTTAAAGTCTCCTCATGCTATTGATTCCCAAGATGTGTTGTATAACCCTGTTGTACTTGATATATCTTTTTTCCCCTTACCAACTATTTTTATTGCACTTAAGTTCACATTTTATGATGTTAAGGGTGATCCTAAATAACATATTTGATCCTTTTATGTGGCATGCCTTGACTATGCCTCAAATGATAAACTTTTGAGCAAATTATTTCTAAGAAGCCTAAAGGACTATTATTTCAGGTGGATATATGATTTACCACTCTAATCTATGAAAACATTCAAACTTATTATAGATTAGTTTTCATCCCACTTTTCCATTATTATTTATAAAAAGTATTCATATTCTCAAATTTTAAAAATTAATTAAGCAACAAATTAATCTATCAATGAATATGTCTTGAGGTAGAAGACAATGTTGGCTAAAATTACTAATCATATGGAGAATAAAGAGTTGTAATACATATTCAATCAAAGTTTATTTGTTCCTTTACATGAGTCCAATGTTTTTAATAATCTAAAATATTTTGATGACTTATGCCATGTTGTACAGGACCGTGAAATGAATCTTATTTCATTAAATAATCTCAAATATGTAGCAAACAGACTAGATACATCTACATCCAATACCAAGTTTATAATCAAACCTAGTTATAAGGTAAAATATTCTAAGCCTGAAAAGGAATAAATCACCATGGTTAACATAGTTTCATAGTATCCTAATCAGCTTGTCATATGTGATGCATCAAATAATTAATCTACACACTTACTTGAGTCTCCCACTTCATTACTCTGATGGTTAATAGAGTGTCATCTTATATCTCTCCCTCATCTTATAGAGGTTAGTATGAATAGACCTATAGCCTAAGGATATTATGTAAATTCTTGTTGTGATTATCACTAGGGACCTAGATATTCTATGAATTTTTTTTACCTCAAAGCATAAGATATAAAACCTCATTGATGACCAAAATATTACATTTGATGATCCTCCCAAGGAATTGTGTTTACAACCTAGTGATCACTAAGAACAAAAAATATTTTACAATATTTTACAAGACCATTCTAAGAAGGAAATATAAGTGTAAATGGAATATAATGCACATCCTCCTCCATCATATTATGGGAACACACTATATGGGATTATTCATACTTATACATGACATATACCTCCTATGATTTAGAGACCTATTACTTTCAATGAAAGTGAGTTTAAGGATGGTGACTCTGATCTTCATTCTTTATTCATTTAAACATTCCTTGATCAATAGAATATACATACTGCTATGATTGATAATGGTGTAAGTGAAAATGTTTTCACCATGAAATTACTTGTGCATATGGGATATACTACCAAAATTTTCATCCTTATACTGTATTAGTTAGAGTATTTGATGGCACCACCCAAAAGGTTCTTGGTGAGATTGACCTACCATTATAGGTAAATTCTACACCTATGGTTACTACCCTTTTAGTTATACCTTCCACAAATATATTTGATGAGTTATTGGGAAGACATTGGATTCATACTCTTTGAGTAGTAATTTTTATAGTACACATGTGTGGTAAATACATTCATGCCTTTTGTTTAATTATAATTTTTAAAATTCCATATGAGCATCCTCTTAAACAAAAGAAATTTGTACCTAGATAGTTAATTATCAAGACTACTAAGGATAATCCACCAAAAAATGGAAAGAAACATGAAAAACCATTTAATAGGTGGATAGTACTTGAGAGTCCATTACATTAGAGACATATAGTGGATTCCATGAAATCCTCATCCTCTATTACACACTATATTCAGAGATAAAAAGCACCTAAACATGTTTATACTATTTAAAATCCAAAGAAACCATATATCATGGAGAGATGGGTTCAACAAACCCCTATTCCTTCTATTTTTACTTCATGAACTTACAGTCCTATTTTAAATACAAAGATCATTATAAATACTATAGTGATAAACATTAAAACTATACATGCTCCTTGAAAATACCATAAGTTCCTTACACCATGTTTCCAGTGGGGAAATACGTATGAAAATCCTTTGCATGATATCATAACATGATATTTTTCTTCATAATATTCTAAAAATAATAAAAAAAACATTTAAAAATAAAAAAATTGTGATACCTGCACAATCTATTGGATCCTTGACATTTATGTGTTAGTTTCATGTTAATGGATGTCATATCAATTACTCAAACATAAACATGTGTGTCATGATTATACTTGAATGTGATACAAGCATTCATGGATATATGATTTATTCCTATTTTGGATGCAAGCCTTCACTTTATTCATGTTATATGCACATTGGGGGCATCCACCTCTATGATCGTGATACACATGGGTTATATCATTCTATGGTCACTTTAAATTATCATGTTTTGAGCTCAAAATATACTTAAACATGCCTTTATCCATGATTTAATCCTATATATGGTACTTGATATGCTATGCACTTGAAGTTTTATACTATCACATGTGATCCATGGGATGCTATGATATATTTATGTGGTTGCTTATGATTTTCTATGTGCACTTCTTTAATTATCTTGACTTGCTATTGTATTCCTTATTTTGGAATTTGAATATGCTATTTTTTATGGCCTTCATGCCTATGTGTGATTTGTTTGACATTTGAGTATGTCATTGTTTGTTGTGTGGACATTTGAATATGTCATTCTTGCTTTTGTGGAAATTTGACTAAGTCATGTCCCTTTTATTATGTTCCATTTGAACATTATCTTTGTTTGCAGTCTCCTATGACCATTCTATATTGATTTCATTTTAACTGCTCTTATATGTGTGCTTATTTTCTTATTGAGATTATCCTATTACTATATATATATATGTTTTCATTATCTTTATCATGCACCTTAGCTCTTCATGTAATCACATTGTTTTATGTGCTTAAATGATACATTTATTTGACATGTTATCCTACATGTTACATGGTTCATTCAAAATCATATGATTATATTATCATTTTTAGATGAGGTAACTAACAATATCTATTATTCCCTAACCTCAAAGGGTAGGCATTTTAGTGGGGGTGTATCATAGAGGCATGTTCTCCACATTTGGCACAATTTTTAGATTTAGTGGGTGCATTCATAGAGACATGGCTTCCACACATTCATATATATATATATATATATATATATATATATATATATATATATATATATATATATATATAATGTGGGTATGTTTTGGAAACATGTTATCCACATTTATTACATATTTGGGACACCTATATTCAATGCATTCTTTGGAAGCATTGTATACACACATATTTAGTATTCAACACACCCAAATTCAATGGGGACATGTTTGTAAAACATGTCATCCACATTGGCACTTATTTAATTTTTAAATTTTTCTCTATATATAGTGGGGAAATGCTTTGGAATCATGTTATTCACACTTAAAAGCAACTTATGAACTAGAAACAACACATAATTATATAATTTAGATTCGTGGTTATGGCATAATTATTTACATTGGAACATTATTATACATAATTTTAACGTGTGATTTATCTAAGGTGCATATTCAATCTAATGTGCACTTAATATTGTAAAATCTAAATCAGTTTGAGATTTCAAAACACTCTTAGGGACTATCATTACCCACTAGGTTTTAATTTTATGGACTATATTAAGCTAATCTATTGTAGTATTTGGTTCACTTTTTTGGTATGGTTGAGGTGATTAAATCACTCAATCCTGCTAAGTTTTTAGGTTGGACTTGATTGTATCATCAAGCTTCACCTATTTGATAGTATGAGTTGAATTTTTTCACTTATGTTAACTAGGTTATAAGTATGATTAGGTTACATAGTTGAGATAATCTCAACTGCTTGGTGGCAACTCACCTTTTCTCCAAGGTTGGGGGAATGTTCCTTCCAATATCTCTCTATCTCCTTAGATATATTCACTTTATAGATTTATATATTTTTCTTAATCTTAGTTTCATATATTTATAATCATACATCTTTCAAATCAAGTTGCCAATAAGGCAAGGTAGTTGTATTGACACACAAGTGTACTCCTAAACCTTTCTATTTAAATTTAAATTATTTAAAATGATTTAAATTTCATATTATATTCACTAATTATATATTGTAACATGTTCTTGGTTATAGTTCAGTCACCATCAAATCACTCAAGTTGGACTCACATGAAGCTAAAGTGTGTTATACACACATAGGTACACATTTATTCTCCTTTAAACCAACAATTTCATTACGAGATTAAAAGGGGGAAATGTAGAAGATATTTATGGATTATATATCACCTTAGTATTATATACATGGAAAACTTAGATCTTAGTTGTTATTCTTAGTTTTGGACATTTCCTGCATTCATAAGTCTCACATCTACTCTATCTTGTGCCCCTTGGCCTATATTAAGGTCCAATCAATCTTATGTTGATGATATATAACTTATATATTTCCTATAATTCTTAAAATATTCTTATCTTATGCTTCTAAAAGTTAAAATATTGTAATTATTTTCTAACTACTAGGACACAAGCACTAGCCCTAAACCCTTGCATCAACGCTAGTGTCCTAACTTGATGTAGGTGTTCAATGCCCTAAAATCATCTAATATGAAAATGAAACATATATTAATTATCAACATAAGTACTTTGATTTAAAATATTGCCTAATAGGAGTGGTATATATTCATAATAAATCCTCATTCATTCCTCACCCACAACCTATCACAGACACAAGTAACTTATCAAAGCATTTAATCAAATACTTAATAAATAAAAACTTCCCTATTTTATCATATTTTTATATCAATCATGGGATGACATAAACACAGGTATAAATTATTGAAAGAGAAGCCTAAGATATATTTTTGAAGTTACAAGATAAGTCATTGTTGACTTGTTTTATACACATTACATGATGCACACACAAACCAACATGTCAAGGAGAACTACATCAGTTTGAGACCCTCTTTAGAGTATTAGATATGTAGGTATCACTCATTGATATAAGGGTCTTTGAGTTCATATTGACATTGTGTTCCCACTATAGACACTTAGTTTTATCCACTTTCATGCCTAAACCAACATTTAGTTTAGTTTCTAGCAAATAACACATTTTAATCCTATAAATCACTTGAATTTACCAAATTTACCTATGTAAGGGATTTAATTTCCCAAAAATGTGATGAGGCTAGCTTATTTGGTGTATTACCTTGTATACATCACTAACCTAGTTCAATTATAACCCTAGTAAAGTTATGACCTATTAAGCCATTAATTCATAACATTTAAAACAATTTCCAAAAGCCAAAAATCCTAATCAAGACTAATAATATTTAAAATCTTAGTTAACTTACCTAAACAAAAATTCAAAATCAAATTAGTGAATTTCATTTACTAAAAATATAATTTTTAGCCAAATATGAATTCAAAGGTCAAATGAGCTAATAAAGTGATTTATTATTTCCTAAATATTCAAAAATATGAGTCACACCTCAAAAATATTTAAAGTGAGTTATCATGCCTCACAAATATTTGAAACTAAGTTGTCAATTTTTCATCAGTGTCTTAACCCAACCCAAAGTTAGACTAACTCAATCCACATTAGAATTTAACCTAACCTCCTTAGGGTTAGAGTTAGTTATTTGAGATATAAATACAATTTTCCACACTATATGCCAAAAATATTTTTTTTGTAAGTTTATTTTAATACCTTCTTGAAGACTTTGAGAGTAGTGTTGTAATACCCAATCTATGTTAAGCTTCACAACAAGCCCCAAGTGACTATTAGAGAGATGCTACTGCCATGGAAGAACATTGCTATAAAAATTAAATCATCATAGGCCAAGCATGAACATCCTTATGCCAACAAATAAGCATCAAATTAAAAAAAAGAGGTAATCAATTTGTATTATCTTCATATTTATTTTATGATCTTGCTTATTGTGTTATGTTCCCCCTAGTTCTTAGGAAAGAGTGTTTAGTCCAAGTGTATCGTTATGTTTGATGTTTTCTCATTTTAACTAAAAATATACTAATCTAGATATTATTTACTCTTATAACCCTTAAGATACATAATGGCATGCTCGGTGGGACCAAACATCCCATATGGCTAAGGAGATTGATATGTTAGCTTTAGTTTTTCTAACATATGCATTTAAATCTTCAAGTTTAGAGTTTTATCTTTGAATTTTACATCTTTTTTGAAAAAGGTTGTAGGGATTAACCATGATTGTGTAAAATCATCACTGATTGTATGGATTGATGATGATCTCTATGTCAAATAGAGCAAGCCAAAAACATAAATAAAATTGATTTTTCATGATATGCTTCTTTTTAGTTTTGTGTTTAACATGTTTATTGCCTTTGTAACATTTTTATTGCAAATTCATGACAATTTGGTTTTAAACTTTTTTTTCAACTATTTTTAATTTGAAATACATTTTTTTCATGTAGTTATAGGAAAAATTGATGATCTGATCAAATCGACATTGATTTCATGAATTATCATCAATCTCTATGTAATTGATGATGATTTCTCTGAGACAAAAATAGAAACTCAAGATCTCAAAATAAATTATTGTTTACTCACTTTTGGGATTATAATAAAGAAAACCACCTAACATTTTTTAGGACATAAGGTGGAGAGAGAAAATCTTAAGCATTGTTAAAATATCACATACATTTTGTTTAGTACATAAAATCCACTTAGTTGTATTTCTCTTTTAGTTATTTTTGAAGTTTTTAAAATAAAAAACAAGGCCAAGGGGCTAAAATTTAAATCATACCTTAATTTATTGTTATTAAAAGGAACACACATTTTAGTTATACATCTTAAGGTATTTTTCACTTTATGTTTATTTTTCATTATTAGATAAACTTCAAAGTTTGTTAGACTTATTTCTTTATTTGTGTCACATTAGAGACTATTGTGTGTATGCTCTCCCCTTATCCCTTTTAGGGATTTTAGGTGACCAAAATCACTTATTTTATTTATATTAGGTGAATTGTTGCTATGGGTTCCACTATGGATTCCATTATTGATATTGGAATGGGATCCATTACTGTTGTGGTACCCATTGTTGTTGTGGCTATGGCTATAGAACCATCCATGGGGGTCTTGGCATCCAATCTTGTCCTGCCCATGGATTTTTTATTGATGGAATTTGGGGTTGATTCCAAAAAGGTGAAGGAACTAAAATATTCCATGTGTCATCCATGGATTAATTGGGTTTCTTGCATTAAACTATCCTTAAGCCTAAGTTTTTGGGGAAAAGTTTTATCTCTAGATATAATTTACTTCTTCAATGGACTAGACTTGTGTTTTCATTTGATTTTTTAATATAGGTAGAAGGGTGAAATGTTTGGTATCTTGATCTGTTATACCATAGATCTCACATGATGAAACATTGGTTTTATCTAGGGGGTAGTCTCTACGAGCATGTTTCTATATACACTTAGGATAGTAGATTGTTAAGGGTTCTATTGCATTTGCCTTAGCTTGAAGACCATCCAAAGTATTGTTTAGTGTAACTAGAATATCCATATTTAGATTGGAAAATCCTTCCATTAGCTTACCCACTTCATTATATTTCCCAAACCTTCCTTTCCTAATTTTGAGTTTTGTTTGAGAGTAGTCGGTATAAAATTCAAAAATCTGATCAAAAGCCAACTTATTTATATCTCCACCTCCCATAAAATTTATGGCATCTCTAGTATCTTCATCCAACCCTTTTAAGAAAACTAATTTTTGTAATTCTTCAATGAGTGGATAATTACTTCTTTTATGAGTGAATATGAATCTATCCAAATAATCCTCTAAAGATTCATCCTCATTCTATTTGATTTTGAAGAAATCCTCTTTTCTTTCTTGCACTCGACAGTAATATTGATACTTGTTTAATAATTTTGTCTCCATGTCATCCCATGTTCTAATATAATCACTAGGTAAACCCATAAACCAACTCATAGCTACATCTTTAAGTGTAGAGAGAAATAGTTTTAATATCTGTCTATCTATTGTGTAATCATAGGTTTGACATAGTACCTTAAACTTAAACAAGAATTGATCAAGATATTTTGTATATCTTCCCAAAAAATTTGGTAGATTAGCTAGTGAAATATGGGGGTTTGATCATTAGGATCTACAACAATAGGAAAGGAAAAAGTCCTTCTTGGTTATACAAGTTTTTGATTTCATAGATTTTTTTGGAGAGCCATATTTTGTTCTTCTAATGATGTTTCAAAGATGGGATGATATTGCCACTAAATATTTATGGTACTAGTTATAGGTTGTTCAAAGTTCTCAAAATTTTCTTCAGCTATGGATTTTTGAAATTCTTCTTCTAAGTCCTTGGCAATTTCTAAATAATGTCTTCCTACAAGAGATTGATCCTAAGGAATTCATCCTATGGGGTTCACTTATGGCAATGGCCTAGTTTCTATCCAAGTTTTTGAAGATTCTTATAAATAGGTTTCACTCATAACTTCTGGTTCACTACTCAGAGATGTTAAAGGAGTTTCAAATTGTGTTCCTGGTATAAATTTTGGGATGAATCATCCTTTAGAGTCTCTAGGATAATACATCAATTTATTGAATTTTTATGGTTTTTACCAAAAAAATTATTTTTTACTCTAAACCAATAATTATTACCTTACTAACACCTTGTTCCCTGACAATGGTGCCAAAAATGATGAGTGTTATTTAACTCTTCATTCAATCAATGTTTAATTGATGTCTTATCAGCCAGGGCTGGTGTCCAAAGCTGTCTGCAATAAGGTGTAGGATGGTAGATCTAGAAGGCTAATTGTAGGGGTATTTAATGGTCTTATTCTAACTTTTACTAATGAAATAAATGTATCCTAAAATACTTGACTCACTCTTTTGCTGAAAAGGAAAATATGTAACTATTTAATCAAATAAATCCACTCTTTTGGTGAAAGTAAAATCACACTCCTATTTATGCTTGCATGGAAATGGAGATGTTTAACTTAAAAAATAAATTTACTTCACACATTTGTTATAAAAGAAAACACACTTTGCTTAAAAAGGAAATAACTTTGGAATAAAGAAATGCCTTTTGAACTATGAATTTGTTTTAATGTTTTATAAATGAATGCAAATATTAGCAAAATTATGATTAGTTATAACAAAGATTTAATATAACATAACCTAAGTACCATACACAATTCCTGGTTCTAAGGAGAGTGGGCCCTTTCTCCTCTTAGACTCAGGAACAAAGATTAATCAATGATAGAAATTGAAGTGATAATTCATAAAACTGAAATGATTACAATCTGTCTAAAACCTGTAATATGCTTATACGTATCTTTCATCTATTCTCTCTTTTTAATAACAAAAGTCTTACATTTTATACTAATATAATCAAATCAAAATAGGATACAAAGATATAGGATTCCTTGGTTGATCCACTCATCCAAAAATAGGAGATTGGATTTATAAGAGATCCAATTATTCTGATGAAATAGATATACTATCTTAAAATAGTCTTAAGATCCAAATATATATAACTTTATCAAAAGAAAATCCTACAAAATAGCAAGCAAGTATTTTCCTCATTTGACTCTAGATGGAATGATTCTCTATCATCTTATTTGGCCATCATCTTCCCCATTTGTAGCTTTGTCTTTCAAGAATACATGTATTGACCCTACAGAGTTGGTAGGAATGAAATTGTGGACTCTATAGCACAAGCCTACAGAGTCCATAGAAAAAAGTCTACAAAGTCCATAGAAACAAGCTTGTGGAGTCCATAGAAACAAGCCTACAAATTTCATAGAAACAAGCCTATGGAGTCCATAGAAATAAGTTGTCTGTGTGAGTTCATAATTCTATTGGATGGAGATCAAAATTGAAATTTCACTATACATTACCTATGTCTTCTTCTTGAGCATTATTCATAACAAAAATCACTAAAACATGCTATGTATTAGACGTTAATGAAAAAGTAAAGGTTTGGTCTTTGGTTTAATATAAACAAGACAAATATCTACGTTCCATGTAATATCTATCTAACAATCTATGATTACATAAGATAATATCCTTAGAGAGATGAATTAAGGGAAATAACATGTCAATAATGAGCCATATTCTGAGCTCATCATCTCCCCTAGGTTTTACCTTTTGCAAGTCCCATTGCAAACATTCATTGGCATTCATAGCTCTAGAATATAGTTTTCACACTCTGACTCAAATCATAATCATCAAATTCATCTATTATATGCTTGTCTAAATTGCTTGTAAACCCCTAATATTCTTGAATCATTTGTTTCTATATATTGAGTTGATTTTCTGATTGTAGATCCCAACTCTACCATCTTGGAATAGGTATGATCAACAAAGGGGGTCTATATCTCATGCCAATCCATTTATTTTCTCCCCCAAATTTTATTTCCTCATTTAAAATTTCCAAAATTTAGGTAGCTCTCCTTATAGTCCATCTTAAATTATTTGGAGACATGACCTCTCATCTTCCAAGAGACACTGAAAGTTGATCCCACCTTTTCACACTCGTAGTCACCATTGAATCAAAACTCTATCTTTAAAACAATTCAATATAAATAACATAATCATATAAAGTTTGTAAATAATGAGTTTTAACTTCATCACTTAAACAAGCACAGTTAAAATTCTATCTAATCAATCTGGGGATAGGAAAGGCTGGTCTAATACACAATCCTTTAGTCTTAGCATGATTTTTATACTCCTCAAATCTATTTTTGCATGATAGTTAATTTTTGAATGTAGAATTTAATGCCCTCAGTTGAATTTCTCCTAAATGAAGGTTTATCAAGAACTTATTGTGCTCATGGTCTCCTATGATCAAATCATGCAAATAAAATTCACAAAGAAAATCCTGTTGATTAGGTTCAACACTATATAAAATTTATAGAAATGTTGTTGGCTATAAAATATTTTAAAGAAGATGACAAGAGAACCTCAGAAGATATCATGTATAAAATTGTTCAAATAAAAATAAACTATATGCAGGAGAAGGATTCCTACATGCCAAAAGAGTTTCCCCTAATTTGCATGCATCCTACAAATTTTCTTCTAAATTTTAGACCTTAGCTTCTAATTCTTTCTTTTTATTTTCCAATATTTTATTTAAAGAATTTGAAACTTTATTTTTTTATTTAAGTATGTAATGTTCTTCTTTAATTTAATTTAGCATTTGTAAGTTAGGAATACCTAGACAACTTGTTTGACAACTTCAGTCAACAAATACCTTAGGAGAAGGCACAACATTAGAAGGTGCTTTGGAAGAGTTTACCAAACTATGAAATCTCCTATTCTCCTTCATATTTTCTACATATATCTAAAGGTCTATTTATTCACTTTCATTTTTATTTATTATTTCTTCTAATCTATGAACTTCTGCTACATGATTCACAGATGTTGTGTCCAATTTTTACACCAATAATGAGTTAAGATGATCCTTATTCTATAATTGACTGATCAAGTCAGTGATGTCAATTGTTTGTTGTTGCTCCATATCTTGAGCTTGAGAAAGCTTCAAGGTTAACTACATAATAGGATCATTTAGATTAGATGACTCTCCTTTTTCATTTTTCCATATAATTTTTCTTTTATTCATTACAGTTTCAACTAAACCATGTGGTTGTCTTAAGATACTTGATTCCTTTGCCATGAGTGGCTCTTATTCTAGAATTGGCTCCTCTATTATGATTGAAGAGTTCCTTTTGAAAGGATTTTTTTCAACATATATAGTTTTAGGGATACTTCGATGTATGGGGGAATGAGATACTTTTTTAGGACTATCCAAAATGTCTATAGACTCTTGTTCATCTTCATCCATCAGAATTAACCTTTTCCTTCTTTTGGTCACTCTCTGAGCTACACTCAGTTCACTTTCCTTTTCAATCATCAAACCCTCAATCTTCTCAAGTTCTATAGCAACCTTTTATTTCAATTTTCTTCTTCCTAATAAATGAATTGGTTGTACTATAGATTCCTAAGGTTCTTGTGGGGATCTTGAAACTATAGGGATTTGAGACCTTATGATTATTCTTAAAGAAGAATAAGAAGAAGGGATTTCTATTGAGACTACAGTCTATGATTTCTTCTTTGGAGTTGTTTTCTCAATTGATGCAACTAGTGGAGATGAATGTTCCTATGGAAAATTAGAGGTTTTTTATGTAGGCAAATGTGGAATACTATTCTAAAATTCCTCCCAAACCTCTTGTTTTTGCTAAAGGAAGTGATGTTGGATAATTAGGTTAATAAGGCCATGGTGCCTAATAGAATCATTAGGAGTTGTAGTCATTATTTGAATGGCACCATATAAGAAGGATGGGAGGTTAATCTGTTAATGAGGGTTTTGCCTTCCATACTTAAGGTGTATTAATATTTTCATGGTGGGAGGTTAATCTTGTAATGAGGGTTTTGCCCCTCACAAATGATATACTTGAGTACCTACTTGGCTACAAATTTCCAAAGTTTAAGAAGTGAACTTTTACAAATATCTTTTGATTTTACCTTGGAATATATTAGACATGAAGTCCCAGTCTACTCATTACCATTAAACTAAATAATTAAATCCCTAAATGGAATTCTATCTGTCACTCTCATTCCATCATCTAGAACTTGTATAATTTGACTTATAATTTGAGTTGAAATAGGAATAATAATGTCTTTAACAACTAAAAACTCAGGGGTGAGATTAGTGATGAATTCTCTTACCATTGTTTCATGGAAACCCTAGAACTTTTCAATGAAACGTTGCCAACCATTTGCTCTAAATACTACCATAGAAGCTTTGTCTTTGTGAAACTTTGCTGAATTCTTCAGCTTTTATCTCATTGTTTGTCCCATTTCTACTTAGATTCATAGACAACTCTATTTCTTTAACTTAGATTAGGTCTTAGACCAGCTTCTATTAAAATCTATAAGCAACAAACACTGAGGGTCTATATAAATTAAATGTTTCATATGAAACTCCATAACTTCATGAGTCCATAGTTTGATATGATTACTTATACAATTCAATGATGCATGTTTCTACAAAGTGTGCCAGCCATTTTTTTAATTTATTACAAATAGAATGAAATGATGATGTGGCATTTTGACGATGACAGTGATTTATCATTTCATTTAGAACCCCTTTATGATGTTCCTTCATTAAAATTATTGATGATACAATTTATTGTACCAAAGCTACACACTTATCCATACACCTTTGGTCACTTGTTTACATTCTTATCCATTATGGTATGTGTCATGTCATTCCATTTTGGAAGGCTCAAGTTTGGGTCATCTCCATAGAATAAATCTTAATTAAATCAAAGATAATTAATTAACTAAAAATAAATAAATAGAATATATGTCTCACTTACTTTTGACCTTAGATTTATCCTTTGCTCACCATTTGTCTTACACAAATAAGTTTTCATGGATTAGTCAACAGGTGTTGAAAGAATAACTTTTATTGCATGGAGAAAACCAAACATAGTGACATGATGAGATTCTCTCTTTTTTTTTATTTGTTATATATATATATATATATATATATATATATATATATATATATATATATATATATATATATATATATATATGCCCTTTGGCTAGCCATTGTTGGTTTTCTATCCAAAGCCATTTTTACAATGCATAGCCAGTCAGCAAGCTGGTTTTCTAGGCATGCATTGTCAATAGTATCCTTGGAAGGATTTTCACTATTTATTTATTTTTTAATATGAAAAATCATCAAGGAGTAGGTTCTCTGGAAGAAGCAGAGTCCTCCAAAATAGTTACTTGATTTGAAGTAGTTTTCCTAGAAGAAGTAGAGTCCTTTAGAAAGGCTACTTGGTCTTTTACCTTTTGAATAAATTCTTCTTTGTTGAGAGGTTTTTGATAAAGCTTCAATCTATGTCCATTGACTAACAGAGATATTCTACTATCATCAATAAGTATTAACTTAGCAGAACCATTTTTAAATACCTTAATTTGATAAGGTCCCAACCACCTCATTTGTAGTTTTCCTTTAAACTATTGAAATTTGGAATCAAACAATAGTACCCAATCTCCTTTCTGAAACTTCCTTTTCTTGATCTATGAATCATGCCAAACTTTTCTTTGATGTTGTACTAATTTAGTTCTTTATAGTGCTTCCATCCTCATCTCATCAATTTTATTAAGCTATAAGAGTCTTACTTTCTATATTTATTCTAATTCAATCCCTACTTCTACAACTATTTTCAAAGTTTGTAATTCAAATTCAATAGAGAATAAGAGCTTCTTACCATAAACCAATTCATAAGGTAAAAGTCTAGTTGTTGTTTTCCAAGTAATATTATAGGTCCAAATAGCTTTTGGTACCTTATCTACCCGATCCTTTTTACTGGAATTAACAACCTTGGTTAAAATGGTTTCTAGTTCATTGTTAGTCACTTTAACTTACCCATTGGCCTGTGGATGGTATGGAGATTTTTTTCTATGTTGAGTTTGATATACTTGCATGAAGTGATTTATCATGTTTGACATGAACTGTGGTCCTTGATCTGAGACTATCTGCCTTGGAGCACTAAATATTTGCATGATTTTTAAATATAAGAAATCAACTGCCATCTCTTCTCTTGCATGAGTTAATACTTCCACTTCTACCCACTTAGTCACATAGTCTGTACATACTAGGAGATATTATTTTCCTCTAGAAGAAGGATCCAAAGGACCTATAAAATCAAATCCCCATTTCTCAAATAGTTCTAAAACAAATCTAGGATGAGGGTGTAGAGACATCTCTATTGACATAGTAAGCTATCCAATTCTCTGACAAGCATCATAGTGTCTGACATATATTTTTACTTACTGATGAAGGTGAGGCAATAGTATCCTTCTCCTAGGATTTTGTGTATGGTTCTTTGAGCTAAGTAATGAACTCCTCTTGGTTCATCATGACAAGGTCTGATTATATCATAAGCTTCAACATTTGTCACACACTTATGAAATACATAATCAAGTCCAAATTTGAATAGCATTCTATTAATCCTTTTAAAATAATAAATTTCTTTGATTAAATGTCTCTTTTATTTTATAAAATTATAGAGGAAACTTCCCTGTGGTGAGATAATTGGCTATATCAGTAAACCATAGAGATGTCGATGAAATAACAAATAGTTGTTCATCTAGAAAGTCATCTTCCACTAGTTCTTCCTCACCTATAGTGTTCATTCTTGACAAGAAATCAACAACCACATTCTACTTCCTTAGTTTATCTATAATAGTAACATCAAATTCTTGTAAGAGCAACAACCATCTAATAATCCTATCTCCCAAAATTGGTTTGTTGGTAAGATATCTAATAGCTGAATGGTTTGTATAGACAAATACCTTGTAGCCTATTATGTATTATCTAAATTTGTTAATTGCATAAACTATAGCTAAGAATTCCCTCTAAGTTACAGTGTAGTTTATTTTAGTATGTGTCATGTTTTTTATAATATAATATATAGCATACATGTTATCCTCTTCATCCTTTTGTCCAGAGACTGCTCCTATTATTGTATTGGAAGCATCTATGAATATATGGAATGGTTGAGTCTAGTCTGGTCCTCTCAATACTAGAGAAGTAACAAGTTTATCTTTGATGGTCTCAAAGGACTTCTGACAACTATCACTCCATTCAAATGTACTATCTTTTGTAAGCAAGCCAAACATAGGGACAACTATTTAGCTAAAATTATCTATGAAGCATCTGTAGTAACCAACATATCCCAAAAAACTCTTAATTTTAGTTTGTGTTTGTGGGATGGGTAAGTTGGAGATTATTTTAAACTTCTTTGGATCTACTTGAATGCCTTTTGTAGAAATATGATGTCCCATCACTATTCCTTCATCCATCATCAACAAACATTTCTCATGGCTCAAAGATAATTGATGTTCTTCATATTTGAGCAATACTTTTTCCAAGTTGGTAAGATTCTCTTCATAAGTTCCACCATGAATGATGAAATAATCCATATATACTTCAACACAATCATTTTTAAGGTTAAAGAATATTAAAAGAAATACTCTTTAGAAGGTTGTTGGAGCATTACAGAGTCCAAATGGGAGTACTCGATAAGCAAAAGTACCCCAAGGGTAGGTAAATGTGGTTTTATATTGATCTTCAACTGCCACTATTATCTAGTTATACCCACTAAACCCATCCAGGAAAGAAAAATATCTTTTTCCTACCAAGTTGTCAAGAACTTGATCAATGAAAGGTAAAGGAAAATAATCTCTTAGTGTTGCTTTGTTTAGTTCTCTATAATCTACACATACCCTTAATTTTTAATTTTTATTGGGCATAATTACTAGGGGTGAAACCCATTGGCTATCTGAGATGGGGTAAATAAACCTAACTTCCAACAATTTTTGGATCTCTATTTTGACTATCAACTTTAATTTTGGGTTTATTCTTCTTTGTGGTTGTCTGTTCAGTTTGATAGATTCTATGTAAATATGATGAGTACATATGTTAGGGTGAATTATCTTCATGTCTTTATAATCCTAAGAAAAATCCTTGGTATGCCTTTTTAGTACTTCAAAGAGTTGATCTTCCTCTTCATTTATTAACCAACTATTGATATTTAAAATCTTTCTAGGTAATACCATGATTGGTTTTGTGCCTAGGTAGTTGGATTCTATTTGCTTGAATTCACTAATAAATGAGTTCATAGGACATGGATGAGGAAGTAACCTATGAAACATGGCTATATTATCAACAAAATCTTCTCTAGGAGGAATCAATCTTGCTAAAGAATAATCGAATGCATCTACGTAATGAGTTTGTTGTTATTTTGCATATTTCCACACACTTTCCTAAATCAGTCCATGATCATATGGTGAGGAAACAATATAAGAAGTAGAAGTGGTAGTTTCATAATATTCTATCTAACCCAAGAATCCTAAACTAAAGTAGTCCATAGTTTCTAGACTGGAAGAGTCCATAGATTTTGGACTGGCAGAGTCCATAGCTTTTGGACTGGTAGAGTCCATAGCTTTCAGACCGATAGAGTTTGTAGATTCTAGGTATATGTATCCATTCAATTCTTCCAAGTATTTTTTAACTGTGATCATCAATAAAGAGTAAATGTTGTTTGATGTGTTGTCTGATTCATCCACCCAAAGTTATTGTATGTGATTTATTGATGGTTTTGCAAGAGGATACAAAGAGATGCATTTGGATTATAACCCATTAGAAATTGTCATGTCTCGTGACCTACAATCAATTAATGCTATTATAGTAGTCAACCATGGTCTACCTCAGATTATGGGATATCCTAGATTCTTTCTTTTAGGTTGTAAGACCATGAAATCTACTGGATATTCTCAAGACTCTATTAGTACTTTAACATTTTCTATAGTCCCTTATAGTTTAGTTATAGATTTGTCCACCATTTGAAGAATGGTAGTTTTGGGTTGCATTGTCATAAGAGATAATGTATGGAGAGTATCATTTGTCATAACATTAATTTCTACTCCCAAATCTACCAAGACATTAGGAATTTCTTTACCTCTGATTGTGACTGTGATCATTGGGCTTCCTAAATCTGCATATTTTAGAACTAATAATTTTCCTGCTAATAAATCAACAAATTTTACATCAACATGAATGGTTCTTGGATATTTTTATTTCCTCTCAGGTGTCTTGATACAAATGTTTTTTATGATCTTGTTCAGTTTAGGTATATCCCAAATAGCTTGTAGTAGGGGTACCTCAATATTGATCTTTTACAACTCATGGACCAAGTTTGTGATAACTCCAGGATCAAAATATGTTGAACCTTGTCCCCGCTTAGTGCGAGTGCACAAGTATTTTATTAATTTCAAAAAAATCAAGTACATAAGGGTGCCTTTACTCTGTTAACCCTTTCACAATGCAAACATGATTTATATAGTTTTTACCAATGACTGGTAAAAACAACTAATCCTATAACCAACTAAATACGAGAAAACAACCCGTAAAACAAATCTAATTAATAAACATAAAACATAAAAACTACCTAATAATTAAACCAAGTTTATTTATTTTATGGGGGTGTCTTTATAAAATATGCATGCCCCATTTACAATAGTAATTTATTTTCTACCAAAAATCTAACCTAACGTTAAGACTTTGGAACAAGTCCTAACAAACCCCCCTATGATCCAAAGTAAGGTCTTTGGACACATACCAAGCATTTTCCTGAATTTTTCAAATTTGATTCTATCAAGGGGTTTTGTGAAGATATCAGCTGTCTGATCGGCAGTTGGGCAATATATTGGATCAAGAGTTTTCTTTGCCACTAGCATTCGCAGATAATGGTATTTGACATCCATATGTTTTGTTTTGGCATGAAACACTGGATTCTTGGACATCTTGATTGCACTCTGATTATCAATGTATAACTGTGTAGGAGCAAACTGAGAAACCTAAAGATCTTCAAGAATAAAATGAAGGTAAAAAATTTCTCTAGAAGCATCCCATGCTGCAATATACTCTGATTCTGCTGATGAATCTGCCACTGTATCTTGCTTCTTACAACACGAAGCAATGGCAGCTGAACCCATATGCATAGTGTATCCTGTGGTTGACACTCTGTCATCCACACATCTGCCAAAATCTGCATCACAATATCAAACAAGTTTGAAGTTCTTGTTGCGGAAGTATTCAAGGCCATATGTTTTCATCCCCTGAAGATAACGAAGTACTCGTTTTGCTGCATGCCAATGAATTTCTCTAGGCTCATGCATAAACCTAGATAAAATTCCAACTGAAAAAGAAATATCAGGCTTGGTAGTCATCAAATATATCAAACCTCCCACCAATTGTCTATATGTTGTGCCATCAAAAAAGGCACTGCTATCATCCTTAGACAATTTCAAGTTACTTTCCATGGGAGTGAGGGCAGGTTTGCAATCACTCATGTCAAACCTCTCTAATAACTTAGAAATATACTTAGTTTGTGAAATGAAAATACTATGCTCTTTCTGAGTTACCTCTATGCCTAGATAGTAGTGAAGAAGTCCAAGATCTGTCATCTCAAACCCATCTTTTAATTCCTTCTTCACAGACTTGTTATGATTTTCATCATTACCTGTAATAAACAAGTCATCAACATAGAGAACTAATATCACCATTTTCTTACCCTGCACTCAAAAATAGAGAGTATCATCTGATTCACTACGATGAAAACCAATGGATTTCAAGTATGAATCCATTTTCTCATACCAAGCCCTGGGTGCCTGTTTGAGCCCATACAAAGCTTTTGTCAATTTACACACTTTGTGTTCAGCACCCACCTATTCAAAACCCTGAGGTTGTTTCATATAGACTTCTTCCTGTAAATCACCATTTAAAAAAGCACTTTTAACATCCAACTGATGTAATTTCCAACCATTTTGTGCTGCTAAGGCAAGTACCATATGAATAGTGTGCCATTTGGTAGTTGGTGCAAATGTTTCCTCATAATCAATACTTTCTTGTTGCGCATATGCTTTGGCAACAAGTCGTGCCTTATGTTTATCAATGGAGCCATCTAATTTATACTAAGTCCTATAAACCCATTTACATCCGATGGTTTTAACATGTGGAGGAGGATCAACTAAAACCCATGTATTATTGTTGACTATGGAATCATACTCACATTTCATTACCTATTGCCAAACATGTTCAGTAGATGCCTCCTCAAAAGTGGATGGCTCAGTGGAAGAAGTAGTAACAAACATAGCATAGTTCACCTATTTTCGAGAATTCCTGGGCCCTGTTAAACCAACGTCATCTACTGTCAAGTCAAAAAAAGTACTTTGAGCCCATTTTGGATACTTAGACAAATTATTCAAATCAGGGACTCCAGAATTCTCATTAGGTGTATCATTTGATGGAAGACTTAGATAATTTTCAACAATTTCTAAGTCATCAACCTGTGAACTTGTAGATGAAGGAGAGGAAAGTGAAGGAATTTGAGTCTCATACCATAACTTCGAAGAGTTATCCCCATTATTCAAACCCTTATCTCTTTTTGCATTTTTCCTCTCTAATATATCAAGTTGAGAATCAATCTCTGCAGTGTTCATAGTCCCAAATTCATCAAATATTACATCTCGACTCACTATGAATTTGCCTGAATCCTGTGCAAGCAAGCAAAACCCCTTTTTATCTTTAGAATAACCAAGAAAGATGCATTTTCAACTTTGTGGTTCCAACTTAGTTCTATGTTTAGGAAGAACCAAAGCAAAACAAAGACATCCAAATACTTTCAAGTGTTTAACTTTGGGTTTAAACCCATACCATGCCTCATATGGAGTTTGTCCCAAAAGTGCAACTGTCGGGGACCTGTTTCTCAAATACACTGCAGTATCAACGGCTTCGGGCCAAAATTTATCATCAAGTTGTTTATAGTGCAACATGGCACGTGTTGTGCCCTCTAAAGTTTTATTCATTCGTTCAGATGCTCCATTTTGTTTTGGAGTATAAGCGTTACTATATTGTCGATGAATTCCATGTTCTCGACAATAATCTAAAAATTCATTTGAGGTATACTCACCTCCATTATCTGAACGAAGAGTGGCCAAATGTGAACCTATTTCTTTTTTGACTTAGTGTAACCAATCAACAAACTTAGTGAAAACTTCATATTTGTTTTTCATAAAGAATACCCAAGTCATCCTAGAAAAGTCATCAATAAACAAGAAAAAGTATCTACACCCACCAATGGATGACTTCTTCATGTCACATACATCACTATGAACTAACTGTAAACATCTGTTAGCTCTCCAAGATGACTGTTTAGGAAAATTTTCCTGATTTTGTTTGCCCAAAACACATGACTCACAAAGAATACTATCTTTGTGAAAAGTGGGCAACCCATTCACCATACCATATCTCTGCAAATCCACTAAAGAGTGGATATTCAAATGTCCATAGTGGAGATGCCATAACCACTGTGTAGACATAGTACTTGTACTTGTATCAATAACTGCTGCAAATTCTATATTGGGAGGAAGCACCTTATAATGCAATCTAGCCAAGTTACCATCTTCATATCCTGTATACATGGTTTTATAATTATCCTTCACTGAATTGATGTAAATGAGCCCATTTTCAAGCACAATTTGATAACCTTTCTTTCGAATAGTTACCAAAGAAAGTAAGTGTTTATTCAATGTGGGAACATACCAAACATCCTCCAAGTATTTTATAGACCCATTATGAAGAAGAATTCGAATAGAACCAAGTCCTAGTGGTGTATTCATAGACTTATCTGCTAAGGCAACTAGAGAGAGCGAAGCTTCCTTATAAGACCAAAATAAATCTCTCCTAAATGTCATGTGTTTGGTTGCTCCTGTGTCTAAAACCCATACATCTGTGAGCTCATCTCTAGCCTCATATTCAACATAATCAATGTGCCCCAAAGAAGTAAATGCAAATTCATGGGCTACATTACTATATTCATCATAGTCATGATCGACATACTGAGTAGAGTTAGTCTTAGTCACTTTTTGTGGCCTCTGAATTTTATCGAAAGGAATTCTACATTGTGAGGCAATGTGACCAAATTTTCCACATCTATCACATTGAATGTTAGATCTACCTTGACCTCTACCCCTATATGAATTGTGACCATGTCCTCGATCACTTGTTTCATGTGAATGTGATTGATTAGATTTTTGATTATTTGAATGACCCCTACCTCTATTTTGATATCTGCCTCCTCTGTAACCTCGACCCCCTTTATAACTGTTTCCTCTATTGTTTTGATGCCCAGATGAAGATGAACTAGGCTTTTACTCTAAAACATGGGCTTCTTCAGTTTTCTTGGATTTCTTGGGTAGAGAGAGGTCATGTTGGATGATAAACTCAGCCAACTTATCAAAGGTGATGCCTGTGATCTTTTCAGAGACATGCAACATTTCAACAAAATTCCTATAGGACCCTGGTAGTCCTTTCAAAGTAGCAGTAACTATGAGGTCATTATCTAGTTTTCAAAAACCAGCTTTAGTGTACTCAGTAGTGATATTTTTCAACTTAGACATATATTCTCCCATATCCCCATATTCATCTAATGACAAAGTAAACAACTGCATATGAATATCTATCTTCTTATGCTTAGGTTTCTTATCATATAAATCTGACAATGTTTTCCACGCAGTGTAATTATGAGGAGAATTTTCAATATGAACATATGTATCACAAGTACAACAACATTTAATGAGAGCTAAGGCCTTAGAATCACGTAAATTGAAAATATCTAATTTAGCCTGCTCTGTTGGCAATGTGGGATTTTCATTCTTAACAAAATCCCATAATTCATTAAACACTAGTGAAGCCTCCATCAATCGTTTCCCATCTGAATAATTAGAAATTGTTAATCTATCACCATCTAAAAGTAAATTCTAAATTTTTGGCATTTTGAAATGAAAGCAAGTGCAGTAGAGAAACGTGCGACAAAATGCGAAAGAAATGAGACAAATATCACACTCACTGCACAAGACACTGCTTCTACGGGGTTTTGCACTTAACCTCTGCGTAGAGCGTAAAAGAAAAAAAACAAGTATTTTTGATGGGTTTTACACTTAACCACACTAAAAATCAATGATTACACCCTTATTTCACCAAATTACAACCTTATTCCACCAATTACACCCTTATCTCACCACAACAATGCGAAAGAAAAAAGATTGAATTTCGCCCCTTTTTCGAAAATAAATAACACAATACAATAAGTATGTGTTTTACAATATTCTGAATTTAAAAAAGAGAATATTCCTTTTTCAAAAAATTATATTCCAAAGCAAAAACAACTTTCTCCAAAAAGGGATTTGAACCCTTGACCTCCTCTTTTGCAATCTTTTAACAAAATAGACTTAACCAATTGCTCTAAGAGCATTTACAGAACATTACTTTCAGAAATTTATATTTGTACCAGATTTCATGTATGAGGGAAAATTTTTAAAAAAAAATACATGAGTAAATAAAAATTCTTTTTCCCTTTGTTTTCAGCCTTTCTTTCAACCTTCCTCCCGGGTGGGCCCTCCACAGCAAATATTTGAAAGAAAACTATATAAACAGTAAATAATAAATTTATGAATTTTATTCCAATGCCATGCTTGCCTAGGATGCCATGACTGCTACTAGAAACTTTTTCTCCACCTGCTCTCTCTCACCTAGGCCGTACAAATCCGTATAGGTGCTAAATTATTATTTATATTGTGTTTTTGCAAAAAAATTTGAAGTGTATTTTGTAGGGAATGGATTAAAAACAAGCTTGGGCATTTGAAGGCCGTACAACTTAGATTTTTCTAGATTTTCAATTAAAAATGCAAGAACAGAGATTTTAATGCCATTTGATCAGGATTTGAAGATGTTTTGGATTTAAAAGGAGCTGAAATGAATGCAAAACATAATGGCAGCCATGTTTGAAAATATTCAGATGTTTTCCATAGAAAATAGGCCATAAAAATCTGATTTTGGCTCAAAAAAGTAATGAATTAATAACATTAAATGCTAAAATTCATTTTTATGCCAAATGAGGAGGTTGAACTCAAAAAAAAAGGAGTATGAATGATCCAAAAAGGCCAGACAGTGGTATATGGAAAATACAGGTTTAAATATAAATAATTTTTGAAAAATTGAAATAATTTAATAATTTTTCAAAATATTTAAACCAAAACTATATGGCATACCTTATTTTCATGCCAACTGAAATCACACCTTCCTCCTTCGAATTCACCGTGCTCCCAACCATGCTCTGATACCACTGATAACTCTAGGATCAAAATATGTTAAACCTTGTCCCCGCTTAGTGCGAGTGCACAAGTATTTTATTAATTTAAAAAAAATCAAGTATATAAGGGTGCCTTTACTTCGTTAACCATTTCATAATGGTTAAACATGATTTATATAGTTTTTACCAATGACCGGTAAAAACAACTAATCCTATAACCAACTAAATACGGGAAAACAACCCGTAAAACAAATCTAATTAATAAACATAAAACATAAAAACTACCTAATAATTAAACTAAGTTATTTATTTTATGGTGGTGTCTTTATAAAAGATGCATGCCCCATTTACAATAGTAATTTATTTTCTACCAAAAATCTAACCTAACGCTAAGACTTTGGAACAAGTCCTAACAGTTTGATTCTGGATTAATATCAATTTCTCTTAATATTTCAAGAAAAGGAACTACTGGTGTAGTAGTGTTTTCTTTGTTTGCTTTAGGGCTCATTTTGATTTTGGCTTCTCTAGTTTCTAATTGAGATGATTCTATTATTTCATTTTTATCAGGTATCTCAGAAATGAGAACTGGAGGTTTTTGTATAGTTTTCCCTAATCTTAAATGTATGTCTAAACAATCAATAACTCTAATATTCATTGTCTCTTCCTGTTCATTAACATAAATAGGTGTTGGTTATTTATTTTTTGGATTTGCTATTGGTTGTGTAGGTATTGAGGGTTGATTGATTTGTCTTTGTTGCTAAATAACTAGGGGTGGCATTATAGTTTGCTATTGAATTGGTCTTCTTGGTTGGGTGAATTTATAATATGGGTTCTAATATAGATTCCATTATTGATATTGTTATGGGATCCATTGCTACTATGGTACCCATTATTATTGTGGCTATGGCTATGGTACCATCTATGGGAGTCTTGGCATCCAATATTGTCCTGCTCATGGATTTTAGATTGATGGAATTTGGGGTTAATTTCAAAAATTGAAGGAACTAAAAAATTCCATGGTGTCATCCATGAATTAACTAGGTTTCTTACATTAAACTATCCTTGAGCCTAGTTTTATGGGGTAAAGTTTTGTCTCTAGATATAATTTACTTCTTTAATGGACTTGACTTGTGTTTTCATTTCATTTTTTAAAATAGGCAAAAGGGTGTAATTTTTGGTATCATGATCTATTGCATCACAGATCCCACATGATGAAACATTGGTTTTATCTAGGGGTAGTTTCTAAGGGCATGCTTTTGTCTGCACTTAGGATAGTAGATTGTTAAGGGTTCTATTGCATTTGCCTTAGCTTGAAGACCATCCAAAGTATTGTTTATTTTAACCAAAATATCCATCTTTAGATTAGAAAATTCTTCTATTAGCATACCCACTTCATTATATTTCCCAAACCTTCCTCTACTAATTTTGGGTTTTATTCAATAGTAGTTGGTACAAAGCTAAAAAATCTGATCAAAATCCAACTTATTTATATCTCCACCTCTCATAAAATTTATGGCATCTCTAGTATTTTCATCCAACCCTTTTAAGAAAACCAATTTATGAACTTCTTTAGTGAGTGGATAATTGCTTCTTTTATGAGTGAAGATGAATCTATCCAAATAATCCTCTAAAGATTCATCCTCATTCTATTTGATTTTGAAGAAATCCTCTTTTCTTTCTCACACTCAGTAGTAATCTTGATATTTATTTAAGAATTTTGTCTCCATGTCATCCCATGTTCTAATATAGTCACTAGGTAAACCCATGAACCATCTCATAGCTGCATCTTTAAGTGTAGAGGGAAATAGTTTTAATTTTTTGCTATCTATTATGTAATCATAGGTTTGACATAGCACCTTAAACTCAAATAAGAATTGATCAAGATATTTTGTATATCTTCCCCAAAAATTTGGTAGATTAGTTGGTGAAAAAAATTTCATGGGGGTTTGATCATTAGGATCTACAATAATAGGAAATAAAAAAGTCCTTCCTAGTTGTGCATGTTGTTGATTTCATGGATTTTGTCTAAGAGCCATATTTTCTTCTTCTAATGATGTTTAAAAGATGGGATGATCTTCCCACTGAATATTTGTGGTACCAGTTATAGGTTGTTCAAATTTCCCAAATTTTTCTTAAGCTATGGATTTTTTAAATGATTTTTCTAAGTCCTTGGCAATTTTTAAATAATTTCTTCCTACAAGAGATTGATCCTGAGGAATTTGTCTGATGGGGATTGCTTGTGGAAATGGCCTGGTTTCTATACATGTTTCTAAATATTCTTATAGTTAGGTTTCACTGATAACTTCTATTTCAGTACTCAGAGATGTTGAAGGAGTTTCAACTTGTGTTCTTGGTGGAAATTTTGGGATGAATTGTCCTTATGAGTCTCTAGGACAGTACATCAATGTATTGAATTTTTATAGTTTTTATAAAAAAAAATATTTTTTACTCTAGACCAATAATTATTACCTTACTAACACCTTGTTCCCCAGTAATGGTGACAAAAATGATGAGTGTCATTTAACTCTTCATTTAATAAATGTTTAATTGATGTCTTATCAACTAGGGCTAGTGTCCAAAGCTATCTGCAGTAAGGTGTAGGATGGTAGATCTAGAATTCTGCTTGTGGGGGTGTTTAATGGTCCTATTATAACTTTGACTAATAAAAGAAATGTATCCTAAACTACTTGATTCACTCTTTTGCTAAAAAGGAAAAGATGTAACTATTTAATCAAATAAATCCACTCTTTTGCTGAAAGTAAAATCACACTCCTATTTATGCTTGTGTGGAAATGGAGATGTTTAACTTAAAAAAGAAATTTACTTCACACATTTTATATAAAAGAAAACACATTTTGATTAGAAAGGAAATGACTTTGGAATAAGGAAATGCCTTTTAAACTGTGAATTTGTTTTAAAGTTTTATGAATGAATGCAAACATTAGAAAAATTATGATTAGTTATAACAAAGAGTTAAAATAACATAACATAAGTACCGTACATAATTCCTGATTGTAAGGAGAGTTGGCCCTTGCTCCTCTCAGACTCAAGAACAAGGATCAATCAATGTTGAAAATTGAAGTGATAATTCATAAAAATGAAATGATTATAATTTGTCTAAAACTTGTAATATGCTTTTATGTATCTTTCATCTATTCCCTCTTTTTAATAAGAAAAGTCTTACATTTTATACTAATATAATCAACTCAAAATAGGATAAAAAGAGATAGGATTCCTTAGTTGATCCACTCATCCAAACATAGAAGAGTGGATTTCCAAGAGATCCAATTATTCTGATGAAATAGATATACTATCTTAAAATAGTTTTAAGATCCAAATATATAAAACTTTATCAAAAGAAAATCCTACAAAACAACAAGTGAGTATTTTCCTCATTTGACTCCAACTAGAATAATTCTCTCTCATCTTATCTAGCCACTAGCTTCCCCATTTGTAACTTTTTATTTATATAATCCATGGAATTGACCTTGTAGAGTCGGTAGGAATGAGCCTACGGATTCTGTAGAAACAAGCCTACGAAGTTCATAGAAACAAGCCTATGGAGTCTATAGAAACAAGCCTATGGAGTCCATAGAAAAAATCCATCTGTGTGTGTTCATAGTTTTGATGGATGGAGATCAAAATTGAACTTTCACCATATATCTTCTATGTCTTCTTCCTGAGCAGTCTTCACAACAAAAATCACTAAAACATGCTATGTATTAGACATTAATGACAAAGTAAAGGTTTAGTCTTTGGTTTCAATATAAACAAGACAAATATCTAGTTTCCATGTAATAGCTCTTTAAAAATTTATGATTTACATAAGATAATATCCTTAGAGAGATGAATTGAGGGAAATAACATGCCAATAATGAGCCATATTCTGAGCTCATTGGAAACTTTGGCAGAAGCTATGCACACTCATGTCAATTTTTAGATATAGGATAAGCTATTGGTGTGACTTATATTTTTTGTGAATTGCATGTGTGTTTTTAGACTAGAACTATTTATTTATGTTATCATGTCAAAATAAGTCCACAACTATCATGTTATTTCCACACCCCTTTAGCCTAAGAGGTGTTACTCTTTCCATTTATGTCATGCTTGTTACCTTAGAAATTTGTTCCAAACCATTTACGTGTCTTTTATTTAAATATATGATTGTTATGATATCGATTTCATCTCAAAAAAAAATTGGTTGATATTTTAGTCCAGAAACCATTTGCCATGACATTTGTTTTAAGCAGCATTGTTACACTACCTAAATTATTCTAATCTCTTGTCACTTTTTAAAATAAGTTTTAGACAATTGTTGTACCTTATTATTTCAAACATTTGGTTATGATGCCTATTTTGATCTAGATATTTTTCCTTAGAATATTCAAGTCTTTTCACATTTAATTTTAAACACAACCTTTCAAAGTGCAATTCTTAAACTAATCAGGTTTACACCAAAGCCTCATCTAATTTGGGCTTAGGTTGTCTACCTTTTGTGTTTGGATTATGTTATTTGGGTTTATTTCCTATTTGATCTAAAATACATCTTACCTAGACATAGTTAATGTTTTTTTTTTTGGACCTTGTTTAGAGCATCCTTATGAGCCAAGTTATTGCCACATACTTTGTTTGAATTTTGTTGAGACAAATTTTTGAGTGTCTTAGTTCCATTGTTCTAAATAGTCTCTCAAAAATAAAAATTTGAGTTTTAGTGATCCAATTACCGAGTGTCATCTAAGTTAATTACCTTAGTTTAGTTTTCTTTTAATTTCTTATGTGAGTTCTTTATTTCTGAGTCCAACCTTGTTTTTCACATTAGAATAATTATAGCTACTTTTGGGTAAATCTTTCTATCATTTGATCATAGTTATCAATTGTTATAATTTTTTTATACAATCTTGTCATTGATTATAATTTTACATTAGGAAAATTAGTACTTTATCCATAGACTATTTTTAGCCTTTATGTTATTTTTGCTACTAATTATAGCCACCTTTAGGTAAATTAATATTGTTTTGTTAGTTTAGTCTTGCATTTGTTTATTCTTACCTTTGTAGTTTAGTTTTTTTTATCCATTTATGACTCTTTTATAGAAACAAATGTCCTTTATTTATAAACCTTAGTTGGTTTTTACCCTTAGACCCTTTATTTTTCACATGATCTATCCATGGATCCAAACATAGCTTGTTACATACATAGTGAAACAATGTATAATCTATGTTATGAGAACTTTATGACCAATTACAATTTTTTTAAAGATTCATATGATGATTTATCTTATGATATAGACCCCTATCCATCTTATAACATCTAATATGTTGAACAAAGTCATGACCCTTTATTGTAATATTTGGTAATTATAACTCCTTATCCAGTCCAAAAATTATAGAAAATAATAAAATACCTTGCTCAAATGATTCTTAAAATTGAAAAATACTAAAAAACAATAGCCTTACTATGTTATAATTCTAACATAAACAAGCTATGATACATACCATTTTGAACATCGTTTCTTAGAAAATAAATAATGAGTGCTTTCTAGAACTATAAAGTTAGGTTTCAAGTTTCTATCAGACTTCTTACATGAAATTATAAGTAGATTGATTATAAATCCTAGTAATGTTCCTTGAATTTAACCATTTTAATAATCATCAACTAGTTATAGTCAGGTTCTAGTCCAAATACCTCAACAAGACCAAAATACACTTGTAAAATGAAAAGGTATTATTGATGAACAAATGAAATAAGTACAATATGTGTACCAAACCTATCCTAATCTATCTCATAACCTCAATACAAGGGCTATTTGTAGCAGGCCAATTATTGAGATATCTCCATCAATAGGGAAACAAATAGATTCTTTAGCTGGTTCAAGCCATAACATAGACTAATTTAGCCAAATCACATTGTTTGGTGATATGTATAATGTTCATATTTTATTAGAAGATAATGTTAATAAAATATAATACCTCACTAAAAATGTTGTGGATAGAACACAAGTGGATTATAATTCAAACTAAAGTGGGTCTAATTACCTCAAAGTAATACATAACATATTCCTATGAACAAGGCCAGGAATGGTTTACAATATCAAGGAATAGGTAGAACTATCTCTCAAAATCAACAAGAAACCTCCACTCCCCAACTAGATTCTTCTTGAAATTTACAATAGGGGACAACATGTCAATAATATACCAACTTACCACTGTAACAAATAAATAACACTATGCCACCTCAACAGGTGATAACAAATATTCTACCATGAAAAACATAAACCAATATACCTTATCAATCACAGACGTTGCTAAATTGATAACATATTCCTATTGGTCAAGAAGTGTTAGTTGGTCAAAAAAATACTTGACAAAATAATAAATGTATAACCCCTAATAGTTTACAAACCAATAGTTACCAAACTAATAAATTCCAAACCCATAACAAGTACCCTTTAATAGAAAATGTCACATCAATAATAAGTGATGCTTCAACAACAAGTACCAATCCAATAATAGGTGTTTAGATAAAAATAAGGTTCTTATGCACATTACATACTATGTGCTAAAAAAATTAAATTTCACCCAATGGGTATCATATTTACAACAAGGATCCAATTACAAACACCTTTAACAATAGGGAACTAGTTAGTAATGTGTTCCCTATATACAATAGGGTTCGACATGTTCCTTCCTAAGCCCAAAAATACCAACACATTTTATAAATCAAAATGTCATTGATGTAACCATAATTTTATAACCAAGTTTATGTAGCTAACCCAAACTAAAATGTACTTCAATAATAGCATATTTTGTATTGATATTATAACCCTAATGTATAAATATACATACCTAGTCATTCAGCCAATTTAAATAGCATCCCAAAATATACCTACCTTGGTCAGAGTAATCCATCTTTGACCATGTAACCTACATAGAAAAAAACCACTCCTTTTGATTTCCTTTCCCAAGAGTTGTAACAAATGAAGGATTCAATTCAAACTATACATGCTAAAAAACAAATGAAGAAACTCAAATTGGATGAGATATGTTCATACCCATTTAACATGGAGTATCTATACTAACTATTTCCACTAGGTTATGAGTTGCCTAAATTTGATAAATATAAGGGCAAAGGTGACCTTAGAGAGCATTTAATGGAATTATTTTTTGCCTACCAATTAGTGATGTATAGCTATATATATTTACTTCTACTCTTCCCATGCAGTCTAGCTAGACAAGCCTCATAATGGATGTTGAAATTACTAAAGAACTCTATACCTAACTTCAATGATCTATGAGATCAGTTTGTAAAACACTTCTCATATAATATCAACATAATATTACTATTGTGGATCTAGGCCAAGATAAATAGAAGATAGGTGAAAGCTTTGTTTCATACTTACAATGTTTGATAGTACTAGTAAGTTAGTTTACACACAATTTTCCAAATAAATAGTTGGTTGTAATATTTATGAGGAGCTTTCACAACAAGATATTATACTATCTCAAGCTATAATTTACTCATACATTCAAAGAGGTCATAGTGAAAGGAATACATATTGAGAAATCCATTATCAATAAAGGGATAATAAAGATATCCTTTTTCAATTAGAACCAAAACTAGAATCAAGGCCAAACCCATAATCAAAACCAAACTCAAGTCTCAGCTTCAATGCCACCTCAAGCTAACAATAATAAAATACCAAAACCCTACAACAATAAGAAGAATAGTTTTTAAAATGGGGTTACTAAATCACATAGTGTTTAAATATTATAAATACCAATTGTTTATTTACCTCCATCGAATAAACAACCACTTCCTTCATACATTCAAATAGGACCTCCACAAAACCAACTACCACAAAATCAAAACTAATTACAAGCCCCTCCTCTAAGCAAAAGACCACCCATCACTTGACAATTCAGTGACCTTGGTAAGCCTATTGACAATTCAATCTAATATGATCAATTGGTTGATACAAAGATATTTATTGAAGGGATTCCTTTCCCTGATTGGTAAAATTAACATGAATTTTTTGAGTACCATCATGTTAGAGGACATTACATAAGATGGTGTATCCAAATTAGACATCTAATTGAGAACATGTTGGAAAATAGAGAGATATAAAGAGACACCCTTGCTCTTACAAATAATCATAATTTGGGTATATACCATAATCTATTTCCCTAAAATAGTAATAACAATAATTAGCAATATTAGTACCAATAATAACAATAATTATGATAGAAAACTCCATCCCAAAATCAGTAACAATAATGCCAACAACAAGAAAAATAATAGAATGTTAGAACCAAGGGTAAAATGATCAAACCAACCTAGGAAGTCACCATGCAATTATATATACATATAAAAATGTTTTAGGACACATTTAAAGTGGTTATGTTTCCACCATCACTAACAACCCTAGACCAACTACAAATAGACCTAGACATTTGCCCAATACTACCTATTTGTTGAATAATACTTACCAACCTCCTTATGCCAATGATTCTTATATGGGACATGTTTACAATCAATAACCATACCATCCAATAATAATAATAATTTTAAGCCTCATTACCTATCTAACCAACTACCAAATCAAAGTTCCAGATTGTGATTGCATAGTCATACCTCGATGAGTTAGTTTCATTATCAAAGGACCACAACAAAATACTATAAATGAGCCTAATCAACCTTCATTCCTATAAAACATAAACCAACTACCAAAACTAAGAGGAAATCCTATGGTATTGTGGAATAAATGAATAAAACACCTACACACATATCCATCATGATTTTTTTGTACACATTTATCATCCATAAAGACATCTTAAATGAATATTTGAACCAATCCCTTGTGCCAAATAGTATCACCTTAGAGAAATTCCAAGCCATGGTACAACACTTTACCCCTAGCCAATGTCTCACCTTTGACCAAAGTGATATGTATTATCTAGTTCCTTTATATAATAACACATTATGCATTGAATATGGTATAATGAACCATAGAGTTAAATGTATCCTTATAGATAATGGTTCAGGTGTCAACATTGTGTTTATAAAGTTGGTCAAACATATCAGATATATAGTAGCTGACTTGTAGCCAGATACCATCATAATCAAGGCATATGATAATGAAGAATGGGAATTTCCAAGTACTATTATATTGCCAATGGTCATTGGGACATAAACCCATGATACTCTTTGCCATGTTTTAGACCTAGAACTATCTTAAAATTTGTTATTGGGCTGACCTTGGATCCATGAAATCAAGATACACCTTATACATTGAATTAGTGTATAAAATTTACACATTTAGGATTGGAAGTTACTATACTTAATGATATTTAACCATATCAGTATTGTAAATGCCTTGAAGCTAACTGTAAAAGATACAATTACTAATTTGGCATGAATTCTATGCCCAAAGCAGATAGAGAAAAAATTCAAAAAGGGAAAAGCCATTAAATCAGGCCTATAATTTAATTTCATTGACCTAAATAACTTATCCTCTACCTCTACCATTCCTCCACTATAAATATCTAACAATTTCTATATCACTAACAAAGGTCTTGGATAATATAACACTCATAATGCATTCCATATTTTAAAATTATCTAAAAATCCTAAAGTTTATGGGAGACGTAAGGCCAAAACTACTTGTATGGAGTTGGAAACTAAAGGAAAATCATAGATAAACAATCCCATTATCTTTGAACCATCCACTGGTTTAGAATAGGACCCCTTAGTATAAGATGATTCATGGCTCTACACTAATGAGTTAATTGACTGTCACCAAATATTGAAGTATCCTATTTCTAATAAGATTATGGATCACCTAGTTTATGAATGCAGAGGCCTTAAAATACATCAACAAGGCATGATTGAAATAATCTCAATGACTAAGCACAATGGAACCCATGGTATCATATTTAAACTACTTGGAGGTAGCCCCACATACCCTATTCAAGTTATAACACCAATAATTAGTGATGATGATGATGATAGTGATGTAGTGTCTAATTATAACACTTAATATGAAATTTCTACTACAAACTTGTTTAATCCCGATGTTATTTGCACCATTAGCCCTACTTATCAACCTTCACATTTAACCCTTTTCCATTCACAATTGATAGAATAAGACTAGAAAGATTCAAACATGCCATTAGATGAGTTCAAAAATGATGAGGGCATATACAAATTACTAAGATTAAGGAGTCACATACCTCTTGGAGACCACAATTAGGTATTTCTTATCATATTAGATCCTGCTACCTATTTCAAAGAGTGGGTGAACTTCTGTAGCCAAAAAAAAAATCAAACATTGAGGTCTAAAAGTGAAAACCTCTTTGAGGCACTTTAAGACCAAGGAAAATGTAAAAATAAAGGCAAGTCACTTAGTGAAAATTGGATTTTGATGTCATTATATGGGGATGTTCACCACTCTTCTTATAAATCATAAGAGACTTATAGTCCATAGTCTATTTATGGATCAAATATCAACACTAAGGAGTGGTAGGCTTTTACACAAATTGTTCAAGAATGACCTGAGGTATTTATATCATAGCCTATGCTAGTACTAGGAGATTTTGATTCATCATGTTTAGAAGAATTAGATGAGATAGTCCATCTAGAGGAACTTTCCATTATAAATTAGTCTAACTCTTTGTTAACTATTCTAGGTGATGTTTCTACACTTATAGTGGAAGAAAATTTAGAGGTGAAAATTGTGATTCCAAAAGACATAAAGTAGATTAAACTACGCACATCTTGTTAGGTTGTGGAGCTAAAAGCTTCATTGTTATGCAAATGGTGGAGATTGTTGAGTGTTAAAGTAACCAATGTCAGTCTGGCCAGCTGACATTGGTCATCTAAAGCTACACAGTAACTAGCATCAGTTAGGGGTCAGCCGGCATCGGTTAGACAGGAACCGACGTCAGTAACCTGTGTGTGTGTGTGTATTTGCATGCATCTCCAAAACTAGTCTAATTTTAGATGGATAATTAGTTTGCATGTAAAGACTAATTTTAGTCTTGAGTCTGAATTTCTAATTATTATTTTTTTTGGGATCTATTTAATATACCCATGGGGCTGTATTGTAATCAAGGACAAAGGACTAAAGGATTAGATCCTTCACTTGAAGGCAAGAACAACAATTGGGTTGGTTGTCTCAAGGTGTGTAAGATTAGTTGATCTGTAGGTTGTGCAAGATCATGGAGATCTACATGGTAAGTAAGATTAGTTAGATCTGTAGGTGTGCAAGATCAAGGAGATCTACTTGGAGTACTTGGAGTACTTGGTGGACTGGAAGTAGGCAACAATGGTTGAGTTGATTATCACTTACTAGTGGAGGGAACAACTCAGTGTTGAGTTTCGGTTGTAATTGATTGAGAGAGAGAACTTTTGAGGGAGAATTACTGTACACCTAAGAGGTGTGGGAAGAGTGTGATTTCTTCATTTTAATTCCTTCTACAAGAGTGTTAATACAAGATTGTATTATCTCTCATATTTTGTATTGTTTCTGAATTCTAGTTACATATTACTTCTGGTTTAATTTTGTGTTTTGTTGCTTATACAAAGATAATCAATTGTACTCTTAAGGAGTAGAATCCGAACAAGTGGTATTAGAGATGTGTGTTCTAGATTCTTGATAGCTGGTATCAAAGTTTTGTGTTCTAGATCTTGACAAGTGGTATCAGAGCTTGTGTGTAGATCCTGACAAGTGGTATCAGAGCTTGGTTCAGAGCAGGTTATTGTTTGTTGATTACAGGTCGCTCTTAGGAGTTTCTGATTAAGTGGAAGTAAAGTAATGATATAAGAAAGTAAACTAAGAATGGAGAAATTCAATGGCAAGAATGATCAATTATAGAATTGTGGAAAGAAAGGGCATGTAAAGAGAGATTGTTGGTTGGTAGAAGATCAGCATGAAGCAAATAAAGAAGCAAATGATGCAAGTATTATTGCACAAGATGCTCTTACATGTTCCTTGGATAAAGTAGAATCTTGGGTTTTAGATTCTTATGCCTCTTTCCATGCAATCCCAAATAGAGTATTTTTCCATGATTATGTCTATGGAGACTTTGGAAATATTTATTTAGAGGTTGGTGAGCCTTGTCAAATTGTTGGCAAAGGAGAAGCACAGCTGAAATTGCAGACTAGGAACACATGGGTGTTGAAGGATGTCATGCATGTCCCAGTCCTGAAGAGGAGTCTAATTTCTATAGGAAAGTTGGGTAATGAGGGTTGCACACTAACTCTCATAGTGGAATCTTGGAAAGTTTCTAAGGGTGCACTTGTATTAGCAAGAGGTAAGAAAGTAGGTACTCTTTATCTATCTACTTGAATTACTGATTCTCCTTATGTTTCATCTACTTCAAATGTAGATGTAAATATGTGGCTCTATAGGCTTGGTCACATGAGTGAGAAGGGAATGCATGTTCTTAAGTCAAATGGTAAGCTTTTAAATTTGATAGATTGAGATTTTTGTGAATAGTGTTATGCTACAAGAAAGGATTGGGTTTATTACAAGAAGAGGAAATCTAATGTTTTTGACAAAGTTAAGAATTGGAAAGCCTTGGTTTTCAAGGAGAAGATGATGGACAGAGATCAGCTCAAGAGGCTAAATAATTCTACGTAGGGTAGTGTTGATTTAGACAAGGTTATGATCCAAAATGAGATTACAGATAAAAATCATCACTCACAGGAAAACATAGTTACCGACGTCAGTTAAGTGAGAATTGGCATTGATCAAGCAAGAATCGATGTTGTATAGGGCCAAGGTGACAATTAGGACATAACCTCTTGCAAGGTTTCATATTAAACCTTACATTGAAGCAAGTTTCAACTTGAATTACGTTATTCACGAGAAGGAGGAGCCTAATGTGGATGGGGAAGTTTCTAAACTTGAAAGAATTTATGATATGTTCTTGGATGAGTATGGTCTAGATGCATATAGAAAGGATCCTTATGCATACTTTGAGTAGACTGACCTTGGGACTTACATTATGCATGAGTAGCCATTTGAAGAAGTTGAGGTAAGTGTCAAACATTCTCATGTTGATGAATACAATTATATAATTCATGAGCATGATGATCATAGGTTAAGAAATCTAATTGAGCACCATAGTGGGAAGAATGATGTTTTCATTCTTGTTATTGATGAAGATGCCCTAGATGATGACACTCATGAAGAAGAGAAGGATGACCTATGGATAAGATTTGAGGCCATACATCAAGAATTTAACAAGATTAGTAATATTCCTTCTTCTCCCAAGAAGTGTATGTCTAGTGTGTTTTTATTATGAAACTAATGAGTAGGCTCTCAGATTTTCTATAAAGTATGAAATTAAAGGGAATTTTGTTAAGGAAGATGGACATAAATCTCCTATTCAAAAGCTTATTGTTTTAGAGAGACCTAATGAGGTCAAGGCATAAATTGTTGTCCCTAGAGGACACCTAGGAGATCCATCTAGTATTGAGCCATGTTTAGAGGGGTTGGATCATAAAGAAAAAGAAATTGATACTCCCAAGCATCAAGTATATCTTATGTAAGATGATAGCAAGTTTTAGGAAACTATTATCATTCCTATTCTATAGTATAAAGAATGTATATCAGATATGGTGATGATACAGAGGATTGAAGATCCAACCAAGGCTCTCAGAGAGAAATAAATATCATTAATAAGGGTCCAAAATAGTTCACTTTAAAATGTAAGAATATTCAAAGGTGATAGGCTTCTTGATCACCTACATATACAAGTGATTGATGATGAGCATGCTCCTCATGTTAGGCTTCCTTCATGGAGTGATAAAGATGCCAAGGGAACCATTTTTGACCCTGGTTGAGGTATGGTAAGATGTTTTACCTCAATAGGTCTATTTTTTAAATATTATAATAGGTGTGTGTTTCCTTTGTTATGTGTGTTGTGTTCTAATAAGTTCTTTTGAAGCACATGTGTGTCTTTGCTTGGTCCCTTACTTTGTGTTTTATTCCTATTGCTTTCTTGTGTTTTGTGTATTATTTAAGGTATTTCATATGTCCAACCTAGTATATATATGACTCCATATCCCAATGGATAGCATTAGGCAACTAGTCATGGCATAGGAAGCATGCCACCCTTGAGAAATCACCAAAGATGTTGACCATTTTTCCCTTTAGGCCAAAATGGGTTAGCCCCCTATAATCAAAATCTATATAGGGATTTTTTATAATGTCTTGGGGTATGTTGTAGCTTTGTTGATGCTTTTTATTATTCCATTCTAGTTTAGTCATAGTATAGCTTGGTACTTGTGTCATTTGGTATCTAAGGGACCAAAAAATCAAATGGGTTCATCCCTTTTGTAAGAAGAACATCTCCTAAAAGTTTGGTGCCTCCATGATTCTTACACTTCAAGATATAAATCTATAAAGTTGGTCAAACAACATAAGAAGTTTGCATGAATGTCAAAATAGAACTTGAGCGAAAATCCACATGTGATTAAATTTGATAGTCTATGGGATGTCAATTACATTTTATGAGATGCCAAATGATAGTCGACAAGACATCAACTTTAAGATATAGCAAGATAAATCCTATCAAGCTTAAATTTGATGGTCACATGATCGTCAATGATGATCATGTAAATGTCATATGATGAGAGTGAGGATGATAATTTTAAGGTCATGAACTAGCTATTAGCTTTCAAAAAATGGGTCCTAGTTGATCTAACAGTATGTGTTTGATCATACACTCAGATCTAATGGCAAGTGGAGGTCAAAGTGTAAATGAATCTAAAGAGTAAATACAATCATGAAAAGTGTTAAAGATGCATTATACCTATAGAGGATCAATGGTTTTCAGGTATTTATACTAATCAAAATTAATGGAATGAAATGAGTCAATGTGTCAATGAGCTAAGTTAGATGTCAACAACCAATTAGAGCAAAGGATAGCCCAATATTTTTGATGGAGGTTGAAAGGCTATTTTTGACCATGGATAATAGGGTTTTCTAGGGTCATATTGATGCCACTAAATCTAGTTTAAAAACCATGGAGTGGTCAATATGATGTATGCAAGCATGGAGAACATAAAGGGACCACCCATGTGGCTAAATATGGACCTATAGCTCATGGTTTTGCATCATAAAGGGATCTTACTTTGACTATGTTCACCATTATTAGAAGGACCTATGTACAGTCTATTTGGACATAATAGGAAAACCAATAGTTTGAGATTAGTTTTCCATCTATAGTAGACCTATGATCATGGAGACCAGTTCGAGCATGATCTAGTTATACAAGAGTTAGCATTTTAAGGAATGCCATGAGGGCATACATGTGGACCCCAGTAGTCTAATCTCTAGGACTAAATACATAAAAGGGACCCTTCCTTCCACTTTGGCATACATCAAAAAACCAATCATGAGTGGTTTAGCATCAAGACAAAGCTTGAAACAACTTGACACCACCATTATAACCATTAGGGACCATCGATGAGGGAATATGTAACTATGCAACCAATCCAGGTGAATTAGATCAATCAAATAGTCTAAATGAGAATATTTTGTAGAGACAATTTTAACAATGTCTCAAATGGATTTGTACTCATTTTATTCCTTTTATTAGTGCCAAAATTCCTCACTCTTACTCCCCTTTTCTATAAATATAGCTCTTAAGCTATTATAGAGCATGACCACACCATGTATGGCAAAGAACTACTAGATTAATGTTATATTTTACCTTTGAACATTAATACAAGTCTATTTATAGGTTTTGAACAATTGTCTAAGTCTACAAGTGATGTATGGTGATGAGAAGTGATAATTCTCTATCCTTTCTTCCCTTATCCTTTCATGTTTGAACAAGAGTTCCTAGTCTAATAGGTCATATAGAATTTAATCTAGTGTGTAAAGATTTTTAAAGTGTATAGTTATCCTTGGAGTGTGTACTATTCCCTCTAGTTCATTTTCCTTGTGTTACTTCTCACATCTCATCTCTATATTGAATACTCATGTTACAACCCATTAGAGCCTAGAGACTAGTCTAAATGTTTTGTTTCATCTTGGTAGAAATATGATGGTCATGTGGAAGACATTATTGGTGCATCACCTCTTTTAGAATAGGTTTAATTTATGCATTTATCTAACTCTTTCCCCCATAAGTACATAGTAGTTTAAGTGATAAAGAGTGCATGATATATTTAGGGAGCTAACCCTTAAACCTAGAGGCTCATTTCCAATATAGGTATATCCACATACCTATAAATGTTCCCATGTTGCCCAAATATAGAAGAGGCATAAATAACATCTTATAGGGTAAAATATTTGGTGAAAACACTCACACTAGATGACATAGAAGCTCCCCATTTTATCAGGCTCTCTTAGGCTTTGACATCTCTGACAGGTCTAGGGCACTAGCCACTCTGACTCAATATGATGTGGTGCCTCCCAATTTAGATGGGATATCTCAATATCTGACATCTATGATAGGTCTAAGAGATTAGCCACTATAAAACCTAATGATGTGGTGGATCGTCATTCATTTGGGTTCTCTTGGGCTCTGACATCTTTGACAGGTCTAAAGGACTAGCTATTCTGACTCAATATGATGTGGCACCTTCCCATTCGGTTAGGCTCTCTTAAGATTTAACATCTTTGATATATGCAACGGATTTTATAATTTGGCTCAATATGACATGGTGACTTCTCATTTGGCTAGGCTCTCCCAAGCTTTGACATATTTGATAGGTCTAGGAGACTATCCAATCTGACTCCATATGATGCGAAAACTCCCTAATCAGCTAGGATCTCCCATGATTTAACATCTATGACAATTTTATGGGATTGAACACTCTAACTCCTAATGCTATGGCATATCCCCATTTGGATGAGCTATGCCATCTCTAAAAGGTCTAGGAGACTAGCTTCTTTGACTCTTGATGACATGGTAGCTCCCTATTTGGGTGGGCTCTCCTTGGATCTAACATTTTTGATAGGTCTATGGGATTAGATATTTTGGCTCAATATGATGTGAAACCTTCCCATTTAGATAGGCTCTCTCAAGATCCAACATCTTTGATAGGTTTAGGGCACTAGCCACTTTGGCTCAATATGATGTGGCACCATCCCATTCGGTTAGGATCTCCCAAGCTCTAAGATCTCTAATAGGTCTGGGGGACTAACCACTTTGACTCTTGATGATGTGGTAACTCCCCATTTGGCTAGGATCTCTCAGTTTCTAACATCTCTAATAGGTTTGGGGGACTGGATGTTCACTCCTAATGATGTGGTAGCTTCCCATTCAATTGGGCTCTCTTAGGCTCTAATATCTCTGATAGGTTTAGGGGATTGGCTTCTCTGAATCCTAATGATGTGGTAGCTCCCCATTTGGTTAGGTTTTTAAAAATTCACAAAAATGACCAAGTAAGAAATATAAAAGGAATTTGACACATTAAAAATTATTTGTTAGATATGGAGTTCTTGATTTTCCATGGGGGATAATGGTTCTATTTTTCTAGGAAGGGAACTAGACTCCAGGATATTCAAGTGAAAAATAACCTATAATTTTAGCGCCATGATTTATAAGGAGAATAAACACTTCTTAGTTCTAAATATAAATTAAAAGAGATTGGTTACTACTTGAAGAAATCAAGGTAGTGCATATTGTGAAGGTTTTATTAGACATTAATGATAAGATAAAATAAAGGACTTTGAAGTTTAGGTTCTTGAAATTTTTAGAGGGGTCCTCCATTTTGAAGGAAAAGGGGGTGTGTTGACCACAACATGTTTGTTATGAGTGGAGATGTAAATAATACCTCAAAATATCAAACTATCATGGGAAATCCTCTCTTTTCAAAGATCCTAAGGAATATAAGGAATTTAGGATCACCACTTGAGATGAAGAAAAAGGAAAGAGAGCAATGGGGAAACATCTTTTAGATAATTACATTCAACCATAGATCATTGTGTCGTAATTAGACACCTAGTTGTTTTGGGATAAAAATATGAAGCATATTTATGTTGTATAGAGTTCAAGAAGGCATTTGATATAAAAAAGAGCAAAAAATCATGGAGTATAATAGAGGAACTAGGAGTTACAACACATTAAATGGTATCAATTCATAAATTATATGAACAAATCAAAGCAAAAATTAAAATGTAGGTAGGGATATATGAGTGTTTATCAAGTGACATAGACATAAAAAAAGGATGCCCTTTGTCTTCTATTTTGTTTAGGTTATTGTAGATAATTTTTTTGTATTAGGCACTTGAAAATGTTAGTTTTGAACTATCCTTAACATACATTACTTGTGAATTCACATATGGATCTTGTTCTAATTCTACATTGGCAATTCATATATTTATAGAATTGACCTTAAATATTTCCCATCATTGATATACATGACCTCCTTAGTCTATGTAAATGGTATATCAAACTAAGTAATTTGTTTCCATATTCTAGATCACTATTTGTTCCATCCTGGATGGTGTTGGTAATATTCAAATGTTACCTATTATTAGTAGTATCTACCTTCATTGTTAGTGTATTAGGTTATCCAAATGGATATTTTTAAAATTCATAACCTTACTTTGGGATGGATGACACATTTATCATATAGGTTATGGAGGCAACTTACCTAAATCATCTTTTATATATACATATCAGGGCTATGACTATTCCTATCTAGAGCTCAATTGGAATATTACTTGGACATTGAGGAATAAACTTGCATATACTTAAATAATTATTGTAAAACACATAAATATGTAAAAAAATAAGGAAGAAAAAACCACTACGACAATTATAAACACATAATTCAAGGATAAAGTTACATATTTTCAAGTCTCAAATTATAAAAAAGTTGCATTGCATTCTAGGACTTCACTATTGAACACACATACACATAGGTGGGATAACTATGTGTGGTTTGATATCTATTTGGAGTATTTTAATGTAAGAAATAATAAACCACTCAATGGGGTATTGTTTGGGCTATCCAAACCATATCTATAACCCAATTTTATAGGACAAGAAAGTTTTAAAATTTGATCTAGGGTTTCGAAGTGAAGGAAGATAAATTTATTTTTACTCCAACACTGAGCATATGAAATTACATAGAAAATATTTGGATAAGAAGGCATAATTATTTTAGTGGAACAACATAGAATATGGTTCTATTATATAGTAGACATATCTGATCACCATAGATGTTTGAGTATTACCAACAACATCCTATCATATTCTGATAGTCAGTAACTTAAGATGGGTGACAACATATCCATTTTAGATTATATTAAGTGACTATGTATAGATAATTCTTAGGAAAAAATAGTGAACAAGATAAGTACCCTACCTTCTTGTAATTTATAATTTTTTTTTATTAGATAGGTAAAATAAAGATAGTTTTATAGGTTTCTAGCAATCACAAGTTTAAAATAAGTAAAGACCCACAGTCAAAAAAAAATCCCCACAAGATACAAAACAAAAGTCCTTCAGATAAACTAATGTAGTCCAAGAAGAAAGTAAAAGATAAGGTAAAATAACATTAACAAAAATAGCCATAAATAGAAATTAAGGGATCCTCAGAGCTAGATTTCTCCTGTGATGCAACTTGTTTTATCTCCTTAGTCTTCACCAATAATAATTCTTGGTTAACTCTACCTCAGGTTCATTTGTAGGGTCATTTTGGGAGAGCCTATTTAGACTTCTTCTGAGGGATTTTTATGTTAATTTTGATTTTCAGAGTAGGTTGAGTGTCTTTAGTATTTTATTGTATAGACTCAACATTGATTTCTTTCTTTGAGAGAGGGAATTTATTTTCATTTTATTTATCCAATTCTTGCTTAATCTTAACTATTTTAGCTTTTAGTTCCTTCCAATATTTGATGACAAAGGCCATGTCCCTACATATACCTTCCAATTTATTAAAAAAAACTCCCAATTTCCTATTGTGTTCCATGTTCATATCCACCATTTTTCAACTTTCCATGCTCTTAGAGCCATCATCCTCTTTCCAAGATATGGTAATAGTTCCAGGATTTTTGCTTATGGAGGTAGGGGAAAATTAGTGGGGTGATTAAATGGATAATTGATGAAGCTAAAAAAGGGGGAAGAAGGGTTGGGGGAGGGCATGTAAATGAGACCCTTCCTATTTCTTTGGAAGACTAGATTCATCTTTAGAAGGGTATTCAGCTAGGGAGATAGGATTCCCATGCATGGATTCACTACATTAAACAAGTAGAAGAATGAGGTCATGGTGGATTATTTTTTTCTTATCGCTATGATCATTTATATAAATATTAAGATGAATCTCAATGTACCATTTTACATTTAGATCTACATAATTTATGTCATATCTTATATAATCTAAATATAAAAAGTCTAATATTTTTATATTACCTAAATCTAAAATAAGTTAAAACATTTGAGTGAATATAAACCTTCTTAATAATGTGGAAAACCATAGGTTCCATTAGGGGTTCATCATACCTTCTTTAGGTTTTTATATTTTTGAATTAGGGTTCTAGATATATAGTTTATACTTTGATTCACGCTATGATTTTCATCATTACATTCCACTTCACTAAAATATTCAATATGTTTCAAAAACATATAATAAGATAGTTAAAATTGTTTAAAATAACACTATGACTATAATTAATAATTATTATCTTTCCTTAGTATTTATGAATGTGGAATCATAAATGCTCCCATGTGTGACTCTTTTAATTCCTCCTCAAGATAGTGATATATACCATCCTTCCATCATTTTTTGACCAAGGCGTATAATATATAAATAGGTCCATGATATCATAATAAAAAGAAGTAGGGTGTGTTTTTGCAAGCACAAGAGAGGGAACCAATTAAGGTCTACCTTTATCTCTCGTGTTCTAGGGGTTTTAACATCCATGGACACACATGCACATTTTTCCAAACAATTGACTGTCACATAGACTATATTAATGCATTTCACATATAGAATACAAATCATAATATTAAACACACACTCACAATCACACATGCCTCTATAATATTTTTTAAATACATGAAAAAGTTATAGACTCTTATATAATCCTTTCTAAATTGATACAACTCTCTGTTTTACTCCTGAAGAGTTCTGCTTCTTCATCAGCTTGTCCACTCCCAAAACTAACTTATTTTTATGTCAAATCACATATTAATATTAAAATACAAGCTTCATGGGGTGTTTATTAAAATTAACTAACCTCCATATAATGTCCAAAATTTAGGCAATCTTCACATTTCAAGATCAACACCTAACTGTAAATAATTGTCAAAAACTGTTAGGTGACATTTTAAGCTAAATAATAGTTATAAAAACCACCAAAAATTTAAATCATATAACATCCCCAATGGGATTTACTAGAATAATGTAATATTTAAAAAAAAAATTATATTCCATGTATTCTTTCATTAGATTACACCACGAGTATATAATTAGTGATCTTAGTATACATACTAAGTATGTTAAACACAAAGTAAACATGTAACATTTAATAGTTATTGATCACTAACATTATTGAAATAAAACATAACTACATAAAGAAAGTAATTACATAAAATCTAACCATGACTGGTACAATAATACAACCACAAATTTTAATGTATAATGAGTTATTAATTACATTTACAATTGGAATAATGTCACTATAATAAATACAATAATATATGCAAGGCTCCATGAGAATGAGTCTCATGAACTCTAGTATCTTTGATAATATCAAGTGTAGTCTTTAATAAGTAATGCTCTGGGGAGGGAAAACATCATCCAAGAAATTTTATACATCAACCATGAACCATCAATCCCCACACAATCCCATAAATAGGGAATGGCCCTCCCTTCATAGATGGATATATATTGACACTACAAGAATCCAGAGAGACAAGCTAGTAACCATGTGCTATAATATTTATAATGCGTGATGTGTACCATAAATAAAATGCATTCTAACATGATATCTCACAAACATGTAAATCATACTTATGAAATGACAATGTCTAACTAAAAATTACTTTGGCCAAAATTTTCAAATAGTTATTGATCTCTAGGATCAGTCAAATTCATACACACCACTTAATTGGATTACCTTCATTTGGCATTGGTGATGCTAAGTAAACTAGTGAAGTGCATCTCACTATTTAGTTAGTAAAAAATTGCGAGATTTGGTTAATATTAATATAACCAACAAATTCATACATATTATTTCCTACTAGTAAATATAAATCATGTTAAATATATGAATAATCATAATACATACATTTAGTCTATCAAAAATATGAATGAATATCTACTATATTATTCAACACATAAATAATAAGCATAAAAAGTACAATTTTATTACCAAATAGGTATAATATATACTTAGACTACATGTTTTCTAATTTTTGTAAGTAGATTCAAATGTAATACAACCAACAATATCATATTATATTATACATACTACACAATTACACATAATATTCATAATTATTTAAATGATAAATTAACTTATAAAAAAAGCATAATCTTTCATTTATACAACCTAATATACTTTTAGGAGTATTTATGCATATAATTATAATACCCTATCCTTCAAGATTTTGTGACTAAATTTTCTAGTTAGAATCTATAATTATAGCCATGCATCCCAATGTATAAATATAAGATATATATGTATATGAGAACCTAAGTTCTCATATAGATATATTTCATATATTTATACCCCTTGCATAATAAATAGCCCATAATATATATGATTTAATACATAATTATTATTTTCATACTAACAATATTTTTCATTATTCTTATTGGAACTTATATGATTCTAACAAACTATTAACTTTTCATGAAAAAGGCATCAAGTTATATATAAGGTTTTCTAAATTTCCAAAAACCTTATTTCACTTATTCTAACATAAAAAATATAATTCAATTATGATCAAATTCATTACAAATCAATTACCCTACTTTTCCCCCAATTTAATTCCTTAGACTGAATATACATTATCCTAAAATATTGAAAACAAAGGATAATAATAAAATGACCAAACATACCTAAACTCTGCTTTTGTTTATCAATTGGATTTTTATACTCTTTATGAGTTTCTATATGTATTTGGAAAATCACATCGACATCTAATACAAAATACATAGACCTTGACATAGCTGTATATACGTGTTCAAACAATGTAACCATTTCACATATATCTGTTCAAGATTGACACAGTCAACTTATTATAAGTAAAAATCATAAGTTTAAAGACTAATTAATCTATAGGTTTTAAACTAGAACTTGCACCTATATATTTTCACATTAATACCTATATGTGTACACAACCTTCATACATAAGTTCACTATTTTGAAAGATGATTATACACACACACACACACACACACTATATATATATATATATATATATATCTTCCCTATATATTTGTCAATAAACATACAGTTCATACATCCTCATTTTTATGTTATTAATACATACTCTTTTTAAACTTACATATACTCACAAATTGTAAAAACAAACAAACAATTGCTTATCTATATATTCATAGTGTTTAATACATATTTCTTTAATTCATTCAAATATATATTCATGGTTTCTTGTAATAATATACGCAGTCCTTATGCATGTACTCTATTTAAAATGATAATAATATAGTCGAAATAATATATTTATATTTAGTATTTCAAATTTCAAAAAGCACACATAAATCCTTTGTAAAACCATCCATATATTCTCATGATTTTGAATGACAAATACACATAGTCCAGTATATATAAATGTACCCTATTTCAAAATTTTAAAGAATACACAGATTGAATTTATGTATATTCATTATTTAATGTCAAACATACATACTCAACATATATACATGTTAACCCCAAAATTATAGCCATCCTATATATTTATACTATCTCTAATCAACAATATTTAGACTTTCCTTAAAGAAAAAACCCATTCAAACATCCATTCAACTCAAACATCATTTTTATCAAAAATATACACAAGATTTCATATTATATCTGCATACTCAGTATTTAAATAACCCTCTTGACTAAGTATGTATATATGATACCTTTTTAATAACAAAACTTAGTCTTTGTTTGTATATCAACCATCTATCCAGGGTTCTCTTTTTTCCTAAGCTAGGGCATCATGCCATTACCAAGAATAAATTCATTTAACCCCTCGGTTTAAAACACAAACAAATCTAGTTTGTAATAATAGGATTTAGAGGGTAATGGCTTAGTTCTATGGATGGCTGAGCCATCCACAAGGATAAGTCTATATCCTTAATAAAATACATTCATTTTATAAACCCTAGGAAATCAATTATTTACACAAAATTATTTAAGAAATTGAAAATAATAACATCACCAACCTTTTTAAATTGCTTCCTATTGAAAATGAATGAAATAGAAAGCTCTATCCTTTACTATTCTCCTCTTCTGTACCATGTCATTATCTTCTACCAATCTCCTCTTATCATAAATTTTTTCCTCCCTATTCTATTTGAGCTTGCATGAAACTATTAGCTCCTAGCTCACAGTCCATGCATAATTCAAATTATCGGTTAACTCAATCTAAATCCTAGTTAACTTCCATTGAATATACCATAAAAGCCCTAATTTATATCTCAAATCTTCCCCTAATTCTTAATCATTATTTTGTTCCTTTAAATTATTTTCATGATCAAACTACGTTACATGCCCCAGTATCCCACTCAAAAAGTCCACTTTAATATTATTAATAATGATAACTAACACTTATAACATTAACATAGTCTATGCCTACTAACAAAGACTATGTTTAGATCATATGATAGTTTTTAGGATAATGCAATATTTTTCAATAAATTAGTAAAGATAATAAAATCAGGAATTTTTAAATAAAAATGTGACTAAAAATAAAGTTGATGATATTATTTTATCCAAAATGTAAATGGAACTATTATTATATCAATCATAATAGTATTATTATAACATAATCATTATGCTATTATTATGTTATATAGACTATTTACATCTTTTATTATCTTCATATATTATGGCATTAATACATATGTTGATATTCCCTAAATATCATATGATACCAAGCTAATGTTTTAAAACATTGTAAAGATAGTATGGCTCGTCTATATACAATGGTAACTTGATACTATTCATGTAGATTTATGTTTTTAGAAACATTATAAACCATAAATATAATAACATAGTATAAACATACTAAACCATTATACACTAAATATACATATAATATATACAATGCAATCATAAAATATTTATTCCACATACAAGTATTAAACTGAACTAACACACACAAAATTTATCTAAATGACGATAACATATAAAAAATGTCCTAATGCTAATAATTCTAACAATTAATATAACATGTACTATCTAATGTGGTGTGTACATGGGTTATATCCATTATTATATCATCCCAAAACACCTTCATCTATGCCATACTCTCTGATGATGATCTCCCTCTATCATGCTATTAGGGATGAAACTCTCCTGCATCCAACTCATGACAAAAAGGTAGTTAACTCGTAATATCATAATATATATCATAAACCAATGATGTAACAATAGATTAACATGATCATGATGTAAAGAATTTAAAATATAGCTAAATCATATAAATGTAATCATGAAATGAAAGTAACATACAACTATCCCATAATATCATATGACTTGTAGCTTAGTTAAAAATTAATTAACTAATTTAACAACCATATTAATCCATAAATAATTACGTAAATCAGCTTAGTGAGAAATCATGAGTGACAACTCATTAATAAAATTTATGTGAAAATTAAACCAAAAACCATATAAAAAACTTTAAATAAACCTTAAAATTTTTATTCATCTAACTCTTAACACATGTTATCATAGGTAAAGAACAACATTACCAATTGATATAGACTATACAAATGATAATTCCAAGTAGAATGCTAGTTACTAAAAATTGTGAAACTTTAACTATGTGATTAAAAATGATCTTAAATTTTAAAAATTTAAACATGAATACATTTTATATAAATATAATAAATTTAGTAACCTAATTATTACCGTAGATCTACCATAAGGTAATGAACTATTAGGTTACACAAATGTATTTTATAGCTAAGTGATAGTCACAAAAACTATTATACATTTTCTACCACTTTTCCAATTGAGAAATTTTTTTAACACATATTATAAGATACATTTAATATCATCTATAAAAATTTTTAGTTCTAATTTTTTACTCAGATATACCACAAAGTCATTAACCTTCTACTAAATAGACAAATGCATTGTCTAGAATAATCATAGTTATGAAAAATATCTTAAATTTTGCTTCACTTATCCAATTGAGATGAAATTTAAAAAACTTATTTTAAAATATATTTTATGACAATTATCCAAATTTTGTAAGATAATTCTTACCATAGATATACCACAGGGCCATTAACCTTCTACCTAGTGATGTAGGCATAGCCTAAAATAAATAGCCATAAATTTTCTATGATAAATCAAAATATTCTTAAATTTTTAATAAATATTTTACATGTAATATTATATGAACACATAAAATTTTATAATCTAATTCCTTTTGAAACATTATTAAAAGTAAGGAAACTTCCTTCCATTATAATACTCGATATGGCTCCTTGGTAACTCAAAATGATCTAAATTTTATGTATACATTTTAAGTGTCAATTTATATGATCCCACCAAGTTTCATCATCCAATTCCTTTCGCATCATTACTAAAACTAAGAAAAAATCTTGCTAGTGTAACAATTGGTATGTTTCCATGATAGCTCCAAATGGTCTAAAAATTGGTACAAATGTTATAAGTGTAAAATTATATGAGATAAAAGAATTTAGTCATCTAATTAATAATACAATTGAATAACCATTTATTATATGTTTTTGTGACTTAATAGTCCCTATAGATTGATATAAATAGTCAAAAGGTCTTTACGCTTTCCATAGCAAAGGAATATATTTGAAACATAATTCAAAGAAGTTAAAAAGATCACACAAACAAGGTCACAATAAAAAAATGAAAAAATATTTTTAGTTGATGCAATATTGCACAAACCCTTGGATATTCATGCATCATACGTCCTCTAGTAAAATTTTGTATGAATATCAAATCTGAGAGGTATAGGGTTTGTGATTGTTAAGTTAGATATTCCAAACATATGACCAAAAATTTACCTAATACAACCATCCATGATCAAATGATTACTATGATATAGTCCATATAGGTTTTTAAAAAGGATATTAAAACTTTATGTTTAAATTTCACATCACTCAAAGATAACATTACACATGTAAACAATCCTAATCATACTAATGTGAATTATATATATGGATTAGAAAATTTACATAAGCTTAATAGTATCCATGTGAAACTCTTTAGACTATGCCTTAGAACAATTTTATCACATTAGTTTCCCTAGGTCCTCTAGAGAGATCCAACTATTATTATGCTTATTATTGGATTGTTGAAATTCATACAAACTAGTGTTGGGATTTGAAAAATAGAACCCAATATATTATTAATAGTTATGACCTTACCTTGGATACATATATCAAAGCACCATAAAAATTAGGCCCACCTTTTTAAGGAAGAGTTACATTAAGAAGTTTTGACTAAAAAGGAAATGGATGAAAATGAAAGGTGCCTAAAAAATAAGTACCTAAAAAATAACTTAAAAGATAGATACGTCAAGAATATTTTACTAAGGAATATGTGAATAACAAGGATGTTAAAAAGTAATATGTGTATACACATAATATTTTCAAAATTTTATCAAATAATAATGATTTATATCCTGCAGGAACCCATCGAGATTCAATCTTTTTGAGTGCATGCCTTAAGGGGTGAATCGAGAAAGGTGTCGATAGACCATTAGTGTTTCGTAAGATTGTTTTCCCTTTTTTCCATTTATTACCAATCCAACTAGCTCCTAAAATAATTCCTTAAGCTATTACTCCTCTTTTGGACACTGCTCTAGTCATTTCCTACCTTCTGTCCCTCTTTTTCTTAATTTAAACCCCTTTTGACTATTTACAATACTAGGTCGATTGGGTTGACCCTGTACTCTTGTGGGTAAAATTTATTTAGTGTCTAGGTTAGCTCTTGGTTGACTTAGCCCATGACCTAGTGAATTTTTTGTCCATAACAGAGCTAAGTTGATTGGTTCGACCCTATCAGCCAAAACTTTTGAAATGGCTTAGGTTTAAATTTGCCTATATATACAAGTTAATTTCATCATTATTTACCAATGAACAAGAGTTATTATTCACTTGCACTTATTTATAATCTATTATTCTATCATTTTACTTGAGGCGTCTTAACTTAGGGTTTCTACTTGGAGAATCTAGTCTTGTGGATAAGTTTTGGATGATTTTTCCTTTCTTAGTGATCCTTATAAATGACAACAAACTCTTATGAATCCCCTTTGGCCAAGGGAGAGATTGATTCTCAACGGGTTCATCTTTTAGGTAAGAATTATATAAATTTGATCCTCTCTTTACTAGATAGAAGTAGCATAATTATTGGCTTTGAATAATATTAATCTTATTCTCCATGCATTAGGGTCTTACTCATACATAAATTAGTTGAGATTATCCTATGCATGTTTTTTTAATAACCTCCCTATTGTTCCACAAGCTTTGGTGAGCACTAGATTATATTTACTTTCTTTACTTATTATTTTATTGAATATGAAAACATAAGGCTTAGTTAGGGTTATTATATGATTGTTCTTGAATAGAGGCTTTGGAACCCTCCCTAGTATTATTTATTGTGATAAGAGATCCCCTAATTGGGTCTAATAAATCCCCATATTGGTCATGTTCCCAATTATCTAATGTATCCCCAATCAAAAGTGTAAGTATGATCTATCTTATTTGAGTTAGGATTGATTTATAAACATTATGCATTTTTAATTACATACATTCTGGTGAACCTGATGTGAATCTAACTCTTGCAGGTTTTCTTTCATGTTTTTCATTATTTCATTATTTTATTTATTTTTTAATATATTTGAGATACTAGGTCGATAGGGCTGGTATAGTTTCTAACTTTTGTGCATAGGTTTAACACATATTCACATCAAAACAACTTTGGTTTTGTGTGTGTAAGTCTTCATCAAATACAAGCTATTGGGTCGAGTAGGTCCACATAGTACACTTATAAAAAACATACTAGGTTGACTAGGCTGATATACTCATCTTCTAGAATTTTATAAAACATACTATTGTCTCTAAATCTTGCACCCTAGAAGAGAGTGTTCATGTCTCTTCCAGATTTGGGCAACATTGGAACATTTTTAGGCATGTAGGTATACCTAAAGAGGAAATGAACCTCTAGATTTAAAGGGCTAGCTCCCTAAATGTATCTCTGCAAAACAAATTCTATCTAAACTAGTTTTCTTGAAAGGAAAAGAGTTAGAAATTATAGAAAAGGAAAACCTACTCTAAGAGTAGTGATACACCAAGATTATCTTCCATGCAGATATCATATTTTTATACACAATATAGTGAAATGTATAGACAAATTTCAAGCTCTAAGGGTTCTAACAAAAATATTTTAGTATAGAGGTGAGATGCATAAAACAACACAAGGTAAACAAACTAAAAGGTAGATTACACATTCTAGAAACAATCATATACTTACAATAATTTAACACACTTAGACACACTCTACATGACCTATTAGACCAATAACTCTTGCTCATGTATGAAGGATAAAGGGGAAAAAGGATAGAAAATCATCACTTGTTATTACTATACATAACTTACATGCTCAAATAATTGTTTAGAAACTTGAAAAAAATAAACTAGTACTAATACTTTAAAGGCAAAATGTGATATCAATCTAGCAGGGCTTTACCATACATTGTGTGGTTATTTTTACCCTAGTCCAAAGGATATATTTATAGCAAAAATAAAGAGAGAGGAGGAGGCCTTTAGCACCAAAAGGAGGAATCAATTTGTTAGAAGTTTTAATCTTCAACTGTAACCATCTTTGCCAATGATGCTCATTTAGGCCATCCCATTGATATGTGTCACCTTAAGTGGTTACATAACTAGCTTTATCTTCAAAGATGCTTCCCCAATGAATGCACTAGCATAAATAAGATATTTTAAAGCTATGTAATGACATCAATCAGTTATGCAAATGAGATTCCACTTATTTTAGATTTCTCCTAATGCTAATAGCTTCTCACTGGCTTGCTAAGGTGTGTAATGGTCTAGGGAAGAGTCACTTTCATTTTGTTTGGCCTTGGAGAGGCAACTACCTGAAGTCTATGTGTATGCTTTCATGGCATTTATCAGAATCCTTTGAAAACTCATTCCAACTCAAATGCTAGAATATTGAAAATATCCTCACCCTTTGTTCCTTTGATTGGCCATAAAAAAATGATGTGGATCATGATCTGATTAATGGTGAGATGACCTTCATTCACATCTGCTTGGGACCTAATGTTTAAACACCAATGACTAGCTCATCACCTTGAAGTTGATGTCCATATAGCGATCACTCTATTGGGACCATTCCTTCAAACTTTTTGTTTTGGATAAAAAGTTCAAAACAATTTTCTCATAGACCCTTTTCTCTAAAAAAATTGACCTCTTGATCCCCTTCTCTTTTCTCTAAAATAATCTTTCTTTTGGACTTTCTACAAGTGTCCCTTTGGAATTTTTTTGAAGGACACTTTTGTCAAGAATAACCCTTTAGCATTTTCATTTCACCTCTCCAAAATCCTAGACATGCCCTTTGAAATCCTTGAAATGTCCCTTTAGAAATCTTGAAAAAGACACTTTCTTGAGAAAAGACCCTTCAAGAAAGTGTGTAGGGCACTTTGCATGAAAAATACCCTTCAAAATTTTTGTAGAAGACATTTATTTTATAAATATTGCAATGTACCCTTTAAGAATCTATTTAGGACACTTTTAAGAGAAAAAGACCTTTTGGAAGATCAACAATTCTCTTGGAGAAAAGTAAGTGACCAATTCCTAAGAAAAGATGCTTTGGAAATATTGAAAATGTCCCTTTACTTGAGAAATGACCCTTCAGAAAGATTGTTTCAGACAAAAATTCCAAAATAATTCCTTTGGAAAAATTGTTTAAGCCAATTCCTTAAGAAAAGTGCAAGACATTTCCTTCAGAAATATTGAAATGTACCCTTTGGAAAATCTAAAATGTACCCTTCAAAAACCTTGAAATGGACCAATTACTTGAAAGAACAAACCCTTTGGAAAAGTTTCAAAGGTTACTTTTCCTTTAGAAATCTTGAAGATGCCTTTCATAAATTTTAAAATGTACCCTTAAAACTTTTTGCAAAGGATGCTTCCATGTGGAAATATCCTTCAAACTTTTTAAGTGACACTTTGGAAATCTTGAAATAAACCAATTCCTTCAGACTTTTTTGTTTTGAACAAAAAGTTTGAAACACTTCCTTTGAGACTTGGACAAAAAAATCAAAGCAAAACCTTGCCAAAAGAAATAACACTTGAGAAAAAAGACCAAAATAACACTTTTAAAAGACCAAACAAAGGCTTCTAAAGGAAATAACACTTGGTATTTTTTACTATGGGGATAAACTAATTAGGAATTAGCCAAAATGAAAAATGCAAAACCTAGGTGTGAAAATTGGTTAACATTCTTGGTAATTCTAAGGGGAGGCATGCCTATTATGCCTAAGACCAGTTACCTTAATCCTTCAATTGGGCATGGAGTCACATGTATAGGCACCCAAAAAATGACTTGAATAGACCTTTGGCTTAAAAACACAAGATGGTTGATTTACATGCACAAAGGTAGAGATGCACACCAAATAAGAGGAAGGAAACACACTTGTGCTAAAAAACACTTAGGAAATAGAACATCAAACCAAAGGAAACACACACACCTAAAGTTATATTTAAAAAATAGACTTTTAAGGACTCATAGAAAAACTTTATATGTATCCCATTCATAGGGATAGACAATTATTCTCCATTCATCTTGGTTAGCTGAAATGATTTTCTTTGCTTGTACTAGCTAATGATGTAAGGGCCACTCCATAAAGTGTCCAAGTTTGTATATCTTCTTGGTTTTACTCTATCCTCATCCCATTTTAGGACCAAGTCACCTTCCTTAAACACTCTTTCACTTGGTCTCTTGTCAAAGGAATTCTTCATGAGTGCTTGGTGGTATTTCATGGCCTTGTGTGCATTATCTCTTGCTTCTTGCAACTACATTAGTTATGTCAACCTGACTTCCATTAGAGTATTTTTAAGTAGTTCCAGCTACTATGCAAGTTATATAGTAGGGATTTCTTGAGATATGGACAACCTAGCCTCTCTCCCATAAATAAGTACAAAGGGTGAATTACCAATTAATCTCTTAGGAGTAATCTTATCAGCCCATAACGTTATCTTCAACTTATTGTTCCATGATCTTTGATTGTTCTCTAATGTCTTCTTGATAATATTGATGAGATTATTGTTATTAGATTTAGCCAACCCATTACCTTGAGGGTAATAGTTAGATGAGTTACTCAAGTAAAATCCATTCCTATTTTCCCAATCAAAAGTTTTAACACTTATGAAAACAAGTGCATTATCAAAAATGATAACATGGGGATATCTAAACCTTGTTATAATGCTCTCATAAAACTTCAAGATAGAATTTTCACTTGCCTCCTTCAATGCAATAACCTCTACCCACCTTGTGAAGTATTTATTAGCAGTCAATATCCATTTGTGTCTATGACTTGATGGGGGGTTGATCATACCAATGAAATCAAGGCCCCATTAGATGAAAGGCTGGTCTACTTAGATATGATTCAATGGAAGGGTTGTAAGATTCTATTTGCCTACAAAGAAGGCACATTAAGGACACATATTAGTCCAATGGTAATAGTCCTTAAAAATACTAGGCCAATAGTAACCAACCCTCATTATCTTTTCAAATATTGTCCTAGGAGAGAAATGACCTCCATTTGCACCATTGTGAAACTTTTCCAATAGCATATTAAACTGATCACTATTAACACACCTCAACAACACACCATTCACATCTTTTCTAAAGAGAGCACCATCTACAAGACAATAGGTAATGGTCTATAAATCTAAAATATCTCCTTTGAGACTTGTTCAACCCATTGGGGCACTCACCATTTTGAAGAAAACTAATGATGTCTTGTGTCTAACTTTGAACTTTTATGTGATCATCTAGTTGAGGTTAAACCTGGTTAATCAATACTTCCTCATTTGGCTATTTAAAATCAAAAAATAAATTCTCACATAACCCTTTTCTTTTTACCAATCTTGTCAGCTTAATATCCACATCATACTCCATTACCTTTGTAATCCACCCAACTCTCTTTTCATTGAGGTATTTGCTTAGGATAAACTCCTTGGTGCTAGGATGAGAAACCATGATATGTATCTTTTTGTTTGAAACCATGTGTCTAATTTTTTTCAATCCTCTTATCACTATTAGAGCTTTCTTCTCAACAAATGTATACTTGAATTCATAATATTCTAATCTTTGGCTAAAGAATGCAATCAGTTGCTCTACATCTTCATCATTATTTTGCATAAGCATATCTAAGATTGTATCAAGGTTAGAAAAGGTATAGAGTATGAAATATTTGAAAATTTTGGGTTCAATAGACTAGGATATTTTGTAATTTCTTGCTTGATTGACTCAAAACTATTCTTACCTTCCTTTGTCCAAGAAAAAACTTGGTTCTTCTTAAGCATGGATGTAATAGTATTTACCACAGTTGTAAAACCTAGAATAAACCTTCCTAAAAAGTTTATTTTTACCAATAATCTTTGAATTCCTTTCTTGTGTTGAGGCAAAGACAAGCGTAGAATAGCCTCAATCCTCTCAGGGTCAATAGACAAGCCTTATTTTGAAATAGTATGACCTAATAACTTACCTTTATGGACAAGAAAGATGCATTATTTTGGATTAAGGGATATTCCATACTCCTTAAATTTCTCAAACACCTAAATTAGATGTTCCATATGATCATAAGAATCCTTCAAAAAAATAGTTATATCATTAAGGTACGCAAGTAGAAATTTATTGATCAAACCTTTAAAAACCATGCCTATTACCCTTTCAAATGTAGTTACAATATTAAATAAAATAAAAGGAATATTCTTATAGGAAAAGGTACCCCATTTTATAGTGAAGGATATCTTGAACTGATCCTCTTCATTCACTAGCATTTGATTGTAACCTGAATAACCATCAAGAAGTGATAAGCATTGAGAACCTAAAATAACTTGAAAAATTTGTTCCATGGATGGTAATGGTTAATGATCCTTGAGAGACACTCTATTAAGGTCTTGAAAATCCACACAAAGTCTGATATATCCATTCTTATTTTAGATAGGTATAAGATTAGCCACCCAAGTTGAGTGTTTAATAGGAAAGATAGTCCTAAACTCAATCAACTTAGTCAACTCTTTCTTCATGTGTTCCTCTATCTTGGGATTGATAGGCCTTTCCTTTTTCCTGACTGGTTTAGCTCTAGGTTCTAACTCAATGGTGTGATGAGATATACCTTGATCAAACCCTTTCAAATACTTATATTCCAAATCAAATATGTCATGGAAATATTTACATAATTCAACAAAGGCCTACCTATCAAACAAAGAACATACCTGACCAATTTTTAGGAGCTTGTCCTTGTAAATTATGAATCTCTCATAGTTATCTTCTTTCATGGACATGCTCACTCTTTATTTATTATGTTGATCATCTTCATTGAAAACACTCTCCAAATTATTCAACCCATTTGGTATCTTATTTGTCTTTAGTTGAATAACTTATTCTTCATATTGATCATGTAGTCTCTTTTGGTTTTTGGAGGAGAATCCCACCTTATTTTGTAAGAAGTGTGCAATGTGTTCATCAATTTCAAAAACTTTCCATGACACTTCACTATGTAGAATAAAATTCCTCATAATGACCTTGATATGGGACTGATCTTTCTCCTTTCCTATATTAGTAATTGCATCACACTATGCTCCTATGGCAACCAATCTATCAACGTGTTTATTTGAATTTCTTGTAATAGGTTGTATGTTAAAGGAATTAAAGTATTCAAATATGTCACATACCCTATGATTGTAGTATTTAAGTAAGGGATTCTTGGCTGAAACTCTATTTCTCACTTGATGGATGACTAATTCACTATCCCCAAAAAATTTCAAATTCTTGATCCCTCTCCTCTTTGCCTATTGGAGGCTATGAACTAGGCCTTCATATTCAACCACATTACAGGTGAAACTAAAGTAGAATATATATGAGGAGTATTATTTATTATTTGATAGATATACTAACATAATTCCAGCTCTTACATATACTTTGCTTCTTGAGCCATCAAAAAACATTTCCCATATTCCTTCAAGTTTATGGTCTTCATTAGTGAGTGAAGGGATTGAAACATCTCTTTCATGTATACAATAAACTCCCGAATAAGTTTATTCTATGAAATTATATGGATAAATTCCATGCATTTTAGTGTTGAACTTATCAAGGAGAAGATTATAAATACCTTAAAGGGGGGAGGAAGCTTCACCATCCATGATATCTTCTTTTTCTTTGCTAATTACACAATTCTAATTTGAACTTGTCTCCATGTATGACTCAATATAAAACCTTGATAAGGGATGAGTCCTTATAGTCACCTTGGTTCCATATCTTGTTTTAAAAGCTAGAAAAGACTAGTCTATAGAAATTTACCCTCATATCTTAGCCATGAAGTCCCTTGATAAGCAGATAGCAAAATGGGATGGAAGGTCTACCACTACAATGTCTTGTATAATGGGGAAACATGGGAAACCACATAGAAAAAATTTAAAACCTTTGACCAATCCCAATATCTTGGTTGGAGTCCCATCAATCTGTAGCACACCTTTACTATACAATTCATACTTTAATCCCAATTTATCAGCAACCACTTTAGGCATGATAGTGGTACTAGCTCCACTATCTACAATACAATTATGAACCAATTTGTCTCCCATAATGAGTGTGAGGTAGAAGGGTCATGGACTTTCAGATTTGGTGGAGGGATCTAAGACATGACATGGAGAGTAGGTAAGGGCCACACTATTGTGTTTTGAAGATTGAGGGGCTACATGAATGTTTGCAAGCTATTCTTGTAAGAGCTCCTTTTGACTAGGCATATGCAAGACTTCCCAAAGAGATATGATTGTCTTAGTATTTTTCAATAATCAAAAATGTTTAGAGAGGAATTATTCACCTTTTATTTCATTCTTGAAGGTAGTGAGGGAGTTTTAACTTGCTGCTTTGTAGGCTTGACAACCCTACTTGCATTCTAACTTTGTTGAGGAGAATGATTGGTAGTAGGTATTACACTAGGATTCACAATTTGTGGCCTTGGAGAGGAATCAATTGGAGTCACAGTTACTCTTGGAAAATCTCCTAGAGCTCTCTTCTTATCTCTTGTGTTGCCTGTAATTGATGTGCTTTGATTCAACACATAATCATCCTTCACTGGAAAGTTCATCATACCTACACTTTGGCTGCTACCTTATCCATGAATATCCCTTTACATGAGATTCACTTATTTTGATGTCATGTAAGGAGTATATTCTTCTTATAACACCAATGCTTGGCCATGTTCTTCACCATCATGCATAAACTAACCTTGAGGTTATCCACATTGGTCTTAATGATCTTCCCCTTTGACCAGGTTAGCATGCATTGAAACAAAAATCTTCATGTAAGGAGTGAATTATGATTATAGGCATTGGGCTGCCTATTGAAACCTTATTTACCTTGTCCTCTTCCTTGTTAGTTCTTTTGGGGTGGATCTCTATAGCCTTATTGATGATATTATTGAAGGTTAGGTGTAGAACTTGCTTGGAATTGAGCTTGCTTGAGCTAAGCTCATAATGATCAGATCTCTTCATCTTTATCCACAACATTATCCATCTTCTTGGGAAAGGTTCTCAGCTTGACATTAGAGTTAGGAACTTATGCTATTCTTGGAGCTTCAACTAAACTATGAGACAACAAAGGCATGAAAACTCTTGAAGGTAGCTTTCTAGCCTATATTAAGCTATTCTCAGCTTCAATAGCTATCTCATATGTATCTGGTAGAGTGAATCCTCCCATTAACTAGAACATCACTACCACATCAATACCAATACCCTTGAGATAAGTAAGGAACACAAATCTTAGAGGAGGTATCATGATAGGTGGCAACCTATGCCATTTCCTTTGAAATCTTTCATTAAAATCTCCCATGGATTTGTTAGGACCTCTCTTTATCACATTCAGATTATGGATAAGTAAAGTATGATTACTCTTATTCTCAAATATAGTTACCAAAAATTCCCCAAAGCCATCCAAAATTTTAATGCAACCACCTTCCAAAGTCCTATACCAGTCAAATGCCTTACCTCTTAGAGACATGGCAAGAAATATAATGTCTATGTTAGCTTAGGGGACATTATGAAAGTCCAAGAAATTTGAGATGTCCCTAATATTCTCAAATAGAGTAATATGACCCTCTTCATTTAAACCAAGGAAACTCTTGGTAACATTGGGAGGAATAAGGTTGTATGTAGGAAGGTCAATTGGATTTTGGGTATTGAAAGCTCTGAAAGTTTGCAACCTATTCATTTCTCTTCTTCATATTGATCTCATATCTCATAAAATTCTCTCCTATTCTTCAAAACCTCCTTGTCCAGGATCTCTAAGCATTAAGAATCATTTAGGTCTTGTTCTTCAAAAAGAGATTCAGCTAAAGGGGCTTGGTCAAAAATCCTAGATGACCTAGTGAGGACCATGAAGTATAATGTGTGAAAGTTGATCTACAACCAAAGATTCTCACCTTTTAGAGTCACCAAATGCTAGATTAAGAATATTTCTAAAACCTTAGGGTTGTTAAGACCAACATTCACCTTGACATGTAAATAATTCATCCCACTAGGTGTGCCATAATTGTTGTTTCCAAATATTTCACCCTATAAGAGAGTGTTCAGGTCTCTTCCAGATTGGGGCAACATTGGAACATTTCTAGAAATGTGGGTATACCTATAGAGGAAATGAACATCTAGATTTAAAGGGATAGCTCCTTGAATGTATCTCTACAAAAAAAATTATATCTAAATTAGTTTTCTTGAAAGGAAAAGAGTTAGAAATTAAAAAAAAGGAAAACCTACTCTAAGAGTGGTGATACACCAAGATTATCTTCCATTTAGATATCATATTTTTATACAAAATACAGTGAAATGCATAGACCACTTTCAAGCTCTAAGGGTTCTAACACAAATATTTTAGTATAGAGGAGAGATGCATAAAATAACACAAGGTAAATGAACTAAAAGGTGGATTACACATTCTAGAAACAATCATACACTTAAAAAAATTTAACACACTTAAACACACTCTACATAAACTATTAGACCAAAAAATCTTACTCAGGCATGAAGGATAAAGGGGTAGAAGGATGGAAAATCATCACTTGCTGTCACTATACATCACTTACATGCTCAGATAATTATTCAAAAACATGAAATTAATAGACTAATACTAATAATTTAAAGGAAAAATATGATATCAATCTAGCAGGGCTTTGCCATACAATATGTGGTTTTTTTACCCTAGCCCAAAGGATATATTTATAGTAGAAAGGAAGAGAGAAGATGAGGCCTTTATCACCAAAATGAGGAATCAATTTGTTAGAAGCATCCATCTTCAACTACAACTATCTTTGCCAATGATGCTCATTTGACCCATCCCGTTGATCCATATCACCTCAAGTGGTTACACAACTAGCTTTCTCTTTAAAGATGCTTCCCTAATGGTTGCACTAGTAGAAACAAGATATTTTTGAGGTGAGTAATGGCATCAATTGGTTATGAAAATAAGAGTCCACTTATTTTATATTTTTCCTGATGCTAACAACTTCTCATTAGCTTGCTAAGGTATGTAACAATATAGGGAAGAGCTACTTTCATTCTATTTGGCCTTGGAGAGGTAACCACCTAAAGTCTACATGTATGCTTTCATGACATTTTTTAGAATCCTTTGAAAACTCATTCTAGCTCGACCAAGTCAAATGCTCAAATATTTAAAAGATCCTCACCCTTTTTTTCCTTTAATTGACCATAAAAAAATGACATGGATCTTGATCTGATCAATGGTGAGAAGAGCCTCATTTGCATCTACTTGGGACTCATTATTTAAACACCAAAAACTAGCTCATCACCTTGAAGTTGATGTATATATAGTCATCACTCTACTAGGACCATTCCTTCAAACTTTTTTTTTTAGATAAAAAGTTTGAAACAATATTCCCATGGACCTTTTTCTTCAAAAGAATTAATCTCTTGAGCCCCTTCTCTTTTCTTTGAAATAATCTTTCTTTCAGACTTTCTGCAAGTGTCCCTTCAAAAATTTTTCAAAAGACACTTTTGCTGAGAATAACCCTTTGAAATTTTCTTTTTGCCTCTTCAAAATCCTAAACATACCCTTCGACATTCTTGGAATGTCCCTTCAGAAATCCTAAAAATGACACTTTCTCAAGAAAATACCCTTTGGGAAAGTGTGTAGCGCACTTTTCATGAAAAAGGCCCTTTAGTATTTTTGTATAAGACATTTATTTTAGAAATATTGCAATGTACCCTTTGAAAATCTATTTAGAAAACTTTTAGGATAAAAAGACCTTTTGGAAGAGCACCAATTCCTTTGAAGAAAAGTAAGTGACTAATTCTTTCAGCAAAAATGAAGTGACCAATTCCCAAGGAAAGACCCTTTAAAAATAGTGAAAATGTCCCTTCACTTGAGAAATGACCCTTCAGAAAGATTATTTTAGACAAAACATCTGAAACAATTCCTTCAAAAATTTTTTTTCAGCCAATTCCTTCAGAAAAGTGCAAGAGACATTTCCTTTGGAAATTTTTAAATGTACCCTTCAAAAAATCTTAAATGTACCCTTCAAAAAACCTAAAATGGATCAATTCCTTGAAAGAACAAACCCTTCAAAAATTTTTCAAAGGACACTTTTCTTTCAAAAATATTGAAGATGCCTTTTGGAAATCTTGAAATGTACCCTTCAGACTTTTTGCAAAGGACACTTCCATGAGAAAAGACCCTTCATAATTTTTTAAGTGACCCTTCAAAAATATTGAAATTGACCAATTCCTTTAGAATTTTTTGTTTCAAACAAAAAGTATGAAACACTTCCTTTGAGACTTGGATAAAAAACCCAAAGCTAAACCTTGTCAAAAGAAATAACACTTGAGCAAAAAGATCGAAATAACACTTACAAAAGATCTAACAAAGGTTTTCAAAGGAAATAACCCTTGGTAATTTTTTCTATAGGGATAAACCAATTAGGAATTTTCCACTTAGCCAAAATGAAAGATGCAAAACCTGGGTGTGAAAATTGGTTAACACATACTAGGTAGACCGGGCTAGTATAGTCATCTTCACAAGATTCAACAAATAGAGAACTATAGAACTAAGTCAAACTAGTTGACATAGTTTGTAGAATTTGAAAGGAAAAATCAATGCACTTCAACAAAAATCTCACTTTCCTTTGCATCTTCCAACCCACCAAGGTTATTTTCTCTCTTTATCTATCATTCTTATTGTTCATTTTAGTTCTATTTTTCATAATTTGTAGTCTTTAAAACTACCCTTATACAACAATCTTGGTTGACCTAGTTGAACTAGTTCTATATTCTATCTTCTATCTACAAGACCAGGTCAATACTATCGACATAGTTCTTAACAAACCCTTGCTTCAATAATATAATAACAACACCATCAACTCTATACTATAATGTCTACATATATTATCATCTAAACTGATACTATACTATATTTTTAAAGTTAGAATTAACTTTTATATGCTAGTAATTACTTCACACTTTCACTTTCAGTTGATTGCATGCTTAGAATATATCACACAGTCTAATTAGGTGGTTTTTCAATATACTATTTAGATGTACTATTTTTTTCTTTCTCACACACACTACCAAATCACATAATCTCAAAATGCATTTAAAATATTATCTACCTAAGGCCTACCTACTTGGATTTCATCACCAAGGGGGAAGCCAACTTGGTTTTTTGGACAAGTATAAACATATGGTTAATGATATATATTGGAAAAGTAATTGACACCATTATTACTATAGTGTGTGAAGTGAGGGGGTAGGCCGTAATACCAAGCCAATACCATTGCTAACATAGATCCTTTTCAGCCTAAACATCCTAAAACCATCCATAGATTGATTTATAGTTTCTTAATTTCAACCAATTCCTATCACACTTAAAATCATACTCTAAATAATCTAACAACATTCAATATGAACACTTAGTATTTACTTTCCAAGTTGTCTACTTGGTCTTTACTCAATTGTATGTTATATTGCAAAAACTTGCATTGTTTGGCATTGGTGCAAGGTTTTGTGCTATGCTCCTCAATTGGATCATCTTCATTTACCCAATTGATTGTGTTTCTTTCCTTTTTTGTTTTCAAAGTACATTACAATGTTTTTCCTTTTTTTTAGTACACAATCATTTTATTCAACAATATCTCTTACAAACTATTTTCCCTACCAATAGCACTATATTAACCAAGTTGACCTTGCATATCCTTTTCTAGTCAAACAATAGTACTAGGTTGACCCATTTGACTCTATAATCTTATCAGGATTTGTTTTCCCCAATTTGTAGTACTAAGTTGACCTAGTCAACTCTGTACTCTTACTACTTTTCTTCTCTATTTGACTCAATTCTTTATTTCTCTCCCTTAGTATTTTGTTCATTTCTCTTAACTCATCATGAAATCCCATATCAAAATCTTCTTAGACAATCTGAATCCATTTAGATACTATATGGGATGTTTATTTCTCCCTCTCTTTTCTTTCCAAGATAACCCTCACTTTTGGGTAACCTCTTCCCCTCCTTCATATGTGGCTTGTAATATGATGTAAATCACACCTAAAGTTGAAGTAGGTAGATCTAATCCTTTCTATACTTATCAAGGCAATTACCATCTTCAAACTCTTCAAAATAATGTGGGAACAATTGACACAAGTTTAATCAATAATCCCTCTAATAATCCATTTTCTAGTAACCCTCCCCTAATACCAATTGAAGGAGTGCTCCTAAAAACACCCACCCACCAATTGATATGACTCAAATTATTACACAAGTCATAAAAAAAATGAACATAATGAAAACTTTTAACACCTATCAAATGATGCAACTATAATGTCATTTGATTAATATGGCTAATCAACCTCTGATTATCCATCCTCAAGTTAATCCCAATTATATTCCTCCACCTCTCAAAGATGCTTTAGGCAATGTTATTCCTCAACCTATAATGAATAAAAAAATACTTTAAACTATTCAAAATAATGTTAGGGTGTGGAGCTAAAAGCTACACCTTAAGGCAAACAGGAGGGTTTCTAGCGTATGCAGTCATCGACATCGACAAGCCACACCGACGTCGGTCAGGGGACGCAGAAGGGAAACCGGCATCATCAGATGATCGGCCGGCGTCGGTCACCTCCAGGAGGGCAGGGACCAACGTCGATCACCTGTAACGGTCTAAACTACTGTTGACGAATAGTCAGTTAAGTGAATGCGGAGTTTACATGTTAAAGGCTTGTTCGAAGCCTTGAGCCACAAGTCTAATCAGTGTATGCATGAGATCTATATAATAGACTCATGGGCTGTATTGTTAAGTGGAGAATTTGGAGAAGAGCTATGTGAAGCTTGGAGAGTTCTTCCCATGGTGGAATCAAGTAGGATTCCCCATGCAGGTATAAGTAAGATCAGGTTTGATATGCAGGGATGTGTGGATGCAAGGGTCAGAAAGGAGATCAGTGGGGTAGCTAGATCCAAGGTGACAGCAATACATCAGCAGGATCATGGAGAGATCTACTTGGAGTATAGTTGTGTACTCGATTGTACAGATGTGCAATGAGGTGAAAAACAACTTGTGTTAGCTGTGTGTTGTGACCTATGAGAGAAGATTACTCTGGAGGGAAGTTTACTGTAAGCCCACGAAGTGGAAGAAAGAGTCCCACCTCTTTGTTGTAAATTCCTTTTGTGTTGCCTCTCATATTCTATGCGCTTTCTCATTGATAGTTATTTATTCTTCTAGATTCTGCATGTTTAAGTTGCTTATACAATGGTAATCATGTGTGCTCTTAAATCTGACAAGTTGTGTCAGAGCTTTGGGGAGTTTTGGTCCCATCAGTTGGTATCAGAGCGAGGTTGGACGTTCTCAGAGTGAGTTTGACTAATAGATGTCCCAGATCTGTTAAGTGTTTGTTGATTATAGGTTACTCACAGGGGTTGCTGTTTGAGTGGGAGTATAGCAAGGCAAAAGATGGTACAATGAGAATGAAGAAAATCAGGCACATGATTATCACCATAAGGAGTGTGGTGGGTTGTCTTCAAGTTGGAGCTTGAAGAGGAATACAAGCCAGGATGCAGATTGGACAGAGTACTGGTTTTGGGTACAGGTGCATCTCTTTATCTCCAAGTGGGAGATTGTTAGGGTGTGGAGCTAAAAGCTACACCTTAAGGCAAATAAGAGGGTTTCTAGCGTATGCAGTCACCGGCGTCGGCAGGCCACACCGACATCGGTTAGGGGATGCAGAAGGGAAACTGGCATCGGCAGATGATCGGCCGGCGTCAATCACCTCCAAGAGGGTAGGGACTGACGTCGATCGCTTGTAGTGGTCTAAACTGCTGTTGATGAATAGTCAGTTAAGTGAATGCGGAGTTTGCATGTTAAATTCTTGTTCAAAGCCTTGAGCCGCAAGTCTAATCAGTGTATGCATGAGATCTATATAATAGACTCATGGGCTGTATTGTTAAGTGGAGAATTTGGAGAAGAGCTATGTGAAGCTTGGAGAGTTCTTCCCATGGTGGAATCAAGTAGGATTCCCCATGCAGGTATAAGTAAGATCAGGTTTGATATGTAGGGATGTGTGGATGCGAGGGTCAGAAAGGAGATCAACGGGGTAGCTAGATCCAAGGTGACAGCAATACATCAGTAAGATCATGGAGAGATCTACTTGGAGTACGGTTGTGTACTCGATTGTATAGATGTGCAATGAGGTGAACAACATCTTGTGTTAGCTGTGTGTTGTGACCTATGAGAGAAGATTACTCTGGAGGGAAGTTTACTGTAAGCCCACGAAGTGGAAGAAAGAGTCCCACCTCTTTGTTGTAAATTCCTTTGTAATGAGTTGAATACAATTGTGTGTTGCCTCTCATATTCTATGCGCTTTCTCATTGATAGTTATTTGTTCTTCTGGATTCTGCATGTTTAAGTTGCTTATACAATGGTAATCATGTGTGCTCTTGAATCTGACAAGTTGTGTCAGAGCTTTGGGGAGTTTCGGTCCCATCAAATAATCCTTTAAACCCCTTCATTGTGTCTATTGATATTGGTAACATATCTACAACTATCAAGTATGATGGAACTAAAGACCCTGCATCCTTTCTCAAAGCCTTTGACAATCTTTACAAAAAGTGGATCCAAACTAATACTTTCACCACAACTAAACTCATAGTCAAAACCTTCACTGGTGATGTATTAGAATGGTACAACCAAATTCCCCAACATTCAATTTGGAAACTTGAGGATTTAGTTAATCCTTTAGTTAAAGAGTTTCAACATAATGATATTCCCAAAAATTATCTTAGTCATTTCTTCAATGCTAAGCAATCTCCCACTGAATCAACTCATGATTTTATCAAATGGTGGAAATATTTGGCCCATAAATCCAATCATAACATGACTAATGATAATTTTTTCAAACTCTTTATCACTGATTTAACTCCTCTTCAATACATGGTTTGAAATTTTTCTCCCGAAACACTTAATGAAGCTCTTGACCAAGCTAAACATCAAGAATTTCTCATGAAGCAATTTGAACCAAATCCTAAATTGCTTAAAGGATTTTTTAAAACATATACTAATGCTATCACTAGAAATACTCTACAAACCAAACTAGGAGTTTCCAAAGCTGACATTCCTTCATCTTCTCACACACCACTCACTGTACAATAAATGAAACAATTTGTACCACACTCTAAACCTTTTAATTATTATAATAATACCCCTAAGTAGTATGAGCCTAATTAATTTTATTGGTTCCAAACCAACATTGGCCACTCCCATGAACCTTATAGAGGTTTCACTAATTTTTTTGTCTCCTATATTCTTGGTGATTACTTTAATCATGAAGCCATGATTAATCTTCATCGTCAAGAGTATAACATTGCTTCTCAAAAATGACAAGTTTCCAAAACTTCTACCTTGAATAAACAAAAATATTTTTCCATAGCTAATGATAAACAAACTACCAAGGATGTTTGTGTTAATGATGCTAACTATGACTAATATTACAACAATTCTCAATATGTTAACACCACTAAGGTCAATTATCTTTACAAATCGGTTCACAAATATACTATCACTAAACTTAAGAAACCATATTTGGAAGAAAAACATATTAAAGATACTACAACCATAAATCTACCTTTAGAAGCCCATGGAAAATCATCTCCTCCTTCTAACCCCAAAAACTTCCATTCCTTCATAATCTACCTTACCTCATAAACATCATGTTGGTTATTCTTCTACATCTCATTAGAACTTTCTTGAAAAACTAAACTCTATGCATTTCAAGATTCCACTTATGGAGTTAGTTCATACTTCCCTTTATCATTATAAGTTATTTATGCAATAATTACAAGAAATTTAAGATCCATATTATATGGATGAAGAACTACCTTATATTTAACCTCAAACTACCAATGTGCATACCATTGAATCTATCTATCCTTTTTCTAAGACTTCTATAAAATTTCTTGAAGAAGACATAATCAATGATGAAATTACTTTTGGTGTTGATGATCCACCACTATTCATTAAAATAGCCATTAATACTACCCTTATTTGTAAATTTCTAGTTAACAAAGGCTCTAATATTAATGTGACATCTTTATGGCTTATCCAAAAAATTGGTTATAACAAGGATCATCTCAAGAAAACCCACCTCACCTATCATGGATTTGATAAGACTAATCAAAATCCACTTGGTTATATTTGGATTCCCCTAAAAATTAGACCTAAGACCATTCAAACTAAAATTATGGTCCTTTATTTACCCTTATCTTATAACATACTCCTTGGTCACCCATGGACTCATAGAATGATGAACATTTATTTTCCTAGAAGATAATGCATTAAATTCTTACATAATGGCAAAAGATATAAGCATGAGGTTGATCCCAACCCTTGGAGTATTCAACTCCCTTATCCAAAATCTCAATATCATATTCCTACCATTCCTAAGATCAATAGTTCTCTTTTACCTAAGTTGATCAATATCAATCCTGATTTATAAGTCACTCTTGCTGATTTATATGATGATGAACCTAATGATTTGTAACATACTTAAAATATTACTAAGCTACCTCCCTAAATTTTAGAGTGAATTCCTCCTTATTTATTACCTCAAGACCATACTATTCCCCTCATTGATGAGATCACTAATTTTCCCCGTCTATATAATGCTTAAGAGCCTTCTTTACCAGAAGATGCCTTCACTTGTAATGATTATGGAGTGGCCAAATTATTTCAAGATCCTCTCATCATGTCTCCACGTACATTCAATATTATTGGGATTTCACCTCCTGAAACTCCCTCTGAATCTCAAGAATGTGCAATTTCTCAAACATATGATGATAATTACACAATGGGCCAAGTTTAATATCAAGACTTGGATGTTCAACATTATCATTAAACCTTATATCAAATACATGATTTTAATCAAGATTTCATACCATTTCTATATATCATGAATTATATCTTGAAGGTCATGTGCCTCCTACTAATTATCTACTTATTGATACTCCTTGGGTGGTAGAAAATATCATACCTTCTAAACCTATAGAGGTTCCTACATCTCCTCTAGTACCTATATATCTTATCATTACATCTAATTGTTCCCATATCAAAGAAACTAATGACACACCAATCCCATCCAATCCATCTACTTCTCCTACTCCCAATAGTACATTAGATACCAAGGTCACTGATGTCTATTAGATACATTCTGAATATGATCACCATGATGATAAAATTCTAGATCTCAAATTAAATGTTGAGTATTATGGTCCTCTTCCCACCTTTCCTAGTGATGAAGCTATCCTTGAAATATTTCATGCTCGATAACCTCAACTTCCTTGGAAACATAAAAAACTTGGGAATTTCAAAACCAAAGATCCTTGTTTCAATAATTTCATTGCTAGAATTGATCCTAAAGATAAAATAGTTTATTCTTTATCTAATACACCATACCACTTCCAAGATGGCAATGTTATGCTTATCAAAGAAATTAATCACATTGAATATGGTAGTCCATCATACCCTCAACCAATTACATTTTCTCACAAACTCTCACCTATGAAACATGATAACTTTAGCTTATTTTTTGATGAATATCATGAGATTTTTACCTAGTACTATGAAGACATGCTTGGTATTGACCCTAACATTATGGTGAACAACATCATCTCTTATATTGATGCCAAACCTGTGTATCAAAATTAATGGAAATTTATGACCAAGGTTTCCAATTTATGTCACAAGGAAATCATCAAACTTTTTGATGATAAATTTATAAAACTAGTGGACTACTCTAAATGGGTTTATAACATAGTTCCCATTTGGACAAAGTTCACTATGGTCATTCACATCTACTTTTCTTTTCATAATCTTACTTGTCCTAAAGATAATTCCCCTTTACCTTCAATAGATGCCATTGTCATTTCCACAACTGGTTATGAAATGTTATCTTTTATGGATGGGTTCTTAGGTTACAATAAGATTCACATCACCCCTAAAGACCAACATAAGACCACTTTCACCATGGAATGGGGCACATATTACTATGTTAAAATTCCCTCCAGCTTTAAAAATGCTAGAGCCACTTATCAATGAATAATGAGTCATATCATGATCATATCCATAAAATTATAGAAACCTATGTGGATGATCTCATTACTAAGTCTAAAATTTACAAGACTCATCTTTCTAATTTTACCATCATCTTTGATTATCTCCTCAAATATCAATTTAGATTAAATATTTACAAATGTGTCTTTGGTGTCACATTTGGAAAACTATTAGGATGCCTAGTTTCTCTCTATGGTATCGACATTGACCCTGCTAAGTGTTGACGCTGGAAAGTGCACCCTGCGACAGGAAAGTGGATTCCTGCCCTCTCCCCGCAACATGGAAACCCCTCTCTCACCTGTGGGACAATGAAGCAGGAGAGGAGAGTCTCTAGATATGGGCTAGTTCCCTCTGATGTATCTTGTTTGTTTCAGGTAGCGCAAAAATATAGGTATATAGCTATATACTGGGGGGATGAAAAGAGATAGAGAAAAAGCATGAAAATAAACAGCCTACTCTTAAAGAGGTGATACACCAAAATAAAGGGGTGACCTTCCACATCCACACTCAAGATCAGGGAAAAACATACATACACTTAGATCTGGCAGAAAAGACCAGGTCTCTGGGATGACAGGGAGGTTCTTATGGAAAGCACAAGAAATAGGGAGTCACCAAGGTGCTAAGAAATACACACTGTAAGTGACCTCACCTATTTTATACCTCCAAAATAGAACTCTACTCCTGGCAGCAGCAGACAGTGGCACTTTGTAGATCGCAAGTTTGTTGGTGTTGAACATGTGAGAGCATCAAGAGACAATGACTAAACACAAATTAACATTCAATGCATACACAAAAAGATCCATCCAAATAGAGGTAAAACTATCTTTTATTGATTTAGGTGGAAAATTTGAGAGCAATGCTCTTTAAAAAAGTCAGGAAGGATCCTGATAAATGAACAAGTCTGTATATTTATATCAGAAGAGCCAAGAGAAGTTTCATTGGGAAGAGTGAAAAACACTGTAGCTGACATCACAATTCTACCAAGGCCATGCTTGTTGCCTCGTTTTGCATGCTGGTCTTCTCCTCCTGTGGCTGGGCGGGTTTTTTCTTGTGCACTGCAAGTGATTTTTGCTACCATCTGTTGTGGGCGGTGAATTTGCCGCCTGCTGCATGGACTGCATGTAGGAATTATGCCGACGTCGGCCGATAAGCTGCCGATGGTGGTAGTTTCATTGATGTTGGCCGATATAAGCTACCGACGGTGGCAGTTTTGCCGACGTCGGCCGATCTCGACGGCCTTTTTCTTTCTTCTTTATGTTGTGGGCAGCGAATTTGCCACCCTCTGCATGTGTGTAGGTGGTCTCCTTTTACCCTCCCATGTTTTGGGCGGTGATTTTGCCACCCTCTGCATTTTGTCTGCCCTCTTTTTTGCCTAAGTGTTAAACGCTCCATTTTTTCCCTCTCTTCTTCTGTGGACGTTTGAAGACTCTGCCTTTTGCTATCGTGAACGTCAACAAATGAGGCCGATGAACCAATGCTCTGAAGTGGAGCTATCAAAACTTAAAGGTGGACCTCGCAACCTGAAATGACTGGTCGTACAATGCAGGTGTAGGAGGTGACTGAGATTTTGCCTGAGGGGCAAAATTGGGTCAACACTAAGATTAGTGACATCATCAACATGCCTATTCCAACTGTTAGTATTCCTAGTTTCTCTCTATGGTATCAACATTAGCCCTACTAAGATTAGTGCCATCATTAACATGCCTATTCCTTAGTCTAGTCTAGACATTCACACTTATCTTAGCCAACTTGGGGTAATTTGATGATTCATCCCCAAAATGGCCTACCATATACACTTTGTTAATTATCTTATTAATAAAGGTAATTCCTTAGAATGGATAGATCCTTATCAAAAAGCCTTTGAAAACATGAAAGTATCATTACTTCACCTACCTACACTTTATCTTCCTTTAAATGATTAAACTTTGATTATATACACTTCTTCCACACCCATATTAGTTAGGGAAATGCTTTCCCAACAAGATGATACTAGAAGAGAGTATGCCATTTATTATATAATCCAAGGCCTCATAGATTATGAGAAATGTTATACAAAATTTGAACGTGATTGCCTTACCATATATTTCATCACTAAAAAGCTTTGACACTATATGCTATACCAGACCACTTATGTCATCATTCATTCCAAACCCATTCATCACTTATCCTCCAAAGCCTTTCTTCTTAGAGATAGAATTGGCAAGTGGATGGTCCTCCTTATATAATTTGATCTTTGCATTGTAACTCAAAAAATTGTCAAAGGATAGATCATAGATGATCAAATTTCCACAACTCTTGTGCTCACTACTAATCACCTTCAATATAGTATTTTAGATGATAAGATTATATATATTGAAGGTATAAATCAAGACATATCACTTAAATATTATTTCCATAACTTCACTGCTAATCTGGGAGCAAGTAATCTTGATGAATCTGCTATCCTCCTTAATACTACTAAGCCAAAAGTAGTTATCAAATAATTTCCTAAAATTAATGTCAATTTACATGAGGATACTTGGACCCTTCACTTTGATGGTGATAAATACCTTAAAGGAGTTGGGGAAAGTTTCATTCTTACAAGTCCTCTTTGAAAAGTCATCCCTTTAAATTTATGCTTAACATTTGATGTCACTTATAATATGGTAGAATATAAATCTCTAATCTTAGGCATGAAATCTGATCTTGATTTAGATATCCAATACCTACATGATTCTCAACTTGTTTACTACCAAATCAATGGTATTACCACTATAAAGAGAGAATATCATTTCTTATCATCAAATTACAACTACTCTTTCCAAAGACTTCATTTCTTTCATCATCGAGCATATCCCTTGAGATCAAAATTATATCATTGATTCCCTTGCTTCTTCAACATCTTTTTTCATCCACACCATGTTGTTCTCGATCCCACTTTTATTATACAAATAATAAAATATATGTCTTCTACTCAACCATGAGATTCACTTATCTACCACATCAAGGTTGTCACCATTCAACAAAGGCCATGATATAAATACATCATTCAATTTCTGGAACACCAAACTTATCCTCCCAACTTAGACTCCTATGAAAAGAATCACATTCATAAATAAGAATTTTAGTATATATTTTGATGTAACATCCTTTATTATGATAATGATGAAGGTACCTTGATCCACTATATGCATGTTGAGGTTCCTCCTCTTCTTGAACAAGAACATGGGGGAATTTATGGTGGCCACTACAACAAATATGCTACAACCTAGAAATGCCTGTGTGTGATACTTTTGCCCTGCTCTTGAAAAATATGCCATAAAATTTTATAAAAAGTGTACTCCTTACCAAATTCATGATGATATAATTCATTCACCTTAATCCGAGCTTCAAACTATTGAATCTTCTTGGCCATTCTCCATGTGGGGATTAGTTCTCATCAACAAACTACCTTGATCTCAAGATGGGCATGTCTTTATAATCAAAATCATAAAATACTTTGCCAAATGGGTTAAATTTATGTCCCTAGTTAATGTTACAAGTACCACCATCTACAAATTTATTCTTAATCAAATCATTTACCACTTTAGTGTTCCACATACTATCATTTTAGACAATGGTGGTAATTTCAAAAATAAGGATGTCAAACAGCTTCGTGCTAGATTTAAAATCAATCACAAATTTTCCACACCTTATCATCCACAATGTAATGGCCAAGTTAAGGCTGAAAATAAAATTCTTAATAAAATTATTCAAAATATAATTCATGAAACCCACATGGATTGACACATTTATCTCTATCTTACTCTTTGGACCTATCACATTAACATACATACTACCACTAGAGTAACACTATTCTCTCTAGTCTATGGTTCTAAATAGATATTCCCATTGGAATTGGAGATTCCCTCTCTTCATATATCTCTTAATGGTATCATAATTGATTAATAACTATGTGAATCTTTCCTTACATTGATCTCCTTGATGAATTTTGTCTTTCTGCTTTGCACCACAATCACTAATACAAGGCCCGTATTGATAACTAACATAACAAACATATTAAAGTTCACACATTTAATGTTGGTGAGCTTGTCCTTAAATTAGACTACACTCATGAAAAATAAGGTAAATATACCCAAAAATAGTGGGGTCCCTATTTAGTCAAAGATATTCTTGATCCAAGTGCATATTGCCTTCAAACCAATGAAGACCATGTTTTCAAAGAGCCCACCAACACACAATTCCTCAAGAAGTATTTTGATTAATCCTTCCCTTATTTTTATGATTTATATATGCTATCTATCTAATATTTTTTTTAGGTTATTTACATGTGTCTCACCCACTATAGCCATTCTCCTCTTTAACAAACCTTAGTCATTATTTTTTGGTCTTTTGGTTTTGCTTTTTCTCATGAGTTGCATTGTAAAACCAAGGATAGGACCTAGTATTCCTCATGATATACTATATTCTTCCTTATTTTCATACTTTTCTAACACTTTTTGACACCCCTTGAGTTTTTATTTTGTGATTTGCAATGTAAGACCATGGATAGGACCTGACCTTTCTCACAAATACCATCTTTTTCTGTATCCCATTTATTTTTCACATACGTTTTATCACCTTCATGTGTTTCTCTTTTATGAGTTACAATGTAATACCATGGATAGGACCTGACCTTCCTCATAAAATTACTATCTTGTCATTCCTTTTCTATAATGTATTATTGATCCTTGTTCTCAACTTTAGCTTTTAATTCTTTTGATAGATGGAATTTGCAAATAATCTATGTTAGCATGTTTTTACTCCATTTACCTCATTATTATGATAAGGAATAACACTTTTCTATCATTGTATCCCTTTTTCTCCCTTTTTCACATTTTTTTGAGTTAAATTAATTCAAATTGTTTCATGTTTCACTCCTCTTAATTTCCTTTCCTTTCCATCCACATTGGATAAAATAAGGACAAAGTCAAGATATCAATTTTATTTCACCTAATTTTACAAGACTCTTAGACACCATGCTCTCTAAAGTTATTTTTATAATCAACCAAGTACCAAGTATTCAAATTAAAGTCATCTTGAATGACCATGTTTGGTTTTCCAAATCTTTATGGAGGAGGAATAGAAAAAATCCATCAAGAAAGTTAAAAGCCAAATCATTTGAAAGAAAAGGAAATGATATAAAAAGGCAACATACCAATCTCAAAAGTCAAAATCACACCAAAATATGTGATTACATACACATATCCTATCTCCAATAAAAGTTCAAACTCCACATTTGGACTCACAATAGAGATGAGGTCCATTGGGGTGTGGTAGGCCAGTAGATTAGAATAAGAGAATTCAATAAACCCTATATTTATACCTACTTTTGCATGCAATTACCTAATATTTTTAGTAGACAAATGATTCTATAATGGGTCCTAAGGAATGAGGAACACATTGTGAGAAGGTAGGTCCATTTTAATTTTCATGCATATAGCCTTCATGGGATGATCTACATACTTAATTTGTTGACCTAGGACTTGTGTGGCTAAGAGAAGTTATTTAGAGTCCTTAAGGTCAAAAGTTCTCTTATTTTGACAAACCTAATTTGAGTATCTTGAATTTGATAAAGAGTCTCTCTACCTTGGTTTTTTTCCTTCATTCTCCCCTCCACCCATTTCATTTCTCCCATTGATAGGTAAATTGTGATTCCAAAACTATTTTCCCTTCTTCTATACCTCCTTCACATCTTAAAAACATTCTAGTACTACTTTGTTTTAATTTTATCTATCCTTAGAATAAAACAATATTCTTGAGTAACTATGAATTAATTTATTTACACAATGGATTTACATTTATAGATATGCCTAATTTATTTTTCCATTCTCCATTGTTGTACCACCCTTTTTGTGGACACTTGAGTTTGTTTCTACTTTCATGTACTTTTTCTATTATTGAGTGAGGTAGGCTTGTTACTTATGACTCATTAATATTGTTTTCCTTTTTTATACACTTTTTTCCATTATTGAGTGAGGTTTTATTTTTTACTTCTCACTCATCAATGTTGTTTTACCATTTTTTCTTGCCTATCTTTGTTTAAGTAAGGATTTTTACTACTTTTAAATTGATGTTTGATTACCATCCTTTTTGACATGTATCCTTCATTTGACTTGGTGAGTTTGCCTTTCTTACTTAAGGTTTACTTTTTTGAATTTTTTTGTATTTAGTAGCCTTGGATTTTTGGTTACCTAATTTACTCTAAATTTTGACTTGGTCATTTGGTTTAGCATATCACTTATCACCCTAGCTTGTAAAATTTCCAAGTACATCCTATCCACATAGTACCATTTATCTTGGATTTCCTACATTTATTTATTTTTACTCTTTAGTTTTTAATTCTTGGGTTTGTCTAAAGAAGTCATTACACCCTACATAAAAAAAACTAAAAACATAATAGATAACCATATAATGATAAAGGTAATTCAAGTTATGCATCACATTTAATTTTTCATTTATTATCATTTCAGTCATTTACTTTCAATTATTTTTGATTTAAAATACTACAACTTTTTTAGCCTCAATGTTGTGTATTACTATGCTATTTTCTTGAAGCACCATTCCTTATTGAACCTAAGTGACATGTGGTGATATTCGAGTGGGGCATATGTACACACATACTATTTTAAAACTTTTATCAAATATTGATGCTTTTTATCTTTTAGGAACCCATCAAGACTCAATCTCTTTGAGTGCATGCCTTAAGGGATGCACTAGGAAAGGGTTGGGTAGACCATTAGTGATTGATAGGATTATTATCCCTTTTTCCATTTATTACCAATCTAACCAGCTCTTAAAACCATTCCCTAAGATATTACTCATATTTTTCACACTCCTCTAATCATTTCCCACCTTCAGTCCCTCTTTTCCTCACCTTAAACCCCTTTTGACTATTTACAGTACTAGGTCGACCAGGTCGACCCTATAATCTTGTGGGTGAAATTCATTCAGGGTCTAAGTTAGCTCTTGGCCAACCTAGCCCATGACCTAGTGAATTTTTGTCCATAATAGTACTATGTCAACTAGGTCGACCCTATCGGCCAAAACTTTAAGAAGGGCTTAGGGTTAAATCTGTACACACACACACACACACACATATATATACATATACATATACATATACATATACATATACATATACATATACATATACATATACATATACATATACATATATAAGTTCATTTTTTCATTATTTACCAATAAACAAGAGTTATTATTCACTTGTGCTTCTTTATAATATGATCTTTCACCATTCTACTTGAGAGGTCTTAGCTTAGGGTTTCTACTTAGATAATCTAGTCTTGTGGAGATGTCTTGAATGCTTTGGAATTTTTTAGTGATCCTTATAAACTAAAAAAACCTCTTGTGAAGCCCCTTTGGCTAAGGGAGAGATTGAGTCTCAACAAGTTTGTATTTTAGGTTAGTATTCTCTAACTTTGCTCCTCTCTTTAGTAGATAGAAGTAGCATAAGTATTAGATTCAAATAATATTACTCTTCTTATCCATGAATTAGGTTCTTAATCATGCATAGATTAATTTATATTCTTCTATGCATGTTTATTTTTTTACTAACCTCCATATTGTACCACAAGCTTTGGTGAGCACTAGATTTGATTTTTTTTCTTTACTTGTTATTAGTTTAGTGAATATGAAAACATAGGGATTAGTTACGGTTATTTCATGATTATTCTTAACTTGAGGATTTATAACCCTCCATATTATTTTTTATTGTGATAAAATATCCCCTAATTGGGTCTAGAGGATCCTCATATTGGTCATATTCCTAATTATCTAATGTATTGCCAATCAGTAGTGTATGTAATATCTATCTTCTCTAAGCTAAGATTGATTTATAGACATGATGAATTTATGATTAAATAAAATATGTACCTAAAAAAACTAATGTTAAAAACATGGTGTCAAATGGGGAAACTAATAGATTATTCATTTCTATATCCTTTGATTGTCAACCCTCACGTATATGGTAAGTAATGCACCAATTTCATGATTGCTAATTTTTGTGAGATTAATTTATATAACATGAAAATTTTCACATCTCTTGGATATGACAATGGACACTTGAATAAACTTAATTAATTTTTATTATGTATCAAATCCATTGAGTTTCCAACATCACTTGATTCCAAATCATGTTTCGTTACATTCCATGTTAGCCTTAATTTGGCACAATAAAATACAATACTAGGAGGATCATGGATAAATAAATGGGGAAAAAACTTGATACAACTCATGATTATATTAAATTTGAGTTCCAAGGTAATAATATTTGTGTTTAAAAATATGGATCATTTTCATATCAATAAAATAAAGTAGAAACTTTTTTTCCAACTAGTACTCAAGTAGTGATATCTAGTTCTTCTATGATCACAAATAAGGGGAATGATAATAATAAAAATATGATTGGAATGACACATATAAATTATAGGAGGGATATAATTATTACATATATGATAAAATACCTACATGTGAGCATCCCATTGATGGGATCATTGGTTAACATATTCGAAAATTAAAAAAAAAATTACCTGTGTGACATGCCTTTGCTAGTTAAATGATTAATTTATGTTGTTTATAATATACATGGTAGATTAATATTTATTATCTATGCACATTATTTTCATAGTATAGATGAGTTGGATGCAATATACATAGGTTATACATGACATGGACATTAAGATGTATGGCATTATTTATACCCAGAGGATACCTTTCTATATTTGGGGCATGTATACAATGGGGGCATATTGGTAAAATTTACCTATTATATGTTTGTATGACCATTAAATTGATCATATTATACTAATTATAATTATTACACATGATTTATCTTTTTTATATTATTTGGAGTGCTATATTAGATGGACAATGTGTTTTGTTATGTGTGATATGACATGAATTGATTGTGTATACTATCATTGGTTGTTATATGAATGTTTAATGTTGATGAATATTACATGGTGTGATACTTTATTATATATTAAATTATGCGATTATTTATATGCATGAAATTATGTGTTACATTGTGTGACATTATGTTCTTTTATATGTGGTCATTAATTACTATTAAATTATGAGATCATTGATGTGTATGACATTCAGTGATATATTGGATGATGTTTTAAGTGAATAAATAATGTGTTGTTAAATAATTTATCAATTGTGTTAAGGATCCTCTATTTTGTCTCATTTCCATGTTCTCTATGTCTAGCTAGACAATGCCTTGCCTTAAGTGCTTATGTGATTTATGACCATGAGATTATGTGTATATATACATTAATACTGAGCTATGGTACCATGATTAATATCACACATTATTTTACTTCTATTCAATTCCATGATTCATACCAAGCATTATATGCATGGATTACTAATGTTTTTTTATATTTGTGATGATTAATATTGTACTAGCTATTTTTACATGTATAATTTATATATCTATTTGACATGACACTTTTATGCCTTAGAAAAATTGTTTCATATCTATATGAATGCTATCCATATTTATATGACAACATAATATAATTATGTTAGCACATATGAATTATATGCTTACATCTATACAAAATGATGTGTATAACTATTTTATTTTGAGTTGAGTGATTCATAGTCTACCTCCCTCACCTAAAAAAGGGATAATACTAGTGGAATTATCATAGAGATCAAGGCCTTAATAGAAAAACATTCTATATTTTGGGTCAAATTACATGATTTAGAGGAGATAAATTGGGACATATTATGATACATATTTAGGTAAATCATGATATATATTGGGATAGATTATGATTTAGATTGGGATAAATTGATAGATTTACACATATGTAGGACATATGTGGGAACATTTATAGAATTATGAGTAATATGTGATAAATTTTATGATATGATATGATATGCTATATGGGTCAGATTTAGCATGATTATTAGAGCACAGGGTCATTTTATCATATTGATTCAAATTATTATATTGGATATAGTGACATAGAAATTTATGGCATTATATATCACATTGAGGTAAAAATGGATCATATTTTGGGGAATGAATGTTGTTCATGAATTAAATTTAATATTGTTATGGTGGTAACAAAGGTAAATACTTAAGCACTTTGAATCTAAAAATCCATCTATATTAGTTGATATAAATTTTTTATATTTACATATAAACTTCATACGAGGTTCTATATTTTACATATGAGCATGGTACATGGCTCTAATTAGCATTTGAACTTGGTATAGGTTCCACAAAAATAGTTATATTGATATTTTAATTAATGTAATTAGGGTATATGATTCTTAACTAATAACACTTATCAATATCTAATGAGGGTTGAGGCATATGTATTATCAACCTATGGTTTTAATAAGTAGCATCTCCTTAGGGGCATAATCAACACCTAAAATAAGTTTAAAAGGTAGCTTCATTTGCATACCCATATTTGTATTTATTATTTTAAAATATTTCAATGATTTAGATTGATTCAAATTTTATATCATGATTAGATGTTTATATATACATGTTTCATTATAGGTCTTATATGGAGCATGTTATATATTCAATGTATACATGAAGACACTAAATTTGGTTGTACTAAGGTACCAAATTTATTAATTTATCCTTTTAATCTAGAATTTTCAATATTAAAATCAAAGGGGGGAGTTTTTATACCATAAATTTGGTATTAGACACTTTAAAATTCTAGTTTTGACCTATCCTTAACATACATGACTTGTGCATACACATATGAATCTTATTCACATTATATTCTAGACATTCTTATATCTATGGAATTGGCCTTCCTAATTTGTCATAATTCATATAAAGGATCTCCCTAATCTATATATAAATGGTATATCATCCTAAATAGATTATTTCCATATTGTAAATCACTATTTTCTCTATTTTGGATAATACTAACAATAGTTAGATGATTCTAGTTACTGGTAATGTTTGCCTTCATTGAAAACATACAAGGTTCTCTAAGAGGATATTTTTAAAATTCAAACCCTTCCTTGGGTCTACCCACAAATTTCACATATTTATTATAGAGAGAAATACCCAAATATTCTTCTATATATACACATCAAGCCTAAGGATATTCCTATCTAGATCTCACTTGGAAAACTACTTACACATTGAGGAATACATCTACACATCCTTAAGGAACTATCCTAAAACATATAAATGTATATATATAAAAAAATTCACTCATATAAGTATAAACAAATAAAGCAATGTAAAATTTCATATTGTCAAGTCTCAAAATCCAAAAAAGTTTTATTGCATTCTAGCAGATCATTATTGAACACACTTGGAGAATTGCATGTGATTTGGGCCCTCTTCAGAGTATTAGATTATAGGCATCGATCAACCAATAAGTTTGGTGTGGTTGGGACCATAAAACCTATCTTTCTATTTTTAAATAAGAAAATCAAGTATCAAAATTGGATCTAGGGTTTTAAGTTGAATAAATACTAATCTAAATCTATGCCTAAGACCTTAAAATATAAAATTATACATAAAACATTTAAAATTAAATGTAAAACATATAAATTGATAGGAAAAATGATATATGGAAGAACATACTAGAAAAAAATAGAAGATATTTCTAGTAGATAACAAACATATCTAATTACAAAAGGTCTATGTGCATTACTAACAATATCCTAATAGATTATGACAATGAATTATGAGCTGAAAGACCACATATCCATTTTAATTTGTACTAAGTGATTATGTGTATAAAATGATCATGAAAAACCAATTAAAAATGTATTAACCTATCTTTTTTTATTTCTATAAACAATAATAATAATCTCAATCTCTATTTTTACATTTAAATATGCATAATTTGTCATATCTTGTAAAATCTAAATATAGATAGTTTTTTAGATCACCAAAATGAAAAAAAAATTAAAATAGTTGTATATCAACTATCTATAATAATGGTTATACAAAAATGAGTGGGAAGCAATCCACTTGGATAAATATGTTGTGAAAATCTTTTATTCTGATGATCTAATTCTAATTATAGAGACAACCCAAGACTTAAGAGATAACTTATAGGCCTTCAAACTCCTTTTTAAAGAGGTAAGGATATAGGTGAAAATTAGAAAAACTAAAATTTTAATATTCTCACTAAAAATAAATAATATATTTTTGACTTCCAATTTGAAGGAGAGTCTCTTTTAGTGGTATACTTGTACAAGTATATTAGTCTACGATTTCACAACAAATTAAACTAGGATACACATGTTTTATATTATTAGTGCACTAGGGTAAATAGATTTAATATATAACAATAAAATGATTACATCAAGGGATAAAAAAATAAATAAAGTCTAATAATATAACTCAAATAATCATCATGGCTAAATAATAGTTAAAAACATACACTAAACAATTGAATAATGAACTAATCAAGATATTAAAAGTAATGAAATAAATACACCTGGGCAAAGTCTTAAGATTATAATAATATAAAAATAGTTTGGAAGCAATATCTCATCTTTGTGTGAAATTTTAAAATTTAATTGTCAAAGAACATATTTATCACTTTATAAATTTCTACCAAATATTCCCATGGTGGATTCAACCACTAAATATTCCCATGTGTTGTTCCCATCAAATATGTATAGCTACACCAAATATTTATTATGATCTATTTATGATTTAGAATTTTCTTATATAGGTACAATATCTTATGTCATTCATTCCTATGTCTTCACCTTCCTATCTTCATGGGTAGATGGTATGATTTTATGTCTTGTTCAAACCTAGTTTTTCATAAACACATAATGAATAAAAAATCAATAAGTTATAGGTTAGTAAACCATAAGGGGGTTGTAAATATATGTATTAAATTATAGAATTAGACTCAATATGATTATTTGTGTATTGTAAATGGAATATTTAGCAAATGGTTTACTTATTCTTCCCTATATGTGTGATGCACCTACATGAAAGTTTTTCTAAACCCTATTTTGGTACAAGTGGATGATGTTATAATAACTTAAATAATATTAAATTATCAAAGTGTAATAATCCTTCACAAGTGTAGAAATAAATGTGGTAATGAAGGATATAACTTGAAGGTTGGACATAATTAGCCTATTTTATCATTAATTGGATGATAATTGATCTATTTGAAAAATGACTTGGGATGAATTAGTATATATAGGATATCTAGGACATACCATACACTAAATCCAACCATGGAAAAAATTAATGTGTGAAATCAAAGACACAAAAAATAAGGACAAGGTGGAAGGACCCCTAAAAATACACAAGATAGATTTGACATGTTTCTAAATATGTACAGGGGATATTTGACAATCTTTAACCATCAATTTTTTCCTCAAAGAGATAAATGTCCAAAATTAGGGCAAGAAACTCAAAATATAAATAAATAAGGCTTAAAATCTAAAATGGATGTATGATGAAGACATATAAATGGTTCAAACGCTGGAGAGAGAGAAAGTATTGTGGAGTAGGAAATGTCTTAAAAACATCAAAATATACACAAATGCAAATTATAAAAAAATTGACAAAATAAATAATGAAAATGGGTCTTGTACCAAAATTAGGTGTCTAGATAATGTCCCTACTTTTATGTACATATTTGAGTGACTATATGGATTTGTAAAAGTATAAAAATTATAAATTAAAGTATGTACCTTGATTTAACTAGGGAAGGATATATGAATCAAATGATGCTTTGGATAATCTCCATCAACACAAATTTATTTTATCTTGAAAATCAAAATAATTATAAATTATAATAATTAATAAATTTCATATCAATGTGATATATAATAAATTAAAAAACATGATTATAAAAATAAGAATAGGAATGACTATGCCTAGTGGTATTTGAACCATGCCTACAACTTGAAAACAAAAATCTGTTCCTATTATTATGAATAGAGCTTATAAAATAATTCCTAGACATAAATAACATTTCTTAGGGAGTTATTAATACTTAATCCACTTCTTGATCAAGGAATTAGATATTGAAGAGTTTTTTACTATCTTAATTCAGTCAAATTTTCTCAAATTCACTTAATTATTTTGATGAATATTAAAAAATATTTGCTAAATCTTTAAAATATTTTTTCAATCATGAAAATATTTTGTCAATATATAAAATATTTTCTTAATCTTGAAAATTATTTAAAAATCATATAAATCACATGTATGTAACCATCATAAAATATCATCATGTAATAACCTTGGAAAAAATGTATTAAATATATGTAACCATCACAAAATATCACCTTCTAAAGATAAATAAGAAGGTGCACATCCTCATATTAATATAAATAGATGAGGTAAAATAACATGAGCTAATGAGTGATATGTATGCATAATATATGTATAATAGTAATAAAATTAGAGGATATAGGTAAGGATATAATTTCCTAAAGTGGAAAATAAATATAAGGGCAAATGGTATGTGCACAATGTATAAAATGTGTCCCTAGTAGGGATAGATAAATAAATGAATAACAAACACAAGTAACATGCATCCATATGTGCATGGTAAAGACCATGACAATGTGGGAACCAAGAATAGTAAAACTATAAATATTAATGTGCATGGTAAATACAATGGCACCAAACATAGGACATATGACTCATAAAACATGATGACATGACATGACATGGCATGCCAACACAACATGACTTGACAACTAGAGGATCTTCTATGGAAAAGGACACAATAATACATTGATAAAGAACATTTTCAAACATACATAAGCTTACACATGTAAACAATTAAACATGTAGTGGTATGCAACATGTAACGTAACCAACATAAAACACATATATAATGATGTAATGTATATATACATAAAGAAAAATAAGATGTAGGTACTAGAAAGATGCGATATAATCAATGTAAAATACATCAATATGATAAATGGAAAGCAAAAAAAATATTACTAGAAAATATATTATATAAAGATGCCCCTAAGGTAGGACATATCACCAATGTGATCATGCCTTATTTTGTGAGAAATAAAGAAGCCACATACAATATAAATTTCCATAATCACATATAACTTGTATACCCTAAATCTCACCCACTCAAATAATTCCATGAGAAGCACATGTATAAATCATGAATGTGAAAAAGCTCTGTCATAGGTAGATAAACATGATCATGTATCCATTGATAAAGAAAATTTTGATTTTTCATATTTTTTAATATTTTTTCATTTTGTAAATTTATAAAAATTAGTATTAAAATAAGGTCAAGCATCATAGACAAGTGTTGGTGATATGTTTTATGTGCACTAATTTTAAGTTAACTTAGGTTAGCTTATTTATACTGTGTGCTTATCACAATTCACTAGGGTTATAACAAAATAAGTGATACTCATATAAATTCCACCACATCTCACATGTGAATATTTATGTGGCCAACACATTGCATGTGTCTCTTATATGGTCAAAAGTAAAATTGGACCATAGCTCTTGATTTTATTATACACAACTTTTATCTATTTGTAAATGGAGAGAAAGTGGATAAGTTAGTAATATATTTTTTCATTCGACTCTTTGGTAATATAATTTATTTATTGTATAATTAATTTTTTCTTGAATAAGTATTGTATGAATTATTTATTTGAGTGCATTCTAAGAATTATTATGGTCATTCACCATTTCTACATAGTATTAGAGCTTTTCTCCTTTATATGGTAGTTGCAGATTTATGATTTTTTTTATAATTTTCTATGTTCCCACACATTTATCTAGTCTCTTGCACATTTTTGAGCAAACCAAAAATTTGATTTTTCAAAAATACCATATGGGTATTTTTTGTTTGATCCAAAATTATAATTTGAGTGTTTTTCAATTTTTGGAAAAATCTAAAATTGTATGGTCACTTCCAATATTTTTCTTCAAAAGTTCATGAAAAATATGCATTTTTTGGCTTCAAGGATGTTTTTTTTTTTTTTTTTTTTTTTGAAGTTTTAGGCTACCATGAGGATATAGGAGTAGTAGTCTATACAACATATTTTTTCAAGTTTCAATGCCAACTCATTTTTTTTGGATTTTATGTTTTGAGATATTTTTAAAAAGTCCTAGTTTTCAAAAGTCTGACACTCTAGCCTCTTGGGGAATTTTATTGAAGTTTTAGTTGTGCATTTGAATGCTTGACACAATTTTGGTGCATTCTGCTTATTTATGTATTTTATATGTTATGCAACATTGGTGCATTGTGCATACTTCACAACCATTTTCAATAATGTGATAATCTTTTGTTCTTTCAACTGCAACAAAAACTTAGATTCCCATAAGAATACCCAATAAGGATATTTTATCCCCCATGCACCATTTTACCTCCTTGTTTTAAGCTAAAGATGTCCAAAGGCCATATATTTTGATCTAGGTAGTTTTGGAGGGTGTTTTTTCTAATCTTTTTATATTTCAAGATGTACTTAGTGGTGGGGTCCTTTTCGCATTTTGGTAGCATATTTTTCCCAAAAATTATAGTTTTACTAGAGGTTGCAAACTTTTATATTTTTTGAACCTTCAAATAACAATTTTTGGTCCGTGTGTTAGATCAACTTGCTATTTTTTAAGTGCATGATTTTTATTGCTATTCAAAATGGTTGCTTTTAATTAGTTTAATTTTGTATAAATATGGTTCTTTTAGTTATTTAAAAAAAATTAACCTATAAATCAGCTATAAAATTAACTATCTATAATGTGCTACCTTATTTTGGTAGATTATTTTTTGTTACATAAAAAGGATTTTGGGTGGGTCCATTTCTATAGTGGCCTTTATGTTAATTATTGTATTCATTAAAATTAAAAAAATAAACTTCCTAACTATAATCATTTTGGGAAAGGGTTTTTTTGAGTGTGTTCAAATTTTAATGTTTTTTTCTAATATTTTTTGACCCTTTATTATAATGGTTTCATGCCAAAGACCTCCACACCTTAGCACAAGAAAACAATAACCTAAAAACTAAAAATGACATGGGTTTATATGAAGTATGTAAACTTTATGACTACATGGTTAAAATTGTTGAAGAGAGTATAAAGCTAAAAACATAGAACTCCCTATTGCCCTCACTCATTTTTATAAAATATACACTCTTTCAATAATTATATGACATAGTTTCACATTTGAAACATAAATTTGACACTATGAAAACACATTCCATTTAACCTAGTACAAATTTTATCAATGATATAATTAACTTGATGCACCTATCATAACCCCCACTTCAGACCCATATATAATTTTTGTTGGACAAACTCATCTAAGAATCACACAATTGGTTTTGCCTCATTTTGATCTCCTCCATGGGTCATTATAATGAACTTATGGGAAATGGTAAATGATAATAGGGCATAATTTTCCCTATCTATCCAATTTTATGTATTTCTCTCCAAGGCTTTGGCTATAGAGAAGATATTTCTTCATCAGGTCCACTTCATGAAAACTCACATGTTTTCATTTGCTCCACTCTTCGTGAAGATATCAAATGACACAATTTATTTTTCAAAATTTCTCAATCATGAAGACCTTAGGTTTATTAATTTAAACATGAGAGTCTCAACACATCTTCATATGATTCTTTACATTCATAATTTATGCACATGCCACTAGATCACATGCATACATCCTCTTCTATGATCCATGTAGTTGTGTTAACCTTGTTAACAATCCTTGAATGGACTCTATTAGCATGGAAATCCACCATTTAGCTACATCATCTACACACTTTTCATACTACCTAGTAGTACACCCTTGTTTTGGAGAAACTTTATTTGGTAATGCTCCTTTGTTTTGGATAAAATCTCACATTAATGATGGCCTTTCTTTGATAGATAGGAAGTCTCCTTTTTTGGACCTATTTTGGTGTATTTAATATATCCTTATCTTATTTAGTGTTTTTGATGTATAATTTACTTGCAATAAATTATATTTTTTTCATGATATTTATGCAAGACCCATTTACGTATTCTTTAACACATTGACACTCAATCCATCTCCTTTTTGTGAGCCATTTATGGCATACCTAGCCTTTGTTATTCTTTGGTGTTGGATTAGTGGATTAAAATTACTCATATAGATATTTTTATCCACTAAAACCATTAAAAATTATGGGGTTTGTGTGTAGTGATACTACTTATTTAGTTAATATGTCCCTTACTTATCCTTTTCACATTACATATATTTTATATAGTTTATGGCATTTAGTTGGTGAAATATTTTGTAATTTTTACACTTGACAATCTTACCATCTAGCATCCCAAACATTTATTAGTTATTAAATGTTGAAGTAGTAGATTTGGATGAATCATGTAATTTTGAGTTTTCTACTATTCCACTCACTTGAATTTTATTTAGTGGTGGTTCTATTCTAGTGAATTTTATTATGATTGATCAACCATGTAATGATATTTCACTTATTCAACTTTATTTAGCGGTGTATCAAGTTGTAAACACTAAAATTTTGTATTTAACACTTAGAAATGTCAATCTAGACCTACACTTATCCTACATGACTTGTGCATCTCCAAAAAATCTCACTCATCATTATTTCAAACCTACATTATAGTTATGAGCCCCATCCATTATAAGTTTATATCAATCACATACATGAAATTCTCAATCTATGATAAATCAGTTAAATATATTATTCAAACATTTATAGAATATCACATTTGAATTTATATCTCCCAAATAGAAACATTAGAACCATATAAAAATGTCAATGTTATTAAATTTGATTGACATTACCATATTTTACCTTATAATGGAAACTTTTCAAAATCTAATCATTCCCATAGGTCAACCCATTCACCTAGTGTGTTAGTTGTATGGGAAATTAACCAATTGAGCCCATTTATTAAAAATCATAGCCAAGATTATTTATCAGTTGTAATTATCAAGAATATATCAATTATAATACTAAAAATTGAGAAAATATGCCCTATTCTTCCCAAATTATAAGTCAATCATTAGGAGTAGTCATCAGAAAATCCTAAAACACACCAAGCCAAGTCAAGTGCCAAAATTTTAAAGATCAAAGCCATATTTTTAGGTGTATTCATGTAGTGAAAGAGAAAAATTTCATATTCACACTAAGGGGAAGAAATATATGTGGCTTGAATTCCCTCTTTGGAGTATTGGATATGTAGGTAATGGTTAACCATCAATGAGGGTGATTGGGGTTAGCTCAATCCAATTAAGCTTCATCAATTTTGATAGGTTTTCATACTTATTAATCAGACCTAGGGTTTCAAGGAAAATAAATCTGAGTTTTAGAGTTGTGCATGTATTAATGGGTCATATATCACATATATAGAGACATATCAGACATGTGTATCACACTGTTTGGTTATAGAGTGACAAATATGCCCAAGACTATAACATAAGACTCAACCACTTACACACCGATGTTTCTATCTAGGCTTGATGGTACCAAACCTTTGGGAATAAATAATAAATTATAGATCTAGATGAATCATATGACTACTTTAATTTTGTTTCCATTATCAAAGCACAGTCATAGTCAATTAGTTGGATAATAAAGCTAAGTATATTGATCTCCTTAATACTTTCCAAAAATAGTAAATTGTATTATAAAATCAATGTAGATTAGTTACATTAATATTTATACTTGATATCAATTTATTAGAATCCAAATTAACCATTCTAGTTTATCCTATTGTGATTCATGTTAATCTAAAAATAGGGTAAATAAAATCCATCCAATGCATCACCAATGGTGGATAAACTCACCCAATGCATTGTTTAGTGGTAGATTAACCCACCTAGTGCATTTTATGTGATGGATTTAGACCATCTAGTGAAAATTTATTCAAAAAAAAATTACTACTTGTATGTTATACTACTTTTTGGGATGCATTACAACATATCTTAGCACCTCTAGTTACTTATGCTATTTTACTAGTTTTTTGAGACCCTCATGAGGTGTTTCAAATGTTTAGTGTTTATTATACATGGGTACCTCATTTATTCTTAGCCTTATTATTTTTTATAAGCCTACATGCATTTTAATTATTAGTTTTGGTATACATACCTTTCATCTATTTATAAATTGAGAGAAAGGGGGTATGCTAGTAATATATTTTTAAATGTGGCTCTTTGGAAATATAATTTATTTATTTATTATTGTATAAGTGGTTCATGCATTAATTGTGTGATTCCATTATAAGAAGTATCTTAGTTATTCATCATTTTTAACATAATAATAAACAAATCTTATTTAAATAAGATAGAAACCAATGGGCATAATAAAAATACATAGATAAGAAATCTAAGGGCTACAATCAAATAAAAAGAAGAAAAGGAAGATTCCAAATAACCAGAATATTTCCTAAAAAATCAATGCATGATAGGATAAAATATCTTGATATGTATGTTGTCATCATTTGGAAATATGTGCAAGTGTTTATAATGAGATAAAAAATCAAAGAGAAGGGCCTATTCAACAAAACAAATAGTGAAAACCAAGTGGATAGAATAATTTCAAGGCAAAATACAAGACACGTACCAAGGCATCAAGTTTAGAAGTAGAAATCATGTAATTAAATCAAGGGAGGAAGGTACATAAAATACATAACATATAGAAGAAATAATCTATGTAAATTAAGAAAACTATAGTACAATAATGATATATCAATGAAGAGTAAAAGATAGGCTTGTTGGTCTAAATTTGTGAGCTATGATAGAGACAAATATTTTAATCAAGCATAAAGGGAGATCAAAACACATGGGACACAAGGTCCCCTCATTTTTAGGATTCATTTGGTTGAATCCAAGGGTCAATAACTTTCCAATTTTTTAGTTAGGTGAGTAATGATAGTTAACCACTAAAAGTCCAATCCATTTCGTATTACTTAAGGATTATTACTAATGTTTGCTTAAGTCCTTTTACCTCCTCATTAAAATGGGTATCACACTATAATATAATGGGAAGGATATTCATCACAGAAATATATAAAAGATAGGGGAAGAGTAGGTAAGGAAATTAAGTGGTTCCTTGATTGAAATAAGATTATTAATGTTGAAAATTGAAACCCTGCCTAATCATAATTATACCATTGCATACTAGGTATAGCTACAAAAAAAACTAAATCAAAATAATATGTAGGATTATAAGGAATTAAATTAACATATTATATTGAATTTATATTAAATGAAAACATATGAAAGGCCTATAACTACTACACACAATGGATTGACACTTCAATTTAAATAAAATGGAAATTTAGAATTGATCAAATTAGCTATTGTAAAATTCAACTACATACCCATTAGTAAAGAATCACTATTATCTCTTATCAACATTAATTAATTATATTCCATATATAAATGGACATTATTAAATAAAAACTTCAAATTCAAACTAGACTGGTACCTATTTTAGTATTATTATAAAAGCATTTAAATGTTCCCTCCAGGTAGATAATCATAAGCAAAAACAAGATGAGAAGAAGATAGGATTAAAAATTTGTATAGTGTTTTTGTGCATAATATCTCCCTCTAAAACAAGAATGTAGACTACCTTATATATAAAAAAGAATATAACTTTTCTTTAAGTAGCACAAATCTCCCATCTCTTTTCATGATCACTGCTCTAGGTTGGTGAAACTATAATCAGTTAAAATTTCCCTTCATTCTAATGAAATCCAAATTATATTATGTATTTTATCCATGGTTGTGATACATGTTTAATTGAAATGACCCCATTTATTTTACCATTGGGACAATTATTCTTAATAACTCTATGTTTAACCCACCTATAAGAATATTCAGGTTAAGAAGTCACCAAATCACTCCATGTATCCTATTTTAACTACTCAAACCCCTCTAGAGCCACCTTGACTAATTATTTGGCTATTATTCCTATTTTAGGCCATTATAATGTTTTTATGGGCCATCAAAATTATCCTCATGTCCCTTAATCATCATCAATATCCATGTGTCCTACATTCTCTCTTTCATGATGAATCAAACAAATAATGTGTCCATTGGGTCCATTTTTTACTCATTTGTAATATCCTGGGTGTATTCCTTAGCTATATTAGCTTCTCCTCAGCTTATTAGTTCCAATTGTATGCTTTGATAGATCTAATATCAATTCTTCTTCTCTACTAGATTCAGGCTTGTAAGATGGTACCATATGGCATAATCACATTAACCTAGAGGATTAGGACTATAAAAATGATCTAAGACTATGGGTTAGTGGGATGATGCCACATGGTGCAAGCCCACTAACCTAAAAGCCTAGAGGGTATACAAGAAGACTTTAGATTATAGTTCATTAGGATGATTCCATGTGGCATAATCTTAGCTACTTGAAGGCTCAGAATTATTAACTTATGTCTTAGCTTTTAGGTCCTCAATTTATTGGGATAATGCCATATCACATTATCTTAGTAATGTAGAGGCATAAATCCATTAGGCTACCAAATATCTCTTAGGTCCCTGAGTCCCCAAGTTGATTCCACATGGCATCAACTTGGCTACCCAAAGGCTTAGGGATTTCTTAAAAAGCTAAGTATTGAAGTTCCCCAATCACCTAGGTGAATGGGATTGTGCCATATGGAACACTCCCAACCATCTATAGTGCCTGGGTAAGGAAAGCCTTAAAAAATACCAAGGCAAACACCATCAAAATGAGAAAATTGACTAAGTATATAATGAAATCATGAGTTTTATAAATGAAGGACATCATAACAATAGAAAAGGATTGACCAGACTCATTACAAAGGACCCAAATAGGATACATTAAAAAATAAGACATAATAGAAGCTTAGTCATTTTACAGTGTAATGGAACAATTAAAAGCCAAATTGATAAGGAAATATTTTGGAAAATATCTAAAGTTACACTAATTGCATAAGTATTAGTTATATTTCAATCAAAGGAGGATTTTCAAAATCACTTTAAAATGCATGATCTAAAATATTTAAACTTTGTAGATTTAAGCATGGTCAAATACCAAGAAATTGATCAATAAAAAAATAAGGAAGTATACCTATAGAACCAAGAGGGTCTCCATTTGAAATATAAAAATGGGGAATGTTGTACCCAACAAATGGTGACCTCTTTAGGGAGAATGTTGTATCAACATTCAGAACCCAACCTTTAAATCTTCACACTGAGACAACAAGTAAAAAATAAAAATAATTCATTAGATAACATCAAAAAGTTAAAGGCACTAAAATATGATTAAACATGTGACATACTAAGTTACAATTTAGCCTTCGGCCATCAATGTGTGTAAAAGTGATTGGTTTTTTATAGCCCTTTGTATTTACATAAATAAATTTAAAATTGCCTAAAATAATAAGAATTTTTGAGAAGGGTAATTTAGATTCTTGGCTTGGGGGGAATGGTATGGGCATTTTTCTACTACCATCTAAGCATCTATATCCCTGAAAAAGATACCTCTATTCCCACTCATGGCCTTGCTTCATTTCCAATGAGACCATAAAACCTATGATGGAGATTGCTTGAATCACCCTTTTGAGGAAAGAATTTGGGTTTTTCATTTTGTTCAGTTTCCTTTTGAAAATATTTCATTGTCCAGTCCATTGAGAGTTGGGGACCAATCCATGGATGCAATGATAGACTCAAAAAATTCATAACTATTTAGAGAAACTTAAATTTTTTCATTTCTTTCATTTTGATTTAGATATGAAATTAAGTGCAGTTTGATGGTTTCAACTAGAAAATGAAATGTTTCTAAAGTTCATATATTCTATATTGAATCATTGGCCTTAAAACTCTAAAAATGTACAATAATATTACTTATATTATATGGAATTATTCTATATTGATTACTTACTACCTAAATTATGAAATATGTATAATTCTCATGAATCTAATCACCATGTAAATTGACCAATCCAAATAAAACTAGGAGCATCAACATTGTGGTTCCATTTTCTACTTTCTTTTAGACATAGATTTGATGTAATGTTGGGTATGAACAGGCTTTATTTTCTAGATAGAATTGGAATCAATGGTTTGAAATGGAATGTCTAAAATAACAATGCCAAGATAACACATTTGATAAAACTAATTTCCCATGATATGTCAAGTAATTAGTCCCAATTAGTTTCCATTTCCTTTGAGAACACACTAAAAAAACTCTAATGGTTCAAATAAAATCAACCAAATCAAATGAGTTGGAGGGAAAATAAACATGAAAATAGTAAATCCAAGTAAATAAATAAAAGTAGGAAGCAAATCTAATCTAAAAAATTGAGAAACGCTATAATATATATATAACAAACCTCCTGACTCATTTTGAAATGGTATTGTATGGAACAACCAAGAAATAATGCTTCATAAACTATCTATTGACTAGAAGCTATAGGTAATTTCCTTATACATCATTCAATTTTAAAGCATTATATCCTAATATTTATGTAACTTGATAAGGACTTGTCCAAAGAGGAGTTAGATTAGAATGATATCCTTTCTTCTCATGAGATTTATCCCATGATAAAATCAAGTTTGAAATATGTAAGCATTTGACTTGGGTTTTTTTTATCAAACCATATTTTCAAAGGAACCTATTGATTACTAAAATTTTGTAAAGATTCATCTCTCGTATCATCTATATGGATCAAGTCCAATAGTCTATATTGTCCTATCTCATTTGCTTCCATGTAGTCATTGATGGACTGATATGTGGGTCTCTTGAGTGTCACTGGAAATATTGGTTCCATGCTATAAACCAACATGAAAGGGGACTTATTGAGACTTTTCTTGTGCCTTGTTTAATCAACCCATAAAGCATACTTGAGTAAGAGATGCTAACTGTGTGGGTTCTATTCTACTAATTTATTGATGATGCTTATCAAGTTATTATTTGTAAACTCAGCCAAACCATTTCAATGTGGGTAATAGTTTGAAGAGAAATTCAATGTAATTTTGTTCTAATATGCCATCTCAAACATTTCAATAGATTGGAAAGCAGGTCAATTATCACACACAATTGCTATAGGGGTGATAAATCTAATTATAATTTGGTATTCAAGTAATCTAATTACCTCTTTAGAAGTGATATTCTTGTTGGATTTTTCTTCAACCCATTTTGTGTAATAGTTAGTTTATTAATAATGAATTTATGTCCAACTCAAGAGTTTGGATTTATGACTCCAATGAAGTATAAGCCCCATTGAGCAAAGGTAAACTCTTAAATTAATTGTTGAAGGGGCATAACAATGTGAGACTCCATTTTTTCAAAGGTTTGACATAGATGAAAATATCTCACATGAGTATGAGCATATTTTTGAATAAGGTTGGCCAATAATAACCAACCCTAAAGATGTTGTGGGATGTCACATTACTATAAGGATGGTTAATTCCTAATTTATAATGAAAATAAGTCATGATGTCTAGTGATTACTCTTATTTTAAGCAACTTAGGTAAATCCTTTCATGATTTGTATGGTACAAGAAACCTTTCTTTAGAATGTAGTGGCCAGCCTTCAACCTTAATAATCTCTTTTGATTCCTATCCAAACCATTTTGAGGAATGCCATATAACAAGTAATGAGTAATGGAGTCATACTAGGGGATATGCTTTAACTCAAATTGATTTAATTATACATTAATGATACTGGGGTTAATTTTAGAGATCAATTGTGACAAACCTCAGCCTCAAACCAACTTTATGGGCCTAAATTCAATGTCATATTATTGAAGTTTTGATACCCAACATCCCCTTATTTATCCAAGTTAATTATACCCCAATATCATTTTAATATTAGAATTTGAAACAAAAGCATGAAATTTATTACTAAAGATTAATGGTTGAATTTATTTGCTACCTCTACTAGTGCATAAGCTTGCTTGTACATAATTGGGTACTTCAATTCAACTTCCTTATAATTGGTACTCATAAAAGATATGGGATGTGTATACATATAATAATTAAAAAATTTATAACTTACTAATGCTCTCTCTTGTAGGAACCCATCGAGTCTCAATATATCTAAGAGAATACCTTAAAGGGTGCACTGAGAAAGGGGTGGCTACACCATTGGTGATTCTCAATATTATTGACCCCTATATCACCCTTTACAACCAACATGAACCTTTCCTGTACACTTCCCCAAGATTTGACACTTCCCTTACACACTAATCCAAGTAATTCACTACCTTAAATAACCCTTACATATGAAAAAAATTATTTTTGACATATACCAAATAAGGTCAGCATATGATGACCCTATACTAAAATTATATGAATAAGTTATGGGACTAAGTCAAAGTCACACTAGTTTAAGACCTAACTATTTTTATTAATTAATGATATAAGGTTTATTAGGATAAATTTGTCAACTAAATTTTTAGAAAGGTTTAGGGTTATATCCAACTATATTTACACATCCATTTCTACCATCTCATAGAGAAGATATATTTGATCATTTATTTGCAGTTATTTACAATCTGATCTTCCACCATTCTATTTTGAGGAGTCATTGCTTAGGGTTTATGCTTGAAGAAGAATCATGTCTTATGAAAAAGTCTTGGATACTTTGGCCTATCTTAGTGATCCCTACAAACCATAACAACTTCTTTCAAAACATCATTGGCAATGGGAGAGATTGAGACTTGATAACTTCTCTTAAAGGTATCTCTAACTCTTACTCTTCTATTATAGTATATAAAAGTAACATAAGTAATGGATTCTTTTTCCATGAATTAGAGTTATATATATATATATATATAATTAATTAATTATAATTATTCTATGCATGTTTACTTTTATGTTTATTACCCCCATTTTGTGCCACATGCTTTGGGGAGATATAGATTATATTTTAGTTTACTTTGTCATTTACTTTATGAATAAGAAAAAATAAGACATAGCTAGGGTTATTGCATAGTGTTTCTTGACTAGAGGCTTTAAAACCCTCTCTAGTGATATTATTATGGTAAGGGTCCCCTTGTTTAGGTCTAGAAAATCCATCTTGGTCATGACCTTGATTATCTAAATGTACCAACAAGTATAATGGTAAGTGTGATTTATCATCTCCAATCTAGGATTGATTTGTAGATTAGATTCACTTTCCATTATATACATTTTGGTGAATCTAATGTGAATATAACCCTTACAGGTTTTCTTTCATGCATTCAGTTATTATCATCTATAATATATTTTTATTTCTATAGTACTAGATCAAACCTATAGATATAATCTAATATTTTGTGTGTAGGTTTAACACATAGTCACTTCAATTAACTTTGTATTTATTTGTGTAGATCTTCTGTAATAATAGATAACTATATTAATCAATCTAACTCAATTCTATTTTTCAACCATAGGTTTGTATACTCAGTCAACCCAATCGACTCTGTTAGTAGGTCATTTTCAACATATAAGTTTGTAGACTTCATAGACACAATCAACTCTATTAGTAGAATAAAAAACTCATCATCTGATAAACATAACATAAAATAGAAAATTCAACATCTTAAAAAATTATTAGGTTCATTCTTACCTTCTTAGTAATTTTTATTCTTCATTTAAAATCCTAATTTTCATAGTTTGTAGTCTATAAAACTATTACCCTATAGTGAACTGATCAACTAGGTCAACATAGTTCTATAGCTTGTTTTCCTATCTAGAAGACTCAGTCAACCTATTCGAATGTGTTCTTATGGTTATTAATTCCACAAATAAAATTGAACCTATTAAATTTATTATGTAATCTTTGCATATAATGTCACATGAACTGACTATGTACTCTTTAAAAATAATGGAATTAACCTATCTTGATAGTAATTAATTCACTTTTCATTTTTATTGCTTGCTTGCTTAGAGTAACAAAAATAAACTAACTATGAGGTTTTTAGTTTATCAATTTAGTCACAATATTTTTATTTTTCACACACTTCCAAATCACATAACACCAAAAAACATTAAACAATTTCTACCAAAGGTCTACTTACTTGAATTTCATCACCAAGGAGGAAGCTAACTTGGTTTTCTAGACAAGTATAAATACATGGTTGATGGTATATATTGGCAAAAAACCTGACACCCTTATCACTATGGGATTGTGAAGTGAGGGTGTAGGCCCCAATACCAAACTAGTACCATCACTAATATAGATCCATTTTAGCCTCAACTATTTGAAACTATCCATAGATTGATTTTTTAGTTCCTTCTTATAGCCAAATCTCTATCACATTAATTTCAAAATTTATTATAACTTAAAAACATTAAGGAATGATCACTTAGATTAACATTTCTATTTTTTATTCTTGATCTTTGATCAATGTATGCTATATTAAAAAACTTGTATCGACTAGTGTTGGTACAAGGTTTGTGTTGTGTGTCACAATTGCATCGTCTAGATCAATTCAGTTGTTTATGTGTTTCTTTCAAGTTTTTTGAAAAATAAGACTAGATCATTTATAGTCATAATTGTCAAAATCTTTCCCTACCTTCAAAACACAATCGATATACTCAAATGTGACTCTTATAGTTTCAACCCTTTTATAGGAAATAATCATCCTATCTAACCTAGTCTCTTATAGGATAGTCAATTTTATTTTCTACAGTACATAGTTGCCTGATTCAACTATGTCATTTCTTTATTTTTTATGTTGGTCTTCAATCTATGCTCTTTCACATCAGTACACAATCAAATTTTTTGACTATGTGTATTTTATACTCCCTCAATTTTACCAATTGAAAAACACAATTGAGCATTTCAACTATGTCTTTTTCATCCTTTTATATTGGTTTTCCTTCTAGACTCTATCAGTTGACTCTGTAACTCTTGGCTGATACTGTTTGGTATTTGGTTGAATTTATTCCTATTTTTAATCTTTTATTTTTAATCTTAAATTCTTACTTCAAACATCATGAAATTTCCTATCATATTTTTTTGGGCAACCTCAATCCATTTAGATGATATATGAGATGTTCTTTTCTTCCTACCTTTTTTAGTCAAGAGGCTCCTAAATTTTGGAGCACTTTGGCTCATCCCTCATATTTGGGTTGTAATATTTTTTAAATTACTCTAATTGATTACACTGATGAATTAGATCCATTTTACACTTCTCAATATAATTCTTTCTTTAAAGCACCTTATTACACTATGGGGGAAATTGACACAAGCTTAACCAACAAACCCACATGAAATATTCTAAACACCAATAACCTATCTCATAATAATCCTCCACCTAGCAACCTTCCCCTTATGCCAATTCAAGGAATGTTCCTCCTACAAATCCTAACAATCCACCCATCAACACCATTCCACCAATTGATACTACTCAAATTCTCACATAAATAGTGCAATAAATGAACATCATGCAAACATATAATACTTCTCAAATGATGCAAATGCAACATCATTTGTTAAACATGGATAATTAGAATCCTATTCCCCTTCCCCAAAATAACCAAAATTTCATCCCTCCACCTCTTAAAGATGTTGTGGGAAATATTATTCCCCAACCTATTATGCACAACAAGATGTTTCAAAACATTCAAAATTAACCTTTATCCCCATTCATTGTTTCTATTGATATTGGTAATATATCTGTAACCATTAAATATGATGGGATTAAATACCCCATAACTTTACTCAAAGCATTCAATAAAATATTTAACGAATGAATTCAAACTAATACCTTCACCAATACAAAAATTTTAGTTAAAACATTCACATGTGATGTATTAGAATGGTGTAATCAACTCCCTTAACATTCTATATGGAAACATGAATATTTATTCAATACTTTAGTTAAGGAATTTTAACATAATGATCTTCCTAAAATTTGTCTTAATGATTTAATTAATGCTAAACAATCCCCTTCTGAACCATCTCATGATTTCATTAAACATTGGAAATATTTGCCTCATAAATCTAATCATAACATGATTGATGATAACTTATTCAATATCTTCATAATTTCCTTAACACTTTCCCTTCAATACATAATTTAAAATTTTGTTCCTAAAAATCTAAACAATGCTATCAATCAAACTAAGTGACAAGAGTTTCTTATGAAATAGTTTGAACCCAACATTAAACCATTAAGGGATATTTACAAAACCCCACCAATGCAATCACTAGAAATCCTCATCAAATAAAATTAGGATTAACCAAAAGAGATAATCCCAAAGCTTCCCATATGCCCCTAACTATTCAACAAATGAAATAAATTCTATCACCTTCTAAACCATCCACTTATGCTAATAATCCACTTAAATGGTATGATCCTAACCAATTTTGTTGGTTTCATGCCAATTTTAGTCATTCCCATCAAACATGTCATGGGTTTACCAAATTTTTTATTTATTTTATTATAGGAAATACATTTAATCATCATGCTATGATCAAAATACATCATCATGATTATGTTAATGCCTCTAAAAAGAAACAAGCTTTTAAGACTTATTCTTCTAAAAACACAAAAAAAAATTCTACCTCCAACCCACCACATTTAAACAAGGATATATGTGTAATTTATGTTGACTATGACCAATACTATACCAATTCTGAATATATGAATGCAATTAAATTTAATTATTGATGTAAAACTACCCACAAAGATCCCATCATAAAGCCAAAGAAACCATCACTCAAAGAACAAGTTATCAAAGATACCACTACCACTAAAATACCCTCTAAAACCAATGAGGAAACACTTTCACAATCAAAACCTCAAACTACCTCTCTTCCTACCAAAATTATTTTACCTTCCTATCCTCATGCTAGTTATTCATCTTAAAAATCTCATTATAATTTCATAGAGGAACTTAAATTTATACCTTGTAAAATACCCCTAATGGAGTTAGTTTGTACCTCTCCATATCACTAAAAATTATTAATGTAACAATTACAATAAATTAAAGAACCAAATTCCCTAGAAGTGGAACAACCTCCTCAAGATCCTTCACCAACAGAAGTACATACTATTGAAACTATTTGTCCTTATTATAAAGCTTAAATATAATTATTTAAAAAAGATATGATCAATGGTGAAATTAGCTTTCAATCTGAAAACTCACCTTTCTTCATTACAATCAAAATTAATACCACCCTTATTTAAAAATTCTTAGTGGATAAAGGGATGGTAATTAATGTTACATACTTTTGGCTAATTCAACAACTTGGGTATAATAAAGATACTCTCAAGAAAAATCATCTCACATGTCACAAATTTGACAAGATCAATCAAAAACCACTTGGTTAATTTTGTCCCCCTCTCACTATTGGACCCAAAACCACACGTACCAAGCTCATGGTTCTTAAATTACAATTATCCTATAATATACTCGTAGGTTTCCCTTAGACACATTGCATAAGAGATATTGCCTCCTTTGGTAACCAATGTATCAAGTTTATTCATAATGGAAAATGTTATAAATATGAGGCTGATCCTAATCCATGGAGCATTCAACTACCCAATTGTAAATCTCGTATTAGATTCCAACCATTTATTGAATTAATAATTCACCCCTACTTGAATTTGTTAACATGAATATAGATTTATAGGTCACTTTTGTCGATTCTAATGATGATGATCCAAATGACTTACAAAACACTTGTAATACTACTAAGTTACCTCCTTATATTTCATAGTGGCTCCCTCCTTCCTTATTACCCCATGATTGTACTATCCTTCTCATTGATGAGATCACTAAACTCCATCCTCCATGTAATGAACATGAAACATCTTACATTGGAGATGAATTCACATGTAGTGAATATGGAGTGGCAAAGTTATTTTAAGACCCTTTAACCATGTCACCTCACAAATTTAATGATATAGGTGTATCTCCTTTTGATGCTCCTCTAGAGACACAATCATGTACTATCTCTCACACCTATGATGATAATTATATAATATCCCAAGATCAATCACAAGACCTAGATGTTTAAAAATATCAACAAACCTTAGACAAAATACATGCTTTCAACTGAGATGTTCATGTCATTTCCATGGATAGTGAGTTAAAATTTGAAGGTCATGTACCTCCAATTAATATTCCACTTCTTGACACCCCTCAAGTTATTGAATAAATATTATCTCTATCAAATTTAGAACTTTCAAAACCTTCTATACTTTATATATCACCTATAACTCTACCAAATATCCTCCCTACCAATAATTCTATAGATACACCTATTATCAATCTAATTGAATCCAATAAACCTTCATCTATAATTCCACCTACACTTGAAATTACCCTTGATGCTAAGGCAACATATGTACGCTAGATATATTTTGAATATGATTACCATGGTAATAGAATCATTTATATTAAAGTAGAAATGAAATACTATGAACCCTTACCCATGCTCCCTAGTGATGAAACCATATTTGAATTAATCCATGCCTGAGAACTTCAACTTCCACATCAACATCATAAAATTAGAAATTTCAAAAGAAAATCTCCTCATTTTAATAACTTCAATGTTAGCATAGATCCTAAAATAAATCATATTTCCTCTATTTTCAATGCTCCATATCATTTTCAAGATGAAAATGCTATGTTAATTGAAGAAATTATGAGAATATAATATGGTACACCCTCATGTACTTGACCCATAATAGTCTCTAAAAAACTCATCATGATTGAGAATGATAAATTTAGCCTATTATTTTCTAAATATCATGAAACTTTCATTTGGTCATATGAGGACATGTCAGGTATTGACACTAGTAACATTGCGTATAACATCATCACATACTTAGATGCCATACCTATCTGATAAAAAAATGGAAGTTTCTTCCATATACCATAAAGAAATTATCAAACTTTTGGAGACCAATCTTATTAAAAATCTTGACTATTCTAAATGGGTGTCAAACATTGTTCTTATTCGTAAAAAATTCACCATGGTCATTCATATATCCATCAACTTATGCAATACGAACCTCACATGTCCCAAATATAATTTACATTACCTTTAATAGATGTCATCATAGATTCCACTACTAGATATGAAATGTTGTCACTCATGGATAGTTTCACTATAATCAAATTTACATAGCCTCCAAAGACCAACACAAAACAACATTCACTACAGAACATGGCACATATTTCTATGTTAAAATGCCTTATGGCCTTAAAAATGGTAGAGCAACATATTAATGTGCCATGACTCACATTTTTCATGATATTATACAAAAAATTATGGAAACCTATGTGGATGACCTCATTTCCAAATCAAAAAGTCTCACAACACATTTCACTGATCTAGCTATCCTTTTTGATCGATTAATCAAGTACAAAGTTAGACTCAACCCATAAAAGTGTGTCTTTGGCATTAAATTTGGTAAAATACTAGGGTTCTTAGTCTCTCTTCATGGTATTGATGTAAATCCTACTAAAATAAATACTATAGTCAATATGCCCATTCCTCGCTCTATTTTAGACATTCAGACTTACCTTGGCAAACTTGGGACAATCCAATGATTCATCCTGAAAATGGATTACCGCATATACTCTATTAATTACCTTATAAAAAATGGTAATGATCTAGAATGGAATGATCCCAATTATAAATGATTTACTAACATGAAATTTTATCTTCTCCATCCTCCCACCCTTCACCCATCTTTTAATGATCATCCTTTAATTTTGTACACCTCTTCTACTCCTATATCAATTGGGGTAATGCTTACCCAATAAGATGACACAAAAAAATAATATGTTATTTACTATATTAGTCAAGGCCTCATTAATTATGAAAAACATTATACTAAAGTAGAATGTGATTGTCTTACTATCTACTTCATAGCAAAAAAGATCTATCATTATATGTTTTATCAAACCACTTATGTCATTATCCATTCTGATTCATTTTATCATTTTTCTCCAAAGAATTTATGCCTATAGATAGAATTAGAAAATGAATGGTTATCTTAATGTAATTTGACCTTTGAATCATAACACAAAAATTTGTCAAAGAGCAAGTCATTGTTAACCAATTTATCGCGGTACCCATACTTGCTACAAATCACCTTCAAGATAATTTACATGATAAAATCATTCATATTGAAGGTATTAATTAGGTTATATTCCTTAAATATTATTTTCATAATTTTAGTATTTATTTATAGGAAAATAATTTAGAAGATACTAATATCATTCCTAATACTACTAAATCCAAATTAGTTATCGAAGAGATTCTTTAAGTCACCATTTATTTGCATGAAGACACCTAGACCCTCCACTTTGATGGTGAAAATTCCTTCAAAGAGTTAGACCAGGTTATATTATAACTAACCATTATGGTAAGATCATACCTATGGCATTCATGCTAGCCTTTGATGTCACTAATAGCATGGTAGAATATGAAACTCTAATCTTGGGTAGGAAAGTGCCACTTGACTTAGATATCCCATATCTACATGCTTTGGGTGACTCCCAACTTATATGTTTCCATGTTAATGGTGATTACAACTGTAAATAAAATATTATCACTTATCATCAAATGGTAATAACACTCACCAAAGATTTTACCTTTTTTACTGTTAAGCCAATTCTAAGATATCAAAACTTTATCACTAATTCTCTTGATTCTTTAGCATCTCTATTTCATACTCATCAATTAATTAATGATTCCTAATTTATTATTCAAATAATAATTTCAAAAACTTCTATACAACCATAGGATTTACTCATCTACCACATTGAGGCCATCACTATTCGACAATTTCCATGGTAAAAAAACACCATCCAATTCTTTGACCATTAAACCTATTCTCTAGACATGAATTCTTGTGAAAAGACTAGAATATGTAATCAATCCTATAAATATGTATTTTTATACAATACCCTTTATTGCCATAATGTAAATGGTACCCTGATCCATTATATAATGCAAAAATAGGTCCCTCCTCTCCTCAAAAAAACATGTAGGGGTAATTGTGATGGTCACTATAGCAGACATGCTACAACACACTAATGCTTACACATTGGATAATTTTAACCTAATTTAGAAAAGGAAGCTATTGATTTTAATAAAAAGTGTAATCCTTTCCACCTCCATGATGATTTAATCCATTCATCACCAACTAAGCTTCAAACTATGGAGTCTCCTTGGCCTTTTTCCATGTGAGGATTAAATCTTATTGGTGAATTACCTTGATCAAAAGATAGTTATGTTTTTATCATTAATATTACCTTGATCACAATATGGTAATGTTTTTATCATTAAATACATGATTATTAATACTCACTCATCAATGTTGTTTTACCATTTTTCACTCATCTTGGTTTAAGTAAGGATTATTACTATTTTCACATTGATGTTAGATTTTCATTTTCTTTTATCCTTAGTTTAACTTGGTTTGTTTACATTTCTTAATTAAGGTATACTTTTTTGAGTTTTTCAGTGATTTAGTAGCCTTGGTTTTTTATTTACCCAATTTACTTTAAATTTTTAGCTTGGTCATTTGGTCATAACTTAGCATTTATCACCCTAGCTTACCAAATTTTCAAGTATGTCATGCCTACACATTTCAATTGTCTTGATTTTCTTATGTTTGTTTATTTTTGATCTTTAGTTTTATATCCTTGGGTTTGTCCAAAGTAGCCTCTACACCCTCCATGATCAAAACTACAAAGATAGTTAATAGCCATCCAATGATAAAGGTAGGTCAAGGTATGCATACACTACTTATTTATTTAAGTTATTTCCTTTTAGAAATTTATTTTTAGTTGTTTTCTACTTTAAAATACTGTAATTTATTTAAATTAAGTGTTGTGTGTTGCTATGTTATTTTCCTAGGGCACCATCCCCTGTTACACCTACGTGACACATGATGAGCTTAGAGTGGGGAATATGTATACATAGAATATTTTCAAAATTTATCAATTAATATTGATTTATTTATTAAAGGAACCCATTGAGCCTTAATATCTCTAAATGCACACCTTAAAGGGGGCATAGATAAAGGGGTGGATAAATCATTGGTGCTTCACAAGATTGTTGTCCCCTATACCACCACTTGTAACCAACATAAAATATCCTATACACTTCCCTAAGATATGACACCTCCATGACACACTCCTCTAAGTAATTCACTACCTCAAATAACCCATACCTAAGATACAAAAACTTTTTGACATTTACTAAACATAGTCAGCCTGCACATACCTTGTACTTAAAATATATGAGCATGTTATGGGAGGTCAACCTCAGCCGACCTAGTATAAAACCTAACTAATTTTATTAATTAAAGATATAGGGTAGACTGGGCTAACTCTATTGGTTAAAATTTTAAAAAGTTTTATGGTTAAATCCATTTATATATACACATCCATTTCTACCATTTCAAAGAAAAGATAGATTTGATCATTCATTTGCACTTATTTATAATATGCTCTTCCACCATTCTAATGGAGGAGTCATTGCTTGAGGTTTACACCTAGAGAAGAATATTGTCTTATATAAAAGTATTGGATGATTTAGCCTATCTTAGTAATCATTAAAAACTAAAATAACCACTTTTAAAGAACAATTGGCCAAGGGAGAGATTGAGTCTTGAAGGGTTCATCTTCAAATTAGGTATCTTTAACTCTTACTCTTCTATTTTAGTAGATAAAAGTAACATAAGTAATGGATTTTTAATGAATTTATCTCTCTATGAATTAGGGTTATATATATATATATATATATATATATTAACTGATTTATAATTCTTTTATGCATATTTTATTTATGTTTATTACCCACATTTTGTGCCACATGTTTTGGTGAGCACTAGGTTAGATTTTAATTTACTTTGTCATTTACTTTATGAATAAGAAAAGATAAGACATAACTAAGTTTATTGCATAGTGTTGCTTGAATAGAGGATTTAGAACCCTCTCTTGTGATATTATTGTGGTAAAGGACCCCTTGGTTATGTCTTACTGATCCATCTTGGTCATGACCCTGATTGTCTAAATGCACCAACAAGAAGAAGTGTGAGTGTGATTTATCTTCTCTGAGCTAGGATTGATTTGGATCAACTTCACTTTCCCTTGTATACATGATGATCTCCATATTCCATTTTATGAGTGAGGATGAGAAAAATGGTATGATTGAATGCAAATAAATACAAGTATAAATCTTTCATGTAATCCAGATTGACCAAAATAGGGGCTTGCATTATGACATCTATAATTTATTGAAATAATTTCTTCAAGGTAGGAGTCTACTCAAATTTAGCTCCATGTTTTAACATGGTGATCAATGGTTTATTTATCTTAGAAAAACTTGAAATGAATTTCCATATGAAATTGATTTTACAAATGAAATATTTCATATCCTTAAAGTTTGGTAATTGAATTTTATAAATGCTATCAGCTCTATCAAGGTCAATTGACATTCCTTATTTCATAATTAAATGACCAAAGAGATTAACTTTATTCACATAGAAAGTACACTTATTTGGATTGAGTGAAGTACCAAAATTATGATAACATTTAAATACCTTTTGCAAGTGCCTTAAATGGTCTAATCTATATTTGGAAAAAAACATTAAGTCATACATATACATAACAATGCACTTACCAATCAACCCTTATAATTCTATGTCCATGGATATTTGAAAAGGGACACAAACATTGATCAAACTAAATGGAATTTTGTTATAAGTGAATATGCCCCATTTTGTGGTGAAGTTTATCTTAAATCAGTCTTCCTTGTCAACTAAAACTTGATTGTAGCCTAAGAATCCATCTAGGAAATAAATCATCTTCAATCCATTAACCTTTTGTATGACATCATCTCGAGATGGTAGTGGATAATTATCCTTCTTTGAATCTTGGTTTAAATTTTTGAAGTTAACATAGAGATATATTTATTTAATCTTATTTCTATTTGGTACTAAATTAGCTACCAATCTTGAGTGTTTTACTATAAATATTGTGATAGATAATAAAATCTTATAAACTTCCTTCAAGATGAGAAGCTTGAGAACAAGATTAAATAGTCTCTATAAATGTTTGAAAGGCTTCTTATCAAGTTTCAAGGGAAGATTATACATCATGATGCTAGGATTAAACACCTTCAGGTCACCTTGGGTCTAAGAAATGATGTCTTAATAATGGATTAACATCTTTTGTAAATTATGAATTTATTCATTTCTACATTATGGTCCTACAATTATGTTCCAAGGATGATTAGGCATCCCCATGTTTATAACTCATAGCCACTAATTGGGGAGAATAACTCTTTCAAGCTTAGCTGTAGGCCTCTCTAAGTTAAATAGTCTTTCCAAAGATATCATTCCCTTTGGAATTTTATTGTCCTTAAGGTTTAGTACTCCATAAACATCATATTATTCTCCATTTATATCACTCCTCTCATCTTCATCAACCACCTATGCATCAAATGCATTGCAATTAGAAATAAAATCCAAGATGTGCTTATCATCATCAAAAAATTGAAAAAATATTCACATTATTAGGTATAGATGGACATGAAACCAATTCAATAGAAAATTTTATAGATTCATATTATCCAAATGTGTAAGGTTAGTAGTAGAAATAACTAGTGAGTCTGTCATGACATTATCTATTATAGGAATGGAAATAATGTTAAATGCATCAAATGATTCTAATAAGTCCCAAACATGGTGATTATATTTATTAAAATGAGGAAACTTAAATTAAAAATTATTTCTCACCTAATTGTTGACTAATGCAAAGTCACCATTTACCTTTAATTGATGAACAAAAAACATTGTACGTAAAATGTAACCCTGAGATTACAACCTCATATTTTTTTATGTTATTAGTACAATGGAATTGAAATATATATGTAACTACATGTTTTTTTATCATAGGGATCAATGAGTATCATACCTGCACATGATCCTTGTTTATACTAAGCTCCATAAAAAGAGAAAGATCACATATCTAAATTTTGACATTGATCAAGCTATTTCTTCCTTTATAATTTAATTGTTAGAGTATACATACCTAAATATATGAAGGAAAAATTAACTCATTCATTAATTAAATTATATTCTATAATCATAAATTGCATGTGTGGCTCTCTATCAATCCTTATCTAATTTGTCACTCCTCTCTATAGTAGCCACATATGTAAAACTTCTATTTCCATATAACCATTAAGATATTTGGACCAATCTCTATTCAACATGTCATATGCTATTGAGATTTCAACCAATTTTTTATTAGATAAGGTAAATAAATTTGGTTTTACAAGGATGTATATAACATAGAGTTTAAACAAAAATAAATAGACACAAATTTGAGAAACAAAGTCCCAATGGGAAGCAAAACATAGTATAGAGGGACTTTATCTAGGCATAAGCAAAACTATAGAAAAAATACCAAGTGAAAGCTAAATACTTGAGCAAATAAAAGAAATAAATATATTATGAAAGTTCCTTAGAGCTTGCCTAATTTTTTGGGGTGGTTTGTTTTATCACCTTGATCTTATGTTTTAACATGTTCAATGCCACTTTGTGCCTCATATGTTTGCTTGGGACTTTTGAAAGTTCCTTCATAATATTATTCAGTGGTGTTTTATGAGCCCTTTTATCTTTGAGAGGTGGCTAAGTGTTTTCAACTACGTGCTTGTTAGTCTGGATACTAACAAATTTGGACTTTATGATGTTTTAATTTTATTTTTCATTTCCAAATTATAGTTTTATCTTATCATTCTTAGCCTTTAGGTCATTTTAATCCTTAATAATACCTATCATGGCCCTTCTCATATCCATCAGCCTTTCCTCAAATGCATGGAGCTTATTTTTATGTTCCCATCTAGGGTCATCTAGTTCATAGACCTCCTTGCCCTTGAAACCATCCTCCTTTCCCTAAGAAATGGTGATTAGACTAGGTTTTTTACCCACTAAATATAGGGTGTTAAACCCCATATGTTTACCCAATTTTAAACATGCCAAGAATTTGAGGCTTGGGGTGATGGAAAAAAGGATATTGGGTTGAATATTAATAAGGGTGGGGGTATTTTCCTTCTCTAAAAAATTAGTGTCCTCATAAAATGATTAAGCCATATGGGTGACTTAGATAGGTTTGTCCCTCAAGAATTTACCATGTTGAACTAACAAAAATATCAGGCCTTGATGGATTATATCATTATCCTGGCTAATCTAGTATGCAAGGGTGGTGATTTTCAACAATTTTAATAAATATAATGGGAAACTAATTTTATAACCTCAAAATTTATTTATAAATATAAAATGGAGGGAAAAAGTAAATTTTAACCTCTAGTTTTAGGTAATACATAATTTTTAGGCAAATCTCTGAATACTAACGAGGTAGATTCTGTCATGGAAAACCTTTCTTTTTAGTCTTCAAGACAAAATTAGTGTAGAATAAATTATACATTAATTATAATTTTTTGTTTCTATCCTTAAATTATTTTACCCCCTCATAACTCATTTTGATAACCTCACCAATAATTTATTTTGTGATAACAATTTTTATGATCCTCATTCTTATAATATGTTTATTTTAGGCCAACATAAATCCTTCAATTGCTCTGCATCATGACTTATGATTCATTAAATGAATTAGGATAGGCCTCCTTGTCATTTATTTTTCTAAACCTATGCATTAGCATGGGCCTCCACACAAGACAATGGTTCTAGTGGATCTCTACCAATTCCCATTTTCAACAAATTCTTGTCCCTCCAATTTTGGAATACTTGCTAGCCTTATTTGTTCCCACAGGAGGATTTTGAAAATGAGTTACAATTATAGTTCTACCCATGTTTGTGAATTTTATTATCATTGTAAAATAATTAAACATTAGGGGACTAAGACTCCTCATGCCCAATTATGAGATGCTCACATATGACTAGAGCCTAGAGCAATTATGACTTTTGATTTGAATCATTATTTATTATGTCTAATAAATGAGCTGGTAGGTTGTTGGCTCCTTAACATATGACCATTAAGAGGGATCCTAATCCATGGGATTTCAACCAATTGTATGTCCATGAACTACTGCATTCTTGGCCCAAACTAAAATTACATATGAACATTCAATAATTCTCCCACAACCTTGACTTTAGACTTATTTAAATGGAAAACTATATTGTCTAATTTTATAGGGACAAGTCTTAAATTTATACAAATTATAGTAGGTATGACATTTTTTGAGGTGCCTAATAAAATATGTATATGTGAATTTTTTTGCCAAATATCTAGAATGTGAGTAAGAAGGGTAGAACCTCAGTCTTAGCTTTGTGTATGACAATATTGATATTAGTCATGACCTTATTTTTAGGCTGAGTGCTTTTGTCTATAAGAGACTTAAGGATTAAATCACTAAATTCAATAATTTATGCCAATTAATAGAGGGTTATATTGGGATTTATCCTTTTCATATCCTCCACTATGTTGTAGCTCATCTTACGAGTGGTGGGCTAGTTGTCACTATATCTTAGTGGAGGTGTGTCATTTTTAACTTCTATGTTAAGGGGAGTAGCAATGTTAATGGGTGGTGTTGAGGTTTTTAAGGGTTGGAATGCCCTACTCCTAAGGGTGTAATTTCCTCTCTAGTATGACTACATAGCCTGAGCATCATTAGTATTTTACTTAGGTTCATTTTCCCCTTCTTTAAGAAAGTATATGGTTTCTAAAACCATGGTTATATCAGGTGATTTGGATGCACTAGGAAAATCAAGGTGACATGCAACATTATATTTATTTAAAACAACTTTGTATTAATCAATTTACTTATGTATGATTTTGAAGGCATTAAAAAATCAATGTAGTCAAGTTACCCATAATGGGTTGTGTTATACACATGACAAAAATTAGGTAGGGTGATCTCCATGATATTGATTTCATGCATTCTATTAGATGGAGACTTGACTTGTTTGCATTTATTATTATTGGGTTGGTAATTACATTGGTAAGTGAAACTCAAGGAAGAATTTACATCTCTTAAATTACCCACTTATTTTTGTGAACTAAGGAAATCATTGCTTAACATTTGGACCATCTTCAAATTGCATCCAAATTAGGGTTGTCTAATTATTAATTGGAATTCTATGTGTATTTTTAGTTATAATCAGGACCATAGACCAGTTATAAGGTCATTTCATAACCTCATTTACAATAGAATTTATATATCCTAAATTCTAGTTTGGAGAAACATGGAGTAGAGGAAGTTGATTCATGATTGGAAGAAGCTATAGCATTGGGGAATTCTAATTTACAAGTGGGATTTGATTTAATGCTGACATGTTTGGAAGGACATTAGGAATAGGGGCCATCATAGGTCCTTATGAATTAATCTACCTTTATACTTTTATTTCCTATGCATAGGTGAGGGGAAGATCAATAATAGTAAGATATCTCCTTAAGAACATAGTTGTCCATAAGTCAAAACCATTTTTAGACATTTTTAATTCCAACTAATAATTTGGTCTAAACATGGTCATCAACTTACTATACATATTTTAAAATCATGAATTAAAATTATATATAGGTTCATTGGGATCCCTCATGCAATTAAATTTTTGGTATATTACATTAGGGTTTTCCACCTAATCAAATTAGGACAAGAACATGTTTCTTAACTAACTGTAACTTCTAATTAAATCCTCAGGTAAGTTAAGTAACTAGTTATAAGCCATATTAATCAAGGTGAAAGGGAATAAAAAACATGATTCAACTTCATGCTCAATGTTGAGAAACCTAAGGGAAGTTTTATAGGATGTAACATGCTTTTTGATAATATTCTTATTACTCATGGTGAACCATGTTAGGTGTTTCTATGGGTTCCTAGATAGACCATGCTAACCAAGCCATGGGTGCATAAATGGGTAATGGTATATTTTGGGTAGGTTGAGAGGATGAAATGGTAGGGGTGTATAAAAGTCTTGGTCTTCATCTATTAGTTTGTGATCTATTAAATATTTATAATGGGTATATAATCAATCTACTTTTGATTGCTCAAGATTTAATGATTCACTTAACAGGCTCTAGATTGTTCAAGAAATAAAATATTGGTTAAAAATTATTCAAACCAAATTTAAACCCATAAAACATGAAATATAAAGAATATATAAATTGATAATAGATAATTAATTTAATTTACACAAGTTATCTAGAATTTTGAACTAGATAAAAGGTGACTTCCTTCTATCACTAGGTTCTGTTGGTCTCAATTTTTGACTTGTGATAGAGATAGCTATTGGAATAACTATTTGGATCAAGGATAAAGGGAGATAATAATATATGGGACACAAGTTCCCCTCATTTTTTGGATTCATTTGGTTTAATTTAAGGGACAAGAAATTTATGATAATTTAGTTAGGTGAGCAATGACAATTAACCACTAAAAGTCCAATCCACTCCATATTTATTGAGGATTATTGCATTTATTCACTTAAGACATTTTACCTCCTCATTCACACATGTATCACACTATAATAAAAGGGGTAGGATATTCATCACAAAAAAATATAAAATATAAGGGAAGAGTATGGTAGGAAAGCAACTGGTTCTTTGACCAAAATAAGATTATTAATGATAAAAATTGAAAGCCTACCTGATCAAAATTGTACCAATACATACTAGATCTAGCTGTAGCACAAAATAAAGTAACTCAAATGGGTAGGATTATGAAGAACTAAATGAACACATTATCTTGAAATTATATTAAATGAAATCATATGAAATTCTTGTAGCTACTACAAACAATGGCTTGAGACAACTTCAAGTTAAATATAATGGAAATTCAAAACCAATTAGACTAACTATTACACAATTCAATTGCATATTCATTAGTAAACAAGTACTATGATATATTATCAAATTTAATTAATTATATTCCATCAATACATAAAGGATATTACTAAATAAAAACATGAACTTCTAACTAGACTGGTACATATTTTAGTGTTATTACAAAAGCATTTAAATGTGCCCTCCAAGCAGATAATCAAAAGATAAAACAAGATGAGAAGAAGAGAGGATTGAGCCTATCAAAATTTATATAGATTTTGTTGCATAATATCTCCCCCTAAAATTATAATGCAAACTAACTTATATATTAAAGATAATGGGACTTCTCTTCAAGTAGTGTAAGGCCCCTATTGCTTTTCATGATCACCACTTCAAGATGGTATAACTATAATATATTAAAATATTTCCTTCATTCAAATTAAATATAAATTATATTCTATATTTTATCTATGGTTGTGACACCTATTTAACCAAAATGATCCCCTCATTTTTCCTAGTGGGTCCAGTATTATGAATGATTCTTTTTCTTCTCACATGGGAGAATATTTAGGTCAACAAGTCACCATATCACTCCACATATCTTATTTTGGCTAGTTAGACTCCTTAAAGTCCACCTCAACTAATTAATTGGATATTATACCTAGTTTATTCCATCCTAACATTTTGGTAGGCTATCAAACATAGCTTCATGTCTTGTAGCCATCATTAGGCTCCACATGTCCTCCACTCGATCTTTTATGATGATGAATTTAATGATGTGTCCATTGGGTCCATTTGTTTCTCATATACAATATCTTATGTGTATTAATCAATTATGTCAACTTCCCCTTAGGCTCTCATGTCCACTTGTATATTTCATTATATCTAGGATTGGTTATCCCTACTTTCTTGGCTTCAAGATTATGGGGTGGCACCATGTGGTGAAATATTTCTAACCTAGAGGCCTAGTATTATATGGACCACCTTAAAGATAAATTTTAATAAGATGATACCATGTGGCATAATATTGCTAACTCAAAGGCCTAGATGGTATGCTAAAAAACATTAGCTTCTAGGTCATGACATCATTGGGATGATACCATGTAGCATCATCTCAACTAAATGGAGGCCTAAAGTCATTATATTATATCTTAGATTCTATGTCCCTAGGTTGTTGTGATGATGCCACATGGCATCATCTTGATAACTTAGATGCCCAAATCCATTAGGTTGTTAACTATCTCTCATGTCCTCGAGTTGATGCCACATTGCGTCAAATTGACTATATAGAGGCCTAAAGATTTAAAAACATCCAAGTCCTAAGACTACCTAAGTATTCAGATGAATAGGATCATGCCACATGATATGATCATGGACATATAGAAGGATTGAGCAAGGTAAACTTAAGAAAAAGACTAAGTCATACACCATCAAAATGTTAACACTATTAGTTCATCAAAATGAGAAAATTGACTAAGCATTGAATGAAAGCATGAATTTTATCAATGAAGGACATTAGAAAAATAGAAAAGGATTGACCAAAATTATTACAAATGACCTAAATATGCTAATTTATAAAGTAAGATGCAATATAAGCTTAGTCATTTTGCAATATAATGGAACAATTACAAGCTGAATTGCTACGGCATAATTTTGTAAAAGATCTAAAGATAAACTAAATATATGAGTCTCAATTATATTTCAATCAAAGGATAATTTAAAAATTCACTTTAGAATGCATGATCTAAAATAATTAAACTCTACAGATTTAATCAAGTTAAAGTATTCTCATCAATGACCAAGTAACTAACCAAGAGTGAAACAAGGAAGCAGTCCTTCTGAACCAAGGGGTCCCCATTTTAAATTTGAAAATTTATAATGTTGGACCCAAAAAACTAACATATTTAATTGGTGAATTAATTTAAATTAATATATTTTTTATATAAAGAGTCAGATGCAACACTATAAGTTTTGAAGACTATGAATGATTAATATGAGTCATATGGAAACCTTAAATCATTAGCATGAGATAGTCACCTCAAATATGGGATATAAAATCCATACACACTTTTTATAAATAAGTGAATGTCGTAGTAAAGATATATTGTATGAATTTTGACTCTTGATAAGTGTTAAAAAATATTGTGATGGAGATGAATATGTGTAACAACTTATGATGGTGAAATTGTAAGAATCTATAATGGAAATAATTTAAATGTGTTATATAATATATGATGTTGAAATATTATAATATATACATGTTGAAGCCTATAATGTGGTATGCAAAATACTAACCAATAATGCCATCAATAACTAAATCATCAAAATGGAAAATATGTTTATGCACATTTAGTGCTTGTGTAACAAAAAGAGATCATAATGATATAAAATTATTATGGTATAAACTAATGTATCTAATGAAAGTATATGTACAAATGACTTTATTTTTCATTGGAGATGTATTAGTAAATGGTTTTTATTTTTATGGTTAAATTTTTTCTTGTTGCATTTTTTCATAGGTAACACTATCTTTGAGACATAATAGGATCCACTCTATGATGATTTATATCTTTATTATCATAGATTATATCTCTTTGAATGTTATATTTATTGACTTCATATTCTAATGTAGTATAATCATGTGTACTATCAATTTTTGCTTTCATCATTTGTGGCCATGTAACTCAAAATAAAACATTTTATTAAATCAAGGATAACATAACATGTTTTGAGAGGTATTTTTGACATGACCAACAATAGGTGTGGTTTGTTAGGTTATAAATCTCTTGAAAGGAATATGATCTTATGATTAAAATTCTTCCCCAAGGTCTTTGTACTCAAGATAAATTATTTGCCTCATTTTGGACCATTCTATACAAGGGGCATGTGTGAGTATTTTAGACAAATTGATATGCATTCTAAACATAGAGATTATGACTAGGGAACCAATATAATGATATAAATATGTAAATTTAGTTGATTCACACATGTTTATAACACCCATAAATACTTCAATATAATAGGAGTTGTAAACAAAGGTATCAAGTAATCAAGAAAAGCATTTAAACTCTGAATTACATTCATTGATACCTACACAAAACTAATCTAACCAAAATCAACATATATAGATTTGATATGAGGAGTATGGTTAATTAAATGAAACATATCTATTACATGAATTCAATAGTGAATAAGTAATAATAAATAGAAATCAATCAAGGTAAATCATTAATAATAGATTATGTAGAAGACTAAATTATAAAACTAATTAAAGAAAAATAATAGAGAGAAAGGAAGGGAGAAAGGAGAGAAAAGTGATTGATTTACAATGGAATTAGTTAGTTCATCTTGATTAGACAAATCCTTAAATAAAAAATTCCCTAGATGGGCTAGATCTAACATAACTCCATCTAAAGGATGGTTCAAGACTCTGAGGGAGATAGTAGTAATGCAAAAGAGGAAAATAGGGCTACCATTTTTCATGCACATGCCAAGTCTATCAATTGAAAATGATTTTATATAAATATTTAAGGAATAAATAGAGATTTATTTAATACTCAATCAGATTATAGACATGGATTCCAAACAACCTCAACTCAAAAAAGACTAACTTGAAAAATAAGAAAATGCATCAAAAGAAGTGAATGGTCCATTATTCTAATTTTTAGACTAAAAAGAGCCAAATCTTACTACCATTTTTAGGATCTAATATTATATATACATGCTATACTAAGGAGATATTAATTCAATTTTTAAATTCCCACTACTAGGGTAGTTACAAGCACTCAATGCTGATTGGAGAATGTGGTTGAATATATATAAATGTTTTGATAGATTTGCCAAGTTACACCTTATAGTTACAGTATATCCCCATGATCTCTCAATATGGTGATTATATATATTATTTCCTTACCATGATATTAAAGTGCCTACCACACTATGATTAATTTCCTTAGCCACTATCACAATTTTAAGCTTAGGCCCATAGTCCTTTTACTCATTCACCAACTATCCAATGTTGAAATTCATCACTCAATTAAAATCACACCAATTTCTAGTTTTGATAAATTTTAATGAACTTATAGGATGTTAAAGGTGAATTCCTAAGATTTCTATTGATTTAACATGTAAACTTGGCTATCAAGATCATTTTATTATTTATTAGACTACCTTCACTATTATTTTGGTCTTAGGTTTTGGTCATTTATCTATGTCATTAGCCTTTATATTTTTTGGGTGGCCACTCATCTCTTCCTCAACCATAAATATTTGTCTATTCATCCCCTCTTTGCTATTGGATCTACCTTACCTTAGCCTTACTTTATTCTCAATTATAAATCTTGGACATGTGCGTCCTTAACATTGATCACCAACCACCTCAGGAATCTAAGGATAATACCATGTGGTTTCATATCAGGTAGGGGCATTCCTTAGATTTATGACTCCCTACCAACCTAGGTCAATGTGATCATGCCACATGACATGATCATGATGACTCAAGACTTTTGGGGATCTTAGCTATCATACACATCCACAACTCCCAAGTGTTTACCATTAAGCCATATGGCATCATTATGAGAACTTAGGATCATAGGGAATTTTCAACTAAAATCAACACTTGAACAAGTCCCTAGGTCCCTACAATCATGTCATGTGGTGTGATCTTGATAACTTGAGAACCTGACAACTTTTAATAAAAATCACAAGTCTTTTAAATCAAACAAGATTTTGGGTGAACATGATCATTCCATATGGCATAATATTTTTTAATTAGGGGATCATGAAGGATAAATCTACAAAATGATAAGGCAAAAACACATTTTGAATGAAAAATTAATAAGTTAGCTAGAAAAATGAAAAATGACTAAATTATTTGTTCAAGCTAGATAAAGGTGAATATCAAGGTCAAACATGTGAGAAATAGACAAGGATATACCTTATATTAAACATGATCATTCACATTAGTGAAATCTTGATCTGAACAAGACATTTTTCAAATAAATATTTATAATATGAAGGCCACATGTTTTTATCAAGAAGCAACATTCAAGAAACATGAAAATGATTTTACCATTTGAACCAAACATTCACAATCAAAGACTCCAGTTATGACTACCAAGTGATGGGTATATAGGTTTTAATTATAACTTCACTATCTATTACCACATGGTAGGATTATATTGGATTATAGACCTACAGTTGATTGTTAGTTGATGAGTAGATTCCTATCAAAATTAGGCTCAAATGGGTATGATGACATCATAAGGTACCTATGGATAGCCTTCATCCATAAATATCAAAGTCTAAGGCTCACATAATGATGCCATATGGCATCATCTTATCTCTTTAGGTCTCAAATAGGTATCGATAATTCATAGTGGGCTTATCCTACAATTTAAGCCATCGATCAAGAAGATATGATGGCTCATAGGATCTATATTGGTCAACATTTAGTGGAAACTAATTTGAGTTTGGGCTCTTGATATGGTACCATGTGGCATCATCTTGAGTTTTTAGGCCTTATAGGTACTATTTAATTATCTTGAATGTGCCAAGGATTAATCAAGGTAATCAATTTAAAGATTGAATGATCAATGTGCTTTTAGGGGTTTTATGAACTAAACCAAACTCTAGGATTTTAAGATGGTACCATTTGGCATCATCATGGGGATCAAGGGGCTTGATGAAATGTGGACTTAGTTGGTTGGAAATTTCACTAAAGACTTGGCCAAAAGGAAGAGTTTGAGTTGTTGGTCAAAAGATCAAATGATTTATGGGCTTGAGAAATACTTAGATTCAGGTAATCCCATGAAAAATACCAAGGTAGACCACCTAAAAATGTAAATCTAAAACTTTGCAAAAGATAACCTTGGGGGAAATCAAGAAGGGATATTCGATGAAAACAATGATGATTTTCATGAAAAGTCTATGTCAATGATAAAGACTTGGCCAAAATAAAGGCATTTAGAGATCGACATAAATTATTTATACTAGGAAAAATAACATGAATAAGTTCAATAATTCTAAATGCAAGTAACTCCATAATGGAAAAAATTACATAAGGCCTATTCAACCATTATTAAAAGGTGTTTACATGAAAATGTACAAATATTTCTCATTTAAACTTAGAGTTTCATAATGTAAAGGATAATCAACCTAAGATTAATGCTAAAATAAAAAATCATTGAAACATATGAGCAAATTAAGAATTTATATACTAATCACTTAAACATAAAAAAACATACAAATTAAACTTAGCCTACATCAATGAATATTTTTAAACCCAATTAGAAAATACCAAGAAAGTTGGATCAAAAGATCAAAAAGAGAAAAGAAGGTCCTCGATTTAGTTTGAAAATGGGGCATGTTGGTGAAGGCAACAACAAATGGATAGTCTTGATATTAAATACTCTTGAGTATCTTAAGAATTAAAAAACTTTGGTTCTTGCATCTAAATAACAAGCATTAGCTACAACTAATTACTTGAGACAAATTAAAAAAATAAAATCACTAAATTCTACCTTAATGTGTGGCATAATAATTTTTAACTCTAATAGAGAACATCCATGTGTGTTTTGAGTGATTAATTTATTTAAACTTTATATGTACACACAATGATTCAGATTTGCATAAATGATCAATTTTTTTGAGAAGGATAGATGTAGCTATTTGGATTAGGAGAAGAATGGCATGGACATTTATCTACTTCTATCCAAACATATATATCCCAATATAAATTCTTTTGATCCCTTATAAAGGCCTTGATCCATTTCTAACCAGGCCATAATTATTGTGGTGGAGATAGCCAAGATCATCCTTTTCAAGAAAACTCAGAATCTATCTTTTAATTTTAGTTTCATTATATTATTTGATTTTATTGAAAAGGATATTAATTTTTATTACATTAAGGTTTTGGGACCAATCCATAGGTTAGATGAACTTTATAAAATTAATAATCAACCTAATATAAATCAGAATTAAAAAATACTATGTTTTTCTTCAAATATTTTTAATTAAGTGCATAGATGGATTTAAGCGAGAGAGAAAACCTTTTTAAATCCACACACTCTATTAAGAATCATTATCCTTTATTAATATGAAAATTCAAAAGATAATAAAGATAGTTTTATGCAAGTATTTAAGTAATATTAACATTCATGCTTCAAGTGCCATTCATGTTGTTTACTTACGAGCAGACCTTTCATTTCATCATTCTTTGACAAGGCATGTGAACCTCAAAAAAATATATGAGCCAAAAAAAAGACAAAACAAAAAATTAAGAAAGTAACTACCCTAAAAACTAAGGATAGTGGGAAAATAAAAGATAAAATAGGAAAGGAAAAGAGAAATATATTTACAGAGGTTCATTTAGGAAAGAGTATGCCTGAATAGAAGAATTGGAGGGAATATCTATCCACAAGTAACAAAACATCATGCCTAGGTAATGTTATGGCATGTAATTTCATGCTTATAGAGGAGTTATTTAGGCTTCTCCACTTATAATCACAATATGGGAAAAATTCCAGGCTGTGGGTATCCTATAATAGGGTTGAACTTCTGAAGAAGGCTATTTTCCTCTTGATGGATCACCTAGACTAATGTTTCTATTGGTAAAAGAGTTAGAAATAAGGAAAAAGGGTTACGAAGAAATATAAAAGGTGATGCATCAAATTTAAATGAGGATCACATTTATTTCAACCCACACTAGATCTACATAAGATAATACTAGCTCGCACAATCTCATAAAACTAGATAATTGCATAAGTATTTCATACACTAGGTTCAAGAAGTAATGGATGAAAGAAAAGATAAATAATAAGACTCACACTAAGAATTCATCAATGGAAGAAAGAACACAAGCTCAAACCTGAAACTAACTTGAAATTACCTAAAAAAAGGCAAGAAAGAAGGACAATGGATATGAAAGAATCTCTTTCATAATGCCATCATACACAAACTTACTAAATAGTAATCAAAGGCAAGAGATAGGTAAATAAATTATTTTATTTTATCAAGAGGTAGTTGTTACAAATTTTGATAGGGTTTAACCTTATCAAATGAGAGTCTCTTGCTCTTCAAAAATTAGAAATTCCTTATGAGAATATGAAATCATAGACAGTTATAATGGGAAATAAATTGGAAGATATAGATAAATGGCAAAGAGAGAGAGGGAAAACATCAACCATAAATGAGTTGTCACCTTTTAATAAATTCTCCACCATATTTTTATCCAATCAGGGTTAATACATCATAGACAAAATAACCTTCATTTGTCTGAATAGCCTCTGAATCCTTTCATTAGTTGAGTTTCACATTAGAAGAAAAAAGTGTGCTTAGGATAATGAGTCATGATATTTCTATGAAAAAAACCTTGGAGACCCTAAAAATATATTAAATGCTCTAACTAATTTCTCTAACAATTAGATCTCCATATTGGGACTCTATGCCATCTTCCACTTGACTTGCTTATGAGGACAAAATCCTCATATATTTAAACTTGACAAAGCCATAACCATGTATACTTTGGGTGGCCATAGGTACCTTCTTGTCAAAGATAAGACTATGTGGAAGGATGAGACACTTCTCTATAATCACATATCTACCCCTTATTCAATATTTGAGCATAGGTGTTAACAAAGATTGAAAACCAATCCATTTATTGGTTTTCCTATAGTTGTCATGTTAATGGAAATCCTATAGGTTTCATAACCTTATTCCTAAACTATATTAGGTTTTAAAAAACCTATTATACCTCTAAACCTTATAAAAGCTGAGAACTGATTATATGCACATATGTTATTTAAAGAACAATACTTGATCTCCATTTTAAGTCTCCTAGGTTTGACCTTCAGTATCAACTGTTGATCTCAATCTAGGCTTCTAGATTATAACACTTATCAATAATCACCCTAATACAAATTAGAATTAAAAAATACTATATTTTTCTTCAAATATTTTCAATTAAGTGCATAGATGGCTTTAAACGAGAGAACAAACCTTTTTAAATCCACACACTCTATTAAGAATCATTATCCTTTATTAATATGAAAATGCAAAAGATAATAAAGATAATTTTATGCAAGTATTCAAGCAATATTAACATTCATGCTTCAAGTGTCATTCATATTATTTACTTACGAGCAGACCTTTCATTCCATCATTTGTTGACAAGGCATGTGAACCTCATAAAAAAATAGATGAACTGATAAAATGAAAAAATAAAAAAATAAGAAAGAAACTACCCTAACAACAAAGGGTAAGAATGGGAAAATAAAAGATAAAATAGGAAAGGAAAATAGAAATAAATTTACAGAGGCTCATTTAAGCAAGAGTATGCCTGAATAGAAGAATTAGAGGGAATGTCTATCCACAAGTAACATAACATCATGCCTAAGTAGTGTTTTGGTATGGAATTACACCCTTTTAGATTATTTCTTCAATATCTTCCACTTCTAGTCACAATATGGGAAAAACCCCTAGTTTTGGGTATCCTATAATAGGGTTGACCCTTTGAAGAACGCTATCTTCCTCTTGATGGATCACCTAAACTAATGTTTCTACTAGGAAAAGGGTTATAAAAATGTAAAAAAGGTTACTAAAAAATCTAAAATGTGATGCACCAAATTTAAATGAGGATCACATATGTTTGAATTTACACTAGATCTGCATAAGATAATACTAGCTCGTACAATCTCATAAAACTAGCTAATTATATAAGTATTTCATAAACTAGGTTAAGGAAGCAATGGATGAAATAAAGGAGAAATTCTAAGACTCACACTAATAATTCATCAATGGCATAAAGAACACAAGCCCAAACTTGAAACTAACTTGAAATCACCTAAAAATAGGCAAGAAAGAAGGACAATGGATATAGAAGAATCTCCTTCACAACGACATCATACACAAACTTACTAAATAGTAATCAAAGGCAAGAGATAGGTAAATAAAGCATTTTACTGAATCAAGAGGTAGTTGTTACAAATTTTGATAGGTTTTAACCTTATCAAATTAGAGTCTCTTTCTCCTCAATAATTAGAAAGTCCTTATGAGAATATGAAATCAAAGAGAGTTACAATGGGAAAAAATGGAAGATATGGAGAAAGGGTAAAGAGAGAGAGGGAACACATTAACCATAAATGAGATATCACCTTTTAATGAATTCTCCACCATATTTTTATCTAATCATGGTTAAGACATCATAGACAAATAACCTTCATTTATCCCAATAGCCTGTGAATCCTTTCATTGGTTGAGTAACACACTAGAAGACAAAAGTGTGCTTAGGATAATGAGTCATGATAATTCTATGAAAAGTCCATTAAAGACCCTAAAAATCTATTAAATACTCTAACTACTTTATCCAAAAACTAGATATCCATCTTGAGTCTCTACGCCATCTTCTACTTGACTTACTTATGAGGGAAAAATCCTCATATCTTTAAACCTGACATAACCATAACCATGTCTTCTTTGGGTGGTCATAGGTACTTTCTTGTCAAAGATAAGATTATGTGAAAGGATGAGACACTTCTCCATAATCACATATCTACCCCTAATTCAATATTTGAGCATAGGTATTACTATATATTAAAAACCAATCCATTTATTGGTTTTCCTATAGTTATCTTGTTAATGGAAAGCCTACATACTACATAGCCTTATTCCTAAACTATATTACGTTTAAACAAACCTATATTACCTCTAAACCTTATAAAAGCCAAGAATTGATTATATGCACATATATTCTTCAAAAAATAGTGATCATAGTAATGAAACAATATTGTAACCTTAGATAATGAGTCCCATAGGTTCTAAATCTTTGAACCAGAGGCTTCATACTAAGCTTTAATGGTGGCCCTTTAAAATATCTATTCTTCTTTACCTAGACTATATTTGATCTCCATTTGAAGTCTCTTGGGTTTGACCTTTAATATCAACCATTGATCTCGATCTGGGCTTCTAGATTACAACACTTGTAATTTCTACATGTTTTTTTTGGATTCTATAGTCAATCTTGGTCAGGTTCCCATGATTATGCCACATGGTGTCCTCATGTTCCATCTAAAATTATTGACATTTTGACCTCAAATGCATCATCAACATGATTTTGCATGGTTTGAATGTGCACCATTTATTTGTTATATAATTTACCATGGTCATGAATCTTGACACCTTTATATTTGTTCTTAATATTTTCTAGCTTGTTGACCTCTCACTCATTGTCGATCCTTGATTACATGATCTAATGTGCTCTATTGATCTATCTGGACACACTAACTTCCTTGATTACCCACATGCCATTAAATATATACTCAAGATTCTATAATTTAGACATTTTTTAGCTCCTCATTTAACCTTATGCTCCTTTGGGGTTTTTGAATTTAAATGACTATTTACCATAGCTTTAACTTGACATCCCCATGAAAGTCTCATTCTACTAGTTCAAATTTGAAAGATTGTATCTTGAGATATAAAACTCATCAAGATACCCAATTTTTAGGGGATCTTCTTGGAATTAAATAGATGATGTCCATGTATTCCTTTGACCCTAGTTGACTTCTCAAGTACATGTATCAAATGTGTAGCTAGACTGATCTATTTATTTCTACATGACATGCCATGATATCTTGGTTCTTTTAGACTTATTCTTGTCATATTTTATTCTATTAGATCTTGAAGAACCTTTGAGGGTTTATGCCAACCTGCTTCATGTACCTTGAATGCTAAAACACCATGAAGACCTACTAGATCCTTTAACTTATAATCTAGACCTATTTCTAGACCTTACTAAAATCAATATATTACACTTTAAGCTTGCTTAAGTGTTTCAAAAGATTTACAAGTGACATTTGATCTTCTTCTTCATCATTTGATCACCTGCTCTATCTCTCTGCTCAACTTGTCACTTCATACCAAGACTTCCAGAAATTGATCTATTTAGGCAAATTTATATATGTAGGCCAAAATTGGTCAACATTTCTAGTGATATCTTGGGATTGCATGCATACTATGCAAAGACTAGTAGCCTTGGTCTGATCCATTAGGTATAAAAAGTTGTGAAATTTTTTAGAGAAACTATTGTAAAATTGGTACAAGGCTGGCCTTTATTGAAACCTCCTCTTGAAGTAACAAGGACCAAAATAAACCAAAAAAATAATGTACCCAAGGTACTTATGGAAGGGAAACACATAAATAAAAGAAATGTGCATAAGGTACTTAGAGGAAAACATAAAAATCTTCTCTAATATATACAAGGCTACCACTTACAAGTACTTTCCTCTTGGATCAAATGGAAAACATTCAACACTATCCACTTGTAATGGACTAGGATGAAAAATACCTTATTTTGAAGGCATTAAAATTGGTGAACCAATAGCCCCAATTTATAACTCTTTTGTCTTGCTCTATGATAGATGAAGTGGGGAAAACATGTCTTCAATGTAGACATACTAGTCCAAGTATTCAAATCTTGCTTCATGTTGGACTATAGGAGCACTTGAAATCTTTTTCACCCATAACTGATTAAAATGACATATTTGGCCCTCAATAGCCTCTCAAGGAGTCTCCATTTATTCATACACCACTTGTATCTCATTGGTTGGGTCAACAATATTGCCTCTAATTACCTTAGTCAACTCATAATTACCTAGAAATAACATATAACTTACTTCAAAAACATTAGACAAGTCTTAATATTTATCTTATTGAACCCCTTTATGCACATTTGAAGCATTATTAAGGACATTAGGTTACACATTTACTATACCAATCTCCTCAACCTCTCTAAGATTTGATATGTGGAAGCTAAATTGGTCTTCCTCATCTATATAGAAGGGAGGCCCATCATTTCAATCAAGGTCTAACTCATCATGATTTTGAGGTTCTTCACTGACATGCTTCTCAAACTATAACACTTAAGAACTTGAGCACTTGATATGTCTCCTTCATCAACCTCACTCAAGATTTCATCTTGTTCTTCAAATACAAATGAGGGTTGATTTGACCAACCAAGGTCAAAAACATCACACTTGTCTTGCTCAATGTTTGATTCATGTTCCTCTAGCTCCAACCTATCAGGGTCATCTCTATTTGACACTCCATCCTAAAGTGAACCAACCTATAGTGTCTTGTTCAAATCTTCCTTTTCATTTATATAAAATATATAGTTATTTGTACATTCAATGTCTTCTCCCATGTTCAACTTGTTGGTTGAATATTTTGTCGATCAGCGTACTGATAAACAAAATAGGTCTGATCATCCAAAGTAGGAAGATTGGTCAGCCAAATGTGTAGTTTTGCCACATCAAAAGGGGACTAATCTCTCCTCTCATCAAGGCGAGGTTCCCTCTCTCTCTCTCTCTCTCTATATATATATATATATATATATATATATATATATATATATATATATATATATATATATATATAAACAAAAAATAATACTCAAGGGTAGGGAAAACCATCGATCTCTCTTTTTTTAGAGATGATGCATGTAAATCAAAGGAGAAATATCAAGGGAAATTACAGAAAACACTCCTCTTCTTTCAAAAGTACTATTCAGTAAACCACAAGAATCTTCCTGGTAGTAATTACAAAATGTAACCAAGGATGTAGTAACCAGTAGATTGAGATGTAGCAAAAAGTCTCCACCTCAATTGTGCAAGAGTGAGATACAAAGGACAATGAGGGCACAAAGTTGTCCCAAGGTCCTTTACACAGAAAAAAAAACAAAACACACTAAAGGCAATTGTGGGGGCAAAAAGTCTCTTCACAGTTGGCTTCAAGACACCTTCCTAACTACTTTCACTAATTTTGCTTATTGAATTAAAGAAACAAAAAATATATTAAGGAAAAATACATAAGAACAGTTTCCCCAATAATAAAGATATCACAGCATAAAGTCTAAAAAGTCACTTGCTTTCTTATTCCAATAACAAAATATGATCAACAATCTGAGCTCAAAGTCTTAGTAATGCCTTTCAATTTAGGCTAAGTTTTGTTTCTGATAATCAGAGAGAGAGAGCTCTATTTAAAACAATAAAAGAGAGTCCCTTATATAGCCTCTTCAAGAAGGACTTGAGAATAGTAACACATCATGTTGCATTGAATTTTGTTAAGAAGACATGTTGGAATTTAGGGGCATTTACCCATTTACTTTTCTCAATGTAGAGAAATGGGTCATGCTATTGAAATTTTACATCTTTCAATGTCCACCTGATGATCTGCTTCTAAAAACATATCTAATGCATAAATGTTTTTGGTCCTTCCTCATCATTCCTCCTTTTTTGGTTATTTGAATTGGGTCCTTGATTCAATTCGATGTTCTGTTCCTTAGTTGCTTTCTACTGGTCTTTTGAGAATCCTATGGAAGATGACACTTGGCAGCTTTTGCTGCATTTGATGAGAGACACATGGCATGTTCCGCTGCTTTGAAATTGTGTCTCAATAGATGACATGTGGTAGCTTCTGATGTGACCTTCTGAGTGACACATGGCAACATTGTAGATTTTCTATTTCTTTGGACTTTTCCTTTGGAGAAAAATTCTGAATAAATTCTTTCGAATAATTTGTCTGAAGGAATTGTCTCTTTGTCACTTTTGCCATGGGAATTTTTTTGAAGGAAATCCCTTTGATCTTTTGGCCTTTGAATTGGTCCATTTGCTTCCTTCCTATCCTCCAAAAGGGCTATTTGAGCTCTAAATTAGCCTTTCAAGTTTTTGCAATGGTTCACTTTGGCTTTTGAGTGTCCTCTAAAAGGGCTGTTTGTCCCTTGGAAATTTTCCTTAGTTGATTTTATGTGAATCTCAACATGTGACACATGGCAACATCCGCTATGAAATAAGTGAGGATACGTGGTAGCATTTGTTGAACTTGTAGAAGCTTTAGACACATTTTAAGTGTCTTATGGAAGATGACATGTGGCAGCTTCCATCAAATTCTAGAAATACTATAGAAACATGCAGGACTCATTTGGATTCATGTAGATGATGACACATGGCATGTTCTACTTAACTTACAAAGGACATGTGGTGGATTTTGCTACTCTTAGAAACAAAGTGAAATGAGACTCAAAAGATGACACGTGGTAGCATCTGATGAGTTTTTTTAGGCTTTTGTCTTTGGGATTTTGTTTCCTTCCTTAATCACTTTTTCCATAGAAATTCCCTTCACAAAGGCACTTGTGTCTTTGACTCTTGGGGCATTCCTTTGAACTTGTCATTTGAACCGACCAATTAAACCAACTTTGGTTCAAAGGTTCAATGGTTCATTACCTTGTTTTTATTGATCGCTTAAACCAAGATTCTTTGAAACAAGCCTCGTTGAACCCGTTGAACCTTTTAAATCTTGAATTAGTCCTGAAAATGACTAAGTGTCAGAAACCTATTCTTTTGATTGAACCTGCTTGTAGAAGCCTTTGAACCTATTGAACCATTAGTATTTTGACTAAAAAATCTTGAATAATTCCCAATTTTGAAAGCTTAGAACATTTTTTTTAAATGGGAAAAGATATTTTGGTCTTACAAGACCAAAATAACTTATATGTTGTCCTAAAAATGAGTGATATTTTTTGGGTACAACAACTGGCTCCAATTGGGGAACTTCTATCAATTGTAAAAAAGAATTAAAGGGAGTAGAATCTAGAATCTCCAGTGTCTTCATGTGTACCATTGGGCTATGGAGTCATGTTACCCAGAAATGAAAGGCATAAAAAATGGAAACAAATAAAACAAAACAGAATTAAATTTTATACAAATATACATGTGTATAGATGAAATGATCGGATACTTCAAGAGTTGAAGTGTTTTAGATGTTGCCCACTATGAGGTGAAGAAAAGAGTGTGCCATTTTGATATTTCAGTAGAAAGCTATTTTCATCATTATGTTGATGAATTATAAATGGGCCTCTCTAAAGGGAGTCAAACTTTCCATGCATCCCTTTTGGTTCTCTCTTTTTGTCCCACAACAAGACTTGATCCCCAATTTGGAAATAATGATTTTTGGCCTTCCAGTCAAAGAGTTTCTATACTAGACTTTGATGAGCATAAATTCGGTCCACCACCATGGTTCTCTATTCATTTAGCTCAGTCAGGCACATGATTCTCTTATCAAGAGAGCTTTCATATGTCTGATATTTAATTGCCTTTGCCAATTTCAAGGCTGACAATTCTAAGGTGATTGATATCTCAACATTGATATCATAAAGAAGTTGAAAAAGAGACATACCAATTGCCCTCTTTAGTGTGATTCTATCTGCCCATAAAGCATCAACCAATGCTTTAGGCCATGTCCTTTGATTATCATCTGCTAGCTTCTTGATGATAGTTACCAGGTTCTTATTACTTGATTCAACTTGTATATTCCCTTATGGAAAATAATCAGAAGAATGGGATAGTGTAATTCCATAATGGAAATAGAATTGTGTAATCTCCTGGGAGGTGAAACAAGCTGCATTGTCAGTAACAATTTCGGTTGGAACTCCAAACCTAGAAATGATATTCTCTTTGAGGAAATTGCATATAACTTTTGAAGTGGCATGCTTAGTCGGGATTGCTTCTACCCACTTGGTGAAATAGTCAATTGCTATAATGACATAATTATGTCTAACACTTGAAGATGGGTTTATAGTCCCAATAAAATCAATCCCCCATTGATATAAAGGTTCTTTTATGATCACTGGCTTGAGAGGTAGGGCAGCTAACTTGGGTCTTCCAACAAATTACTGGCAGAGTTCACATTTTATCACCCACTTATATGCATCTTGGAAAAGAGTTGGCCAGTAATACCTGGCTTACAAAATCTTGTGAGAAATCGCAAGAGCAAAAAAGTGTCCTCCACAAGCTATATTGTGGAAAGATTTCAAAAGTTGGCTTTGTTGCTCTTTGTCTACACAGTGAAGGAATACTCCATCTATGCTTCTCTTATACAGGCCATTGTCCCAAAGGACAAAATTGGTAGCTTTAAACTTGATAGTCCTCCTTTATTTATAAGATAAATGAGTAGGACATTCACCATAAGTAAGGAAATGAGCAATACCTAAATACCACTCATTGATAGTGGAGACAAAAAAGACTATTGGTGTATCTTCCACTTCAGCTTCTACATGCTGTGTATCTTCTGACTCATTATCAGTAATTAATTGGCATAGGCCTTTTCCCCTAACCAAATTTATTGGCATGATGTCTAGATCAAACTCTTAGATCTTTGCAATCTAATTGCCTCTTTTTGTCCCAAACTCTTGCTGAGTTAATATGGACTTGACTGTAGTGTCAGGAACTAAGGTAGTAGTGTGTGATTTTAGGATATAGAAGTGGAAATGTTTGACTACTTTCACCACTACATAAGCATGCTTATATACATTTGAATACTTTATCTCATGGGTTTTGAGAGGGAAACTCATGAAAGAAATAGGAGATTCCATACCTTCCTTATCCTGTTGAACAAGAATTGCTGAAAGTGTATGTTCAGAAGCATAGCTATATATGATGAAATCTTTGTTGTAATCTGGACAAACCAAGGTAGGGGTGTGAGAAATGGTAGTCTTGATATCTTGAAATGCTAACTTGCCTTCTTTAGTCCAGCTGAAGGTGGTCTTCCCTTTCATCATGTTCATAATGTGTCTAGTCTTCTCAGCAAATTTAGGGATGAACCTCCATAAGAAATTCACCTTTCCAAAGAAAGAGTGAACAACATTTTTACTTGTAGGAAAATTAAGCTCTTGAATAGACTTAACTCTATCTGAGTCAATCTTCATGCCTTCTTTAGACACAATGTGTCTGAGGATTTTCCCCTCTAATACTCCAAAAATAGACTTCTTCGGGTTCAAGCAAATACCATTCTGGTGGTAGTGCTCCAACACTTGTTGTAAGTAGTGTACATGATTAGAATGATGCTTTGAAAAGATAGTCAAGTCATCAAGGTATACTACTATGATTTTACCCATCTCATCTTTGAAAGCGAGGTCCATTGCCCTCTGAAAGGTGGCACCAACATTTATCAAGCCAAAAGGCATTCTTCTATATGCAAATGTACCCCAAGGTGTGATAAATGCAGTCTTGTGTTGGTTTGCTTCACCAAATTCAACTTGATTATATCCTGAAAAGCCATCTAGCATTGATAACATCTCTGAACTTGTCACTATTTGGAGCACTTGATCCATAATTGGCTAAGGGTAATTATCTTTCAAAGATGATTGATTCAAATTCTTGAAATCTACACAAATGCAAATTTTACCACTCTTCTTCTTTACAAGCACTATGTTTGCAATCCATGTGGAATGATGGATTGGGAAGATAATTCTAGCATTTAACATTTTTTGTATCTTAGATAGAATAGTACTTGATATTTTCAAATTGTACTGTCTAGATTTTTGCTTATAGGGCATTGAGTCAGCCTTGAGAGGAATGTCATGGAAAATTTTATCAAGTCTGAGAGACTTCAGGTCATCATAAGAGTAAGTTAAGACATCCATCTATTAATGGAGTAAAATGGTGAACTTGAATCTTTATTTAGGAGTAGTAGAACACTTACCAATGTTAACCATCTTGGGATTTTCTTTAGTAGTCAGATTTACTTGATCGAATCCCTGAGAGAAGCTTGAATCTATTTGTTGTGGTTTGATGAATCTATCATGCTTGTCAAATAGTTTCTCAAGAGAAACTAGACCTTTGGGAATTTTATTTCCTTTCATCTATAAGAATTCTTCATTTATATCTAAACTAGATTTAGAGGCTGATTCATACTTTTGAGGTTCACTTCCTTCAAAACGTAGTTGTTCGAAATTGTCTTTTCATTCTAGGAAGGTAATGATTTGATGATCATCATTGAATACTTGCCAATGATCAGCAGTGTTAGGAACACTTGGTCTATAGACTAGCTCAATAGTATACCTGTCTTCTTTGAAATCTAAGTGAGGAACTAAGAGAGTTCCTAAAACAATAAGTACATCAGCTCTGTCATTACATTCCCTGGGTATGGTAGAAATTTTGAAAGTATCAAAGCTTTCAATTTGGTCCCAAACTAGGTTGTGATAGTGGTGTAATCTTTTATTCTTGGTTTGGTATAAGTTTCTCACCTGACAAACCATTAATTTAGCATCCCCTTTGGCATGAAGAAACTTGATGCCTTTGTCTTGAGCAGTCTTTAATCCAAGCAACAGAGATTCATATTTAGTTGTATTGTTAGTGTTGCTAAATTGTAATTTTTAAGATGAAGGAAACATATCTTCTTGAGGAGATATCAACACAATCTCAGCTCCTAAACTGGTAGAGGAGCAACTGCCATCAAATTATAGAGTCCATACTTCATTAGACACTAATTTTTCTTTGGATTTTCCTTCATTAGAGAGGGAAGATCCTTCTTCATTTGTATTTCAACCTACTAGTTCTTCTACTATTCTAATTGAACTAATTTATGGGTTGACATTTTCAAGAATTTTATCAGATGCTTCATGCACTTTGTCTATAGATAGAAAGTATTTACCCATACCTGAGGATTCAAAAAGAATTTGAGCTTCAGGGGCTGATGTTTGAGTGACAATATATTTTGATTCCTTTTCAGGAAGCAACATCTACATGGTGCCTTTGATAGGGATCCTTTCTTCAGATAGGTCCATACTCAATTCTCCACCAACATCCTTGCAAAATTTTTGCCCAAGTAGGATACCATAGGATGCTAGAACATTAGACACTACAACTGTCATCTTGATTCTTTTGTCTGGAAAGGCTGCAAATGCAAATTGGGCATCCTTGATTTGTCCCACCAATGGCACTTGCTTGTTCTCCATGGGGAAACATCTTTCAAATGTCTTGTTAATGTGATATCAAGAGATTCAGCTACTTTAGTAGGCATGACATTATTAGATGTGCTTGAGTCTATAATACAATTAATTAGCTTGTGACCATTTATTAATATGGAAACATAAAAAGGTTCTATTTTCCCAGGGGCAGCTAGAGGAGTAATGACAAGATTATTTGGAATGGGCATGTTCTTTGGGGGATTAGGGGTTACCTTTTTAGCTTCTTTTCTTACAGGTATGGTTTATTTCTTGACATATTAGACCAACTTATCCAATTTATTAGGATTGGACTGCAAATATTCAAATTTAGACATTTGTATTTTGGTCTTTTTGACATGATCAATTATGTCAAATGGATGAATTAGAGTAAGAACAGAGGGAGGCATTTCAACCTTTTAAGTTTTAGGAGGGATGGGAGGAGGGCTGGTTTGTGAAATTGAAGTAGAAGGTGAAGGTGAAATTGATGTACTTACCTTTTGGGTGATCACCAAATCCTTTGACTAGAAAGGCAGAGTGGTTCCATGCTTAGCAATTATAATTGCCAATTGAGGTTGCTCCTCTATCTTCCCTTTATCAACTTGCTGGACTGATTGGTTCTTAGACCTGGTAAAAATTGCATATGATCCATCAAAAGCTTCTCATTTGCTTTTGGGTTCACCATGGTAGTTCAAGAAACCAATGTGGGAGTTGCCAGCTGATTCTTATTGATTTTATACAAGGAGTTAACATCATTTTATTGATTTAATTCAGGCTGGAAAGAGAAATTTGATTCTACTTCAAGATATCCCAGTACTGAATTGGTTGGAGGAGCTTCAAGGGAAAGTTTCCCTTGTGGAGGAAGAAGATGATTTTGTTGCCCTTGATTCCTGGTAGCATTGCTTTGATATGACTAATTTGGAAATGTCCTTCTTGGCATATCTCTGTATGAAGGAGCTAAAGACATTCTTTGTGCCATTTGCTTTTTGAGAGCAAGCAACTCATTTGCCAACTTATGCACCATTGGATCAATGGTGCCTGTAGATGAATATTCAGAAGATGATGAGGGTCCATTTTTATTTGGATCTCTTCTTATCTTCCCTACTAAGATGAGATCATCTTCTACCTTAGTGGCCAAATATTGAGCTGTAACAAGGTCTATTTGACTAGCACATCTCAAAAGAAAACTCACTTTAGATAACTAAGAACTAATGAAGAAGCATTTGAGATTCTCAGCTGTAGGTCAAGAAATTATAGGAATTCTATTCCTCAGTTTGTCAAATTTGGCTATGAAGTCCCTCATTGGTTCATGAGGTTCTTTATTCATCTGTGTAAGTTGAGCTAGAAGTGCATGTGCATGTTATGTAGGTTTGAATCTAGCTTCAAACTTAGCTTTGAGAGTATTCCAATCAGTTATTGACCGAGCATGTAGATGATAAAATCAGTCTATAGCAGCACCTTGTAATGTTTCTATAAATAGCCTAACTGCTACATCTTCAAATTTTACTCCAATTAGGCCACATGCTATGCTGAAGGCTGTAATGTGTTCATTAGGATGAACTTTCCCATCACCATAAAATTTAGGGAAATTATTCCTTAAACTACATGGGAGCTCATGTAGAGGTGGAGTAAGATTGAGAGGACCAAAAGAATTACCCCAAGGGCCTTGAGCTACCATTATAGGATTATGAAAAGGAGGAATAACAAATCTCAGAGAGGTAATTATGGGAAAAGCTTTATCAACAGTAGAAGTGGATACTTCACTTGGTAATGGAGACCTGACTTTAGTAAGGAGAAAGCTCTTGGTTCGTTAGAGACAAGATGGTGAAGGAAACAGATCAAAATTACTTTATTGTACCAACTCGAATATAGGGTCAATAATACCTTTAGCCCTTTGGCTTTGTGTATACCTTGAATCTACCAAATTGTGAAACAAAAATGAAAAAGAATTGACCTTGCTTCAGTTTGAAGCTTGAGGCTTAAAACTGTATGTTCTTTCCCAGTTGGTGTGGAGGTGAATGGTAAGGTTATAATGATAATGGGTAAAACACAGAAATGGAATGTAGTCTATAATGGATAATGGTAGAGACTGATTGCATCTAAAACTTGAGGTTTTAGAATGTACATAACTATATCCCTAGCAGAGTCGCCAAAAATTGTTGGTTGAATATTTTGTCAATCACGTATTGGTAAACAAAATAGGTATGATCATCCAAAGTAGGAAGATTGGTTAGCCAAATGTGTAGTTTTACCACATCAAAAGGGGAATAATCTCTTCTCTCATTAAGGGGAGGTTCCTTATAAATATGTTCTATATATAAATAGAAAATAATACTCAAGGTTAGGACAAACCATCCATCTCTCTTTTTTCAGAGATGATGCATGCAAATCAAAGGAGAAATATCAAGGGAAATGACAAAAAGCACTTCTCTTCTTTCAAAAGTACTATTCAACAAACTACAAGAATCTTCTTGGTAGTAATTGCAAAATGTAACCAAGGACGTAGTAACTAGCAAATTGAGATGTAGTACAAAGTCTCCACCTCAATTGTGTAAGAGTGAGATATGAAGGACAATGAGGGCAAAAAGTCATCCCAAGTTCCTTTACATAGAAACAAAAATAAAACACACTAAAGGCAATTGTGGGGGCACAAAGTCTCTCCATAGTTGGCTTCAAGACACCTTCTTGACTACTTTCACTAATTTTGCTTATTGAATTAAAGGAACAAAAAATATATTAAGGAAAAAGATATAAGAATAGTTTCCCCAACAATAAAGATATCATAGCACAAAGTCTAAAAAGTCACTTGCTTTCTTATTCCAATAACAAAATATGATCAACAATCTGAGTTCAAAGTCTCAATAATGCCTTTCAATTTGGGGAGAGTTTTGTTTCTGATAATCAGAGAGAGAGCTCTATTTAAAACAATAAAAGAGAGTCCCTTATATAGCCTCTTTAAGAAGGACTTGAGAATAGTAACACATCATGTTTCATTGAATTTTGTTAAGAAGACATGCTAGAATTTATGGGCATTTACCCATTTGATTTTCTTAATGTAGAGAAATGGGTCACGCTATTGAAAGTTTACATCTTTCAATGTCCACCTGACGATCTAGTTCTAGAAACATATCTAATGTGTAAATGTTTTTGGTCCTTCCTCATCATTCCTCCTTTTCTGGTTATTTGAATCAGGTCCTTGATTCAATTCGATGCTCTATTCCTTAGTTGCTTTCTATTGGTCTTTTGAGAATCCTATAGAAGATGACACTTGGCAGCTTCTGCTACTTTTGATGAGAGACATGTGGCATGTTCCACTTCTTTGAAACTGTGTCTCAATAGATGACATGTGGTAGCTTCCACTGTGACCTTCTGAGTGACACGTGGTAACATTGTGGATTTTTTGGTTCTTTGGACTTTTCCTTTAGAGAAAAAGTCTAAATAAATTCTTTTAGACAATTTATCTGAAGGAATTGTCTCTTTGTCACTTTTGCTAGGGGAATTTTTTTGAAGGAAATCCCTTTGCTCTTTTGGCCTTTAAATTGGTCCATTTGCTTCCTTCTTGCCCTCCACAAGGGTTGTTTGAGCTCTAAATTAGCCTTTTGGGTTTTTGTAATGGTTCACTTCAGCTTCTGAGTGTCCTCTGAAAGGGCTATTTATCCCTTGGAAATTTTCCTTAGTTGATTTTATTTGAATCTCAACATGTGACATGTGGCACCATCCACTATGAAATAGGTGAGGATACGTGGCAGCATCCGTTGAACTTGTAGAAGCTTTGGGTGCCTTTTGAGTGTCTTGCAGAAGATGACACATGGTGGCTTCCATCAGATTCTAGAAATAATATAAAAACATGTGGGACTCATTTGGATTCATGTAGATGATGACACATGGCATGTTCCACTTAGCTTACAAATGACATGTGGCAGCTTCTGCTACTCTTAAAAACAAAGTGAAATGAGGCTTAGAAGATGACACATGACAGCATCTGATGAGTTCTATTAGGCTTTTGTCTTTGGGATTTTATTTCATTCATTAGTCACTTTTGCCATAGAAATTCCCTTGACAAGGGAACTTGTGTCTTTGATTCTTGGGGCATTCCTTTGAACTTGTCATTTGAATTGACCGATTGAACCAACTTTGGTTCAACAGTTCAATGGTTCATTCCCTTGTTTCTATTGACCGCTTGAACCAAGATTCTTTGAAACAAGCCTCGTTGAACCTATTGAACCTTGAACCCGTTGAACCTTTTGAATCTTGAACTAGTCCTGAAAATGACTAAGTGTCGAAAACCTATTCTTTTGATTGAACCTACTTGTAGAAGCCTTTGAACCTGTTGAACAATTAGTCTTTTGACTAAAAAATCTTGAATAATTCCCAATTTTGAAAGCTTAGAACAATTTTTTGAAATGGGAAAAGATATTTTGGTCTTACAAGACCAAAATAACTTATATGTTGTCCTAAAAATGAGTGACATTTTTTGGGTACAACACAGCTTAAGGATTATCCTCCTCAGTCTCTAATTTAGTAGTGTCAAAACCATGTCAAGAGGGCTGGTCTAAACATAATTTCCCCCCCTCTAAGTGAAGTGCGCTACCTATCATGATATCTTCATCATATAAACTTGTATTTTTCTCTTATGGCTCACCTATGACTACAATCTCATCCTTTATCCTTTGAAAAATAGGCTCTTTCCCCAAGAGGGGGATGGTGGGAGGGTGAAGAAGTTCACCTTACTTGCATCTTAAAAGAATGTCCTTCCAACTTGGGACTTTGAAAGATATTTTTTGGTGGATCTTGAAGGAGGGATAAAGAGTTATGGAACTATTGTAGGGAAAGATAATTGAGCTAAGATAACACCTTTTTTTCTTAAATTGGTTCTTGGACTACTTCAACTATTGCTTCCTCTTTGTTCTTTATGCCTCTTTGAACTAATTTCCATGAGGTAAATGTACAATATACATCCACCTCCTCTTGATTTTGACTCTCTTACTCCTTCCTCATATTTATTGTAATATCCCCTCCAAACAGGAAATATAGCAACACAAAAAAATTTGAACAAGATATAACTTCTATTGAATAAATTTAGAATAATCACAATAATATAGTCTCTGAATAGCAAATTACAGATTGTATCACTTGTCCTTATAAACTATTAAAATTGTAGTCCTTTCTTATGCATATAAATATGAAATACAATCTTAAAAACCCTGACTTAGCAAAACTGGAAGTGAAAACTGGAAACTGGAAGTGATAATTGGATTCTGGAAGGTCTCGGCTTGCTGTGTCGAACACACAGTCACCGGCATCGGTCGATATACTGCCGACGTCGGTCAGTGCAGGTTCTTATCTACCGACATCGGTCTCCAGTCGGCCGATGTCGGTATCTAGAAGCTCTCTGTCAGCCGATGTCAGTGTCTATGTGGATCTGTACGGACCTGTACGGACTCCGTACGGCCACCAATTAAGCACAACTTCCCTATTTTCAACCCCTGATCTGAAAATATATGCTTCTAGCACAAAGGATCTCTAGCTATATAATTTATTGAATCAAAACAAGAATAAAGAAATACCTGGAATATCTGTAATAACTTCTGTGTGAAGTTATCTCTTAAACCTGAAATTCTATGATAACTTCTAGATGAAGCTATCTCTCACTTTGGCAATAATCAGCTGATATTCCACAGCCTCTTAATTGCACACACTAAAGAGGGAACGTTCTCCAATGCAGATGGAATCCTTGAACCCTAGACTCAGTCTTCATAGAAGAAATTCTTCAAAATCAATAATCAATAATCAATAGCATAATGAACAATGGCCTCCATGAGAAACCCTTATACCCTCAAAAAGATATGCTTGCCCTAATTAGGGTTTCTTAAATTAGAATTAGGGTTTCTAATTAAAAATAGGCTAAATAATTAATATTTGATTAAATCAATCAAATATTAATATCTCCCTCAATACATGTTGGATCCACGAACCGATCGAAGCTAGTGAATCGAGGAGTGATTCCGCACATAACCATACCACAATAAAGGTGCTTCACTGCATATCAAATATCCCTAAAAAATAGGAGCTCAGGCCAAATGTGTCTAAAATACCTTGAATGAAAATCAAATGTAGAAATCCTGTGAATGAAAGTCAAGCCAAGCTCCATTATGACCCTCTATCCATCCTATTAGCCTACGAAGGTCGCATAATAGGCTAATCATCAAATCTGTCAATGTCCACAAAAAAGGGGACATGACAATCCACCCCTCTAAAAATTGCTTGTCCCCAAGCAATCTCAGAACAATGGACCACTCACTCCACTTGGATCCCAAATGTAGTTATGCTCCACACTGCTGTGAATCAATGTAAGTACCTGCAACCTCAGCAGAAGTATAACAAAGAAAGACTCATAATCACACTGGTGCATGAAACTCCAATCTCCAAGATTACAAATACCATATACAAGAGCATGTGAGAAACAAACTCTCAAAACATCATAACCCAAGTAGAATGGACAACTCAAACTGCCAATTCCATCTGCAAGAGATGGTACCAATCCATCCCATAATTGATCTCTCTATAAAGGCGGCACAACCAACTGTACCACATTATCATCTATATGAGAATAATCAATATAGAGACTCGACTCTACTGGTATCTCAAATTCATCAAAATCAGGGACTCCCAAATCCTAAATATATGTGTTAGCCTCAACAACATGCTCCTCATCAGCAGCTACAAAAACATACTCATCACCAATACTCAATGTACTAACCTCTGAGTATACCTCCACACTCTGAATGCAAGCATCAGGCTCATCCTCACTGTCTAACACATGAGCTGAACTCACCTTAAGACAAAGCTCATCCACAACATCCTCAACTACTCCTCCCTATGAAGATACTGTAGATAAATCATTACCTGAAGATGTGTTAATATCTCCCTGTAATGGATCAGCCTGACTGTCTAACTCATCATGCAAGTTGCTGCATGTCATAGGGAAAGCACTACGATCCTTAGGCCTATTAATTAAACTCTTTAACCACTTACAAGCTCTAGGTGAGACATTTTTCCCTTTTGTCCAGACATACCATAAATCTTCTGCCAAAAGTTTAGAGATTTTATCCTCCTCCTCAAACAAGATGGTGAACATGATAGAGTGCATGGATGCTAATACATCACTAGAATGAAACTCATCTAAAATATTCCAAAATATTTTAAACATAGTGCAAATGCTACCAATACAACCTACTAGCATCATAATGTTTTCAAATCCATACCTTGTAAAAGTGTCAAGTAATCTCGCCCTCTTTGAGAAATGAGAGTCTCTGATGTCATCCAACTTTTTGAAGCTTTTCACCATGGCATGAAGTACCTCTCTCATAATCCGATCATCATAAAAATTAAAGCCAGATATTATTCTCATGATTTCACTAATACAAGAGAGAGTTGCAAGTCTTACCACCTCATCATGATGTCTCAATAATCGGTGCTTCACCAAAGAATCAAACGCTGGAGATAACACTGTTTGTATCTCATAAGAATTTGATTGCTCAACCTTGCTTAAATAAATTTCTAACTCCTCCAGAGTTTGTAGAAGGTCATCTGCTTGCTGTAATGGATTTTATAACTTCTCCTTTGCATTGTGCACTCTTTCTTCCAAATCTTTGACACCTGTTAGCACCATGCTGATACCCAAACTACCCAACAGGATGGCAAGACATTAGCTCTGATGTGCCCAACAGGATGACAGGAATTTGGCTCTGATGTGCCCAACAAGATGGCAGGAATTTGGCTCTGATACCACTGTAATATCCCCTCTAAACAAGAAATATAGCAACACAAAAAAATCTAAACAAGATATAACTTCTGTTGAATAAATTCAGAATGATCACAATAATATAGTCTCTTAATAACAAATTACAGATTGTATCACTTGTCCTTATAAACTATTACAATTGTAGTCCTTTCTTATGCATATAAATATGAAATATAGTCTTAAAAACCCTGACTTAGCAAAACTGGAAGCGAAAATTGGAAACTGGAAGCAAAAATTGGATTCTGGAAGGTCTCAGCTTGCTGTGTTGAACACACAGTCGCCGGCGTCAGTCGATATACTGCCGACATCGGTCACTGCAGGTTCTTATCTGCCGACGTCGGTCTCCAGTCGGCCGATGTCAGTATCTGGAAGCTCTCTGTCAGCCGATGTCGGTGTCTATGTGGATCTGTACGGACCTGTACGGACTCCGTACGGCTGCCAATTAAGCACAACTTCCCTATTTTCAACCCCTGATCTAAAAATATATGCTTCTAGCATAGAAGATCTCTAGCTGTATAATTTATTGAATCAAAACAAGAATAAAGAAATACCTAGAATATCTGTAATAACTTCTGTGTGAAGTTATCTCTTAAACCTGAAATTCTGTGATAACTTCTGGATGAAGCTATCTCTCACTTTGGCAATAGATCAGCTGATATTCCATAGCCTCTTAATTGCACACACTGAAGAGGGAACATTCTCCAATGCAAATGGAATCCTTGAACCCTAGGCTCAGTCTTCACAGAAGAAATTCTTCAAAATCAATAATCAATAATCAATAGCATAATGAACAATGGCCTCCATGAGAAACCCTTATACCCTCAAAAAGATATGCTTGCCCTAATTAGGGTTTCTTAAATTAAAATTAGGGTTTCTAATTAAAAATAGGCTAAATAATTAATATTTGATTAAATCAATCAAATATTAATATCTCCCTCAATACATGTCGGATCCACAAACTGATCGAAGCTAGTGAATCGAGGAGTGATTCCGCACATAACCATACCACAATAAAGGTGCTCCGCTGCATATCAAATATCCCTAAAAAGTAGGAGCTCAGGCCAAATGTGTCTGAAATACCCTGAATGAAAATCAAATTTAGAAATCCTGTGAATCAAAGTCAAGCCAAGCTCCATTATGACCCTCTATCCATCCTATTAGCCTACGAAGGTCGCATAATAGGCTAATCATCAAATCTGTCAATGTCCACAAAAAAGGGGACATGACATTTATCTCTAATTATTTGATTTACCTATCTATATTCTCTTGGAATATCCCCTCTTTAAGGTGATCAGTGGCCTCGTAAAGATAAAGAACATAAGAGGGCTAGTATGAGATACAAGAGGATTTTTGAGGAGGATAAGTGGAATCTTAGATATCAAAAATAGGCTACTCGATAACAGTCTCCTTTTTTTGAGATTTATCTTGGATTTAATTTTAATAAGGGAAGATTTTAAGAACACATGAAGGACTTGGAACACTTAAAAGGTCACTTGGAATGGCCTCTTGGCAAATAATGGGTCGCATATATGAGGGCTGAGCTAGTGTATATGAAGACACATAAGGTTGATGGAGTTAGACCTATTATTCTTTAAGGTTTATTAGATTATCCTCAATTATTTGAATTAATCCACTTACACTCATCATTTCACTTGAAAGGTTTTTCCAATTTTCTCTCTCAATAGGTTCCCATTCTTATTTCATTAGTTGTAATGCATTCCTCATGTCATGAATGATGTGATTAGGGATATCTTGATCATATCCCCTCTATGTATTAGGGTCTATCATGTATATTTCATAGATTTAGAGTATTTTACTCCAACTTTAAATGGATTGGTTTGAGGAGTAAATAGGGACATCTTGATTCTAAGATGGATGATAGGTTATTTGAGGGCCACTTAGGGTGAAGCCATAAACATTACTAATCTGATATGAAGGATGTTAAGGTAGAGAATAAGCATATTGATCAAAATATGGTTGATTTTACATAGAAAAAAAATATGACTAATCAATTTGTCTATTTAAACCAACTGATAGATACTTGGAGTCACCATTAATGTTTACACACATGCCCAAAAGGTTGATTGGATGAAGAGAACACCAAAATTCTTCATTATATAAACAACTTGTCCCACTAGGTGTGCCAAAAACTATTATGACATGGAATTACACCCTTTTAGAGGAGTTATTAATGATCCTCCACTTCCAATCACAATATGGGAATAACCTCAGGCTATGGGTATCCTATAATAGGATTGAACCTTCAAACAAGTCCAACTTCCTCTTTATGGATCAACTAGACTAGTGTTTCTATTGGGAAAAGGGTTAGAAAGAGGGAAAAAGGGTTAATAATAAAGATAAAAGGTGATGCACCAAATTTAAATTAGGATCACATATTCTTGGACCCACACTAGATATGCATAAGATAGTACTAGCTTGCACAATATCATAAAACTAGCTAATTGCATAAGTATTTCATAAACTAGGTCCAAGAAATAATGAATGAAAGTAAACAAGAATTATAAGATTCACACTAAGCATTCATCAATGGTATAAATAAAAAATTCCCAAACCTACAACTAACTTGAAATTATCAAAAAATAGCCAAGAAAGAAGGACAATGAATATGGAAGAATATCCTTCACAAGGTCAACATACACAAACTTACTAAACACTAATCAAAGGAAAAAGATATGTAAATAAAGTCTTTTATTGCATCAAGAGGTAGTTATTAATTTTTTTTAAAGGGTTTAGCCTTATCAAATGAGAGTCTCTTTCTCTTCAAGAATTAAAGAGTCATTGTGATAATATGAAATCAGAGAGAGTTACAATGGGAAAGAAAATGGAAGATATAGAGAAAGGGTGAAAAGAGAGAGGGAACACATCAACCATAAATGATCTATCACCTTTCAATGAATGCTCCACCATATTTTGATCTAATAAGGTTAATATCTCATAGATAAAATAACCTTCATTTATCCCAATAGCCTTTGAATATTTTCATTAGTTGATCAACACAATAGAAGACAAAAGTGTGCTTAGGATGATGAGTCATGATCTTGCTATGAAAAAACCCTTAGAGACCTTGAAAATCTATTAAATTATCTAACTATTTTCTCTAACCACCAGATCTCCATCTTAGTACTCTATGCCATCTTCCACTTGACTTGATTATGAGGACAAAATCCTCATATCTTTAAACCTGATGGAGCCATAACCATGTCTACTTTAGGTGGCCATAGGTACTTTTTTGTTGAATATAAGACTATGTCGAAGGATGATGCACTTATCCATATTCACATATCTACCCCTACTTTAATATTTGAGCATAGGTCTTACCATATATTGAAAACCAATCCATTTATTGGTTTTCCTATAGTTGTCATGTTAATGGAAAGCCTAAAGGCTACATAGCCTCATTCTTGATCTATATTAGGTTTAAACAAACCTATTTTTCCTCTAAACCTTCTTGAAGCTGAGAACTCATTATATGCATAGATATTGTTCAAAGAACAATGATCATTTTCATAAAATAATATTGTAACCTTAGATAATGAGTCTTGAAGGTTCTAAATCTTTGAACCAAAGGTCCATAGTAAGCTTTGATGATATCCCTTTTAAATATCTATTCTGCTTTACCTGGATCATATTTTATCTCCATTTGAAGTCTCCTAGGTTTGACCTTCAATATTGCCTATTGATCTCAAAATGGGCTTATAAATTATGAAACTTGTCATTTCTACATGTTTTCTAAGGATTTTATAGTCAATCTTGGTTGGATTCCCATGCTTACACCACATGGCATCCTCACATTTTAGCTAAACTTGTTAACCTTTTAACTTCACACACATCATCAATCTGCTTTGTAAAGTTTGAACATGCACCAATAATTTGTTTGTTAGTTAATCATGGTCATGATACTTGGCATCTTTATTTTTTTTCTTAGCATTCACTAACTTTTTGACCTCTCATTCACCATTGATCCTTTATTTCATGATTTAACATGCCCTATTGATCTATCTAAACCCACTAAATTCATTGATCACCTGTGTGTCATTAGATCTTGATTCAAGATTCCATAATTTATACACTTTTTAGATCCTCATTTAACTTTATGATCCTTTGGGTTTTTTTAATTTAAATATCTATTTTCCATAACTTTAACATGATGTCCCCATGCACATCTCATTCTAATATTTCAACTTTGAAACTTTGTATCTTGAGATAGAGAACTCATCAAGATACCAAATTCGTAGGGGATGTTCTTAGAAATAAATAGATCATGTCCATGTATTCCTTTAACCTTGGTTAACTTCCCAAGTGAACTTATCAAATGTGCAACTAGACTAATATGTTCATTTTTACATGACATGCCATAATGGTCTTATTCATTTAGACTTGTTATTTTCATATTTTGATCTATCAAAGCTTGAATAACCTTTGAGACTTTATGCCAACCTACTACATGCACCCTAGATGCTTGAACACTATGGAGACTTGTTGGATCCTTTCACTTGTAATCTAGACATATTTTCATACTTACTTCTTAAAATCAATAGATTGAAATTTAAGCTTGCTTAAAGTGTTTCAAAAGATTTTAAAGTAACATTTGATATTATTATTCATCATTTGATCATCCACTCAATCAGAAACTCTATTTAGCTTGTCAATCCATACCAAGACTTGTAGAAATTGATCCATCTAGGAAAATTTCTATATGTAGGCCAAAATTGGCCAACAAGTAGATACTTGAAATGGATGTAATTAAATTCAAGATTTTGATAAGGGTAAAATAAAATTATACTTACATTCAGTTTTCCCTCTTATTTTAAAAACACTATCCCACATAGATATGTTAAGATTATTTTTATGCAAATTAAACAAATTGTGATCATGAAACTCATCAATGAACCTATGTTTAACTTATACAAAGTATTTTGGATAGGTGAAATAGAATACCTTAGCCCAAAAATTATACCATGGTGAGGGGTAGGAGTGGGTATTATTACATACTATAAAGAATGCAACATTCAAGTTGCTAGGGGTATCATCTTTGTTGTAGCCAAAAGATGAATCATTTATCAGCTACTCTTAGAATGAGTTGGATGCTATGGTATTATCTTGATGCTTTAACTTATTGATAATGGGGTATGAGAGTGGATCTTCCCATGTTAAATACCTCCCACCTTTGTTATCAGTGGCTAAAGTGTGTGGAGATAGGGGTTATACCAAGTCATTTTTAGCTTGCATCTCCATTAACATGACTTATTCATTCAAGCCACTTTATTTTTTATCTTTTAATTGAATTTTTACTACCTCTACTATTGATAAGGCCACATGAATGCTATATCTAAGCTATTGATCACCTTGATCTAACTTTAAAAATTTAGGAGTAGGAGTAGAGGATAAGAATGCTTCAGATGCATATCATGCATCTTCCTCATCTAGCCACTCTAGTTCTTCAATTTCATCATATGGTTGACTGCAAAATATGTCTGATTGCTCTTTTAGTATGGGTTGTTCCTTGTTACCCAAGTCATATTCCATGAAGTCATCTAGAAATATTATTATATCCTCATCATCATTTGACTCATTCTCATCACTACTACTCTCTTGGATTGGCTCTTTCTTAATGAATGAAACACTTTTAGTTTGCAAGAATGATTCAAAAATAGGTCCATTATCATTCAAGTAGATTCCACATTGGGATATTGGGAACACAATATCATATATTAGATTATGCATTTCTTACTAATTTTATCATGCAATAAATGGTTTTTAAATATTAATAACACCCAAAATATACTAAATCACTAAATTAATATGAAGTAGCCTACTAATTATACACATAATTAACTCAATTACATGCATTAAAAGAGTAAGTATGGATCTCATTTGTGATAGGGAGGTTTTATTAGGTTCAGGATTAGGGAAATGCTTTATTGTGAGCACACATTGATCCATGGGATGACTTGTAGGCATGTCACTCAAAGGATTTTGGTCATAAATTCCCTAATGTTCCAAAGAATAAGAAGGGTGGGAATCAAATCCTTGAGTCATTGATTATTTATCTATATTGATAGCATCTTGGTAGACCAATAATAATGATGCAAGAGAATATGGGTTCATCCCAACAAATATAATAACCAAGGTATACATAGTTTTGAGGTATAATTATATGATACTATTTTTATTTTTAGTAAATGGTGTTTTAACCTTGTGTATATATAATTAAATCAATGGTTGAATACACTAATTGGTTAATTGGCCCCCCTATAGGCTATGGAGAGCTAGTAATATAGTGCAATAGGGTCAGTGGGCACATTAAATTGGTTGACAAACAATGTTTTGAACATAGCCCATGTGGTGCATCTATTTGGTAAACTAAGATACCATGAATATGTAGAATCATCTATGGAATAAGGAAATAGGTGACAAGACACATTCTCATGCTAGATTGAGTTTTGACTATGGAATATTTTCAATTTTAAAGGTGATTCTCTACATTTTTAATCCCACTAAGTGTATATTTTGGACATAAGTCCTAGGGATATTTAGGCAAGTCATAAATAGGCCCTCAAATGTTAATAAGATAGAACCATCCTCTGAGGCAAGCTAAGTTCATTAGAATACTAGGAATATCTATTAAAAATAAGTGATAAACATAAAATAGCCCAGCCTAGGCCCTACTTCTAGCACCAAATATTATGAGAGATCATTTTGACATGACCAAAAATAGTAAAGGTTTGTTAGGCTCTACCTCTCTTAAAAAGAAGAAGATCTCATGAAGAAAATGCTTCCCCAAGGTTTTGGTTAATAGGTCTTGGTACATATAAAAACTTAGTGAGCTCATTGTGGAATGTTCTATACAAGGGGCATGTGTGAGTATTTTAGACAAATCAATATGCATTCTAAATGTAGAGATTATTCTTAGGGAACCAAAAAAATGATATAGCTATGTAAATATAATTAATAAAAACATGTTTATAGCTCCCATAGATAAATAATGTAATAAAAAATATAAAGAAAGGTATCAAGTAATCAAGATAAAAATTTAACCTCTAAGTTGTATTCACTGTTACCTACATAAAGCTAATCTAAAATAAATAAAATATATATATATTTGACATGAGGAATACATTTGATTCAAAAAAACATATATATTTAATGGAATAAATAGTTCATAAGCAATAATAGACAAAGAGAGCAATCAAGGTAAAACATTAACAACAGATTGTGTAGAAGACTATACTATAAAACTGATTAAAGAAAAAGAAAAGGAAAAAGAGAGAAGGCTAGAGAGAAAAGATAGGAAATATACAAATTTATAATGGACCTATTTAGTTCCTCTCGATTAAAAAAAGCCTCAAAGATACTAGTCCTTAACTGATCTAAACCTAGTAATACTCTAGCTAAAGGATGGTGCAAGAGTTTGATGCAGATAACGATAATGCAAAAGAATAAAATAGGGCCATCATATTTCATGCATATGCCAAGTATATCAATTGAAAAATATTTTAAATAAAGAATTTTCATTCAATAAACAAATAGAGATTAATACAATACTCAATTGAATTACATATATGGATTACAAACAACCTCAACTCAAAAAATACTAACCTAGAAAATAGGAAAATGCATCAAAAGAAGTGACTAGTCCAGTACTCTAAATATAGTACTAAATGAGCCAAAATTTATTACCACATAGGAGATGCTATTTTATAGACATGAAAACCTAAGGCTATCATAATTCAAAATTTCAATTCTCACTATTGGGGTTGTTACAAGCACTCAATGCTAATTGGAGAAGGTGGTTGAATGTGTTTAAAACTTCTAAAAAAAATTCAAACTAAGACATGCCTTGTAATTTTAACAAATCCACATGGTATATTTTGATGGGAATTCCATATATTATGTCCTTTCCATGATCTGAATGTGCTTATAACATTATGATTAATTTCCTTATCCATTATCACATTAAAGTCTATCAATATTATGCTAGGCCCATATTCCTTTTACTCATTCACCAACTATCCAACATTGAAATTCATCACTTAATTGAAAGCACACATATTTATAATTTTTATGGCCTTTGATATACATACAAAAAATCAAATTTGAATTCTTGAGCTCTCTATCAATTTGGCATGTACACTTGGCTATTAAGCTTATTTTATTCTTTCCTAGGTTACCTTCACTATTATTTGGTCTTGGGTTTTATTTATTTATCTATGAAATTAGACTTCATATTGGACATGTGCCTTCTTGTATCTTCCTTGACCATCGATATCCATCTATTCATCTCCACCTATCTATTGGATCTACCTCACCTCAACCTTTCTTTATTCTCAACTATTAATTTTGGCCCTGTGCCTCCTCGACATTGATCATCGACCACCCCTAAGTCTTGAGTTTTAGGGATGTCACTATATGGAACCATATTGGGCATTTGAGGCCAAAGGGAATTACTTATATTTATAATTCTGTACCAACTCAGGTCACTACAATCATGCCACATGGCATGATCATGGTGACTTAGGGATTCACAGGCTCTTATATGTCACACACCTTTTGGGATATTAAATCCCTGTATTGATGCCACATGGAATCATGATGAGACCTTAGACTCTAAAATAGTTTCAAACTAAAATTAACACTCAAATACATCCTTAGGTCTCTACAATCATGCCATGTTACCTAATCTCGGGACCCTAGGAACCTAGCATCTTTTAATGAAAATCTTAAGTCTTTTGGACTAGTTTGATGAGACCAAAATATGGCTCATTATTAATATGGAATTATTCATTTCATCTCTCTAAGGATATGATCTTATGAAAATCATATAATTTTAGAAAACTATGCATGGAAAATAGACACTTTATCTCATTTATGTCAAGCCAAAGGTTCAGTTATTATTTTGTCATTTATACCTAATAAGTACCATGTTTTCATGTTTTGGTTTTGAAGAACACATAGGAAAGATGGTAGAAGTAGAATTTTGGAGAAGCTCTAATTTTGATCCTGGTCTTCCAAAGCTACATACATACTCAACTAAATCTATGTAATTTATAGGTCCATTTCTATAGACTCTGTAGGTCCTATATACAGACTCTGTACGTCCAAAGTTTGAGAAGCAAGAGAATTTGTAGATAGTCTGATAAAGAAATATTTGATCCAAATGGAATAAAATTAGAGAAATAATCACTTCATATTTTAAATTATTCAATATTGATATACTTTGTACATATTTGGACCATAAAAATATTATAGGGATAGTATAACTGATCCCATAATGATAGTTGGATTTTCTTGGATTATACTCAATCTAAATCTCTTATCTTTGGGGCAAATAGATTGATTAGTAATCCTTTTTTTTTTCATACTATATTTAGTCTAATGTATTATCATAAATATGAAATTATTTCATCTTAAGGAGGATAGATAATATATACATACACATTTTGAGTTTTGAACATATTGCAAATGTTTCATCTTTCATAATTTAATGCAATATTATTCCAACTTTTAGTATTGAGTAAACTTTGTTCTTGACTCTAAGAAGAGAAATGGCCCACTCTCCTTGGAACCATTAATTTATATAAGGTATTTATATTTATGTTAAGTTAATTATTAATTACTAGATAACTAGAATATCTTAAATATTTGCATGCATTATTAATTTAAATTCAAAAAAGTTATTTTATGTTCGAAAGTAAGTATGACTTAATCTTAGTGTTTATTTTGATTTATTACAAAGGAGTGAGTTATCTTAGATTTATATTTCTAGCTAAGTGTTTACATTTACAATAAAGTGTGAATTATATTTAGATTTACATTACCAAGCAAGTGTGAAGTAGATTGAGTGTGATTTGATTCCAAGCAAAGAATTGAATTAGTTAGTGTAATAGTTAATCTTTTCTCTTATCAAGTGTAAAATAAATAGTTTAAATTTTTTTATTTCATTATAAAGAATTATAAAGAGTCACCAAACACCCCCCAAAAATATCAATCTATAGATTTTCCATCATAAGACTTGTTGCAGACAACTTTAGACACAAGCCCTGGTTTGACAGACATCAATCTAAAGGATTGATTAAATGAAGAGTTAAATGGAACTCATCATTTTGGGCACCCTTTATATGGATATTAGGTGTTAATAAGGTAAATTTTATTAATCTTTAGTAAAAAAATAAAAATATATATAATTCTAAAAAGAGTAATCAATTTATGTTCCGACTAAGAGATAGAAAAGGATGATTTGTTCCTAGATTCCCTCCAAAAACAATTGAAAATCCTTCAACATCCTTTATTGAAAGTGATTCTTATAAAAATAGAGAGATAAATCCTTCACCATCTCTATTTTAGAGTCATGAGCAAGCTATTGAATCAGATCTTCAAGATTCTCCTAAAATCTTATTTAAAACTAGAACATTGCCACAATCAAGTCCTATATGAAGAGTTCACCCTTACTCACTCATAAGAAAAGACTATCTATAGGATAAAAAATATCTGGAGGAAGGATTTGAATGCATTATAGATGAAGAAATTTTTGAATAATTTGATCAACCTACTACCAGTCATACAAACATCCTTTGTGAAGCCAATCCCAACTTTGAAGAACCATCCGAAGAAGAAGACATGGCTAATCGATAAAACTGACAAATTGCACAAATTATAAGGGCTTTTTCATTTCCTATTGTTATATATCTAAATGATAAAAATACCATGAAAAACATCTCTTTCCAATTTTCCAAAATTTTGGGGAAGATCATCTGAAGATCCTGACCAGTTTTTATTTGAATTTAAGGTGATGTGTCAAATTATGACTACACATTAGATAATAAAAAACTAAAATTATTTCCATCAACTCTTAAAGATGAAATAATGAGATGGTTCATGGGTTTACCAAGTAATTCAATTCATATATGGTAGGACATGGAAACTAAATTCTTGAATAAGTATCAAGATTATTGCAAGGTGAGAGAAAGAAAGGAGGAATTCTTTAAAGTCAAACAAAATAAAGATGAATCCTTGGAAGAGTATTTAGATAGATTTTTGTTTAATTACAAACAAATCAATTACCCACTTATTGAGGATGTAATAAAACTTGTTTTCATCAAAGGATTAGATGAAGACATCAGAGATGCATTGCAACTAATTGGTAGAGGAGACATAAATAAACTATTATTTCATTAAATCTTAGAGCTTTGTACCAAATATTCTTGAGCCAAACTAGGCATGAGGAAAGGAAAATTAGGGAAATTAGATGAGCTAGGAAAATTAATGGAAGATTTTTATAATCTAAGAATAGACATTATGGTTACACTAAACACCACATTAGATGGTTTGAAGGCTAAAGCCAATGACATATAACCATTGGCAATTTTCTATCCCAAGTGTAGACCAAAACATGCTCGTAGAGACTATCCTTTAGACAAAACAAACATTTATTCTTATGGAATTTGTGAAGGAATGAACCATGACACAAATAATTTTACCCTCCTACCCACCTTGAAAAATTAGATAAAAAAATGTTCAATCCATTTAAGAGGTGAACTATGTCCAAAGGTAGAATTTATTCCCACAACATCAGGTCTAAGGATAATTTGGTGCAATAAATTCAACCAATACGTGGATGGCACCATGGAATTTTCCAACACCTCTATAGGGTCAAACTAAAATGCCCTTAGCTTAAATGTCATGGCTTTGACAAGATTGGGTGTCACCTCAATGATGGATATTGCCACAATAACCATGGATGCCTCTGCAAGACCCACATCCACAATGGAATCCTTAATGGAATCTACATCAACAATATAACCAACCAAGAAGACCACCCCATTAATAGACCATAATGCCACCTCCTATTGTCCAACATTCAATACAAGTCAATCAACCTCTAATGCCTGAAGAACTAGTAGCCAATCCAAAAAACAAGCAACCAACACCTGTTTATGTCAATGAACAAGGAGACACAATGAATGTAAGAGGAATTGATTGTTTTGATGTTTAGTTAAGATCAAGAAAAATTGTAAAAGAACCTCCAATTCTCATTTATGAGGTACCTAATGAAAAATAAGAAATAAAATTATCTCAGTCAAATAACAAGGAAATAAAAACCAATGAAAATTTTAAAAAATACAAGGAAAACACCACTACACTAGTAGTCCCTTTTATTAAAAGATTGAAAGAGGTTGAAATCAAATAATAATCAAACTTGATCCATGAAATTCAAAAGATCAACATTGACATACCCCTATTATAAGCTATTAGGGACATTCCTGAATTGAACCAAATCATCAAAAACTTGTGTGGCAAAACACTTGGAAGAAAGAAATAGTACCAAAAAATAATACATGTTGATGGTAAGGTAGCTAACCTATTAACAAGAAAGTTGTTAATACCCAAGTATGTAGACCCAGACAATCCAGTCATAATAGTCACAATAGGAGAAAAGGAAATTCCTAATGTTCTAGTGGATTTAGGGGTAGAAATTAATGTTATAAAAATTGATACTCTCCAAACACTATCCCTCATGGAAATATAACCTACATCTACTATTATCCAAATGATATATCAGTTTGTAACCAAACCAGAAGGAACTATAGAAAATGTTATAGTACTTGTCAAATCTTGTGATTATCTAGTTGAGTTTATGGTGCTACAACCCTAAAAAAAAATTTAGGATATGTTCTAATCCTAAGAAGACCATGGCTAGCTATTGTAGCAACACTGATTGATTGTAGATAAGAGACATGACCATTTCCAATGGTTTAAAATCCAAAAACATTTCTTTATACCCTCCTTCAAAAACATCAATGAATCACATAGAAAAAATTTGGGTAGACATGATATAAAACATAATGAATGGCTTCTCATCTTTGGCCACAATTATAGTTAAAGAGAATTTATAAGAATTGAATGAAGAAATAATTTCAGAACATGACCATTAAATATCTACCAGTCTAGAATATATTGACTCTACTAGTCTAGAATCTATAGATTGTACAAATTTATCAATGGCATATTTTATCAATCCTTCTATTATTTCTTCATCATATGATCATAGACTGATTTAGACAAACATTTAGAATTGGGTAATAACACAAAAAATATAGTTCTTGAGTTCATTTCATTTCCCATTAGCATGAGCTATTCCTCATGGAGACAGGTTTGTCAAAAATGTAACCACATTCCATATATTACTCCCTCATCTTTATCCTCTAAATTTATTGATGAGTGAATATAAGCAAGTTGAATCCAAACATCTATACACAAAACCTCTCATGGTATTACCTAGAATTTTTTTGAACATCAATAGTTAGTTGATAAATGATGAAGAGGTTCAAATCTTTGAAGCTATAGAATGACACACCAAGGATTTTGATTGGGATTATACCAACATGAAAGGGATTCACCCAAGTGTTTGCACACATTACATCCACATAGAATCAGTAACACTAGTAATATAACCATAAAGAAGAATAAATCTAGCATTGAAAGACATAGTGAAAACATAAATTCAAAAGTTGATGGATGTGGGATTTATCTACCCCATCTCATATAGATAGTGTGTTTCACCACTAGTGATTGTACCAAAAAAGAATGAGAAGTGGCATGTGTGTGTGGACTATATAGAATTGAGCAAGGTCACTTTAAGAGATTATTTTTCTTTGACTTTCATTGATCAAGTTCTTGAAAATCTGGTAGGGAAGAAATATTTCTCTTTTCTGGATGGATTTAGTGGATATAACCAAATCATAGTTATAGCCAAGGATTAGGATAAAACCACATTAACCTACTCCTAGGGAAACTTTGCCTACTAAGTGATCCCATTTGGACTTTTTAATGGTCCTATAAATTTCAAAGAGTGGTTTTGGAAATATTTTTTGACCTCACAAATGACTGTGGAGAGGTCTACATAGATGATTTCACTGTCCATGGAGAAACCTATGAGGAAGCTCTTATCAATTTGGAAAGAGTTTTGACAAGATGTGAGGACCATCAATTATCACTAAGCCATAAAAATGACTATTAATGATGGATAAGGAATAGTGTTAGGACACCATGTTTCTATAAAAGGTATTTAGGTAAACCCAAAGAAAATTGAGATAATCTCCAACCTCCCCATTTCACACACACAAACAAAAGTCAAGAGTTTCTTGGGCCATGCTAGTTATTATAGACACTTCATAGACAACTCAAAAAAATTGCTACTCTAATCTTTTACCTACTTATAAAGGATAGTGAGTTTGTATGGAGTGATGATTACCAACAAGATTTTGAAATAATCAAAGCTAAGCTTAGTACTGCTTCAATGTTGAGAGGATAGATTGGACACAACCCTTCTGCATATACATAGATGCCTCCAACATAATAATGGGTGTAGTCCTGAGATAGATGAGAATGATCATATGTATGCTATCTACTACATCAATAAAAACATGACTTTTATTGAAAGAAATTACACCACAACTGAAAAAGAATTCCTTGCTATAGTCTATGAAATAAATAAATTTAGACATTATATAATAGAATAAAAGGTGTTTATCTATACAAACCACTAAACCATTAGTTATCTTACCAATAAACCAATAGTGCAAAGAAGCATTATCAGATGGTTGTTGATTCTAAAAGAATTTGATATCACTATCATAGATAAACCTAAGAAATTTAATGTGGTTTTTTATTTCTTTTCTAGAAACAACACTTCGGTGAAAAAGAACTAGTGAAAGATGATTTTCTAGATGAACAATTGTTTGCCATTTTAGTATAATCACCATGGTTTGTTGATATAGATAACTACCTTGCTACATGGAAGTATCCTCCACATTTTTCATAAAAAGAAATAAAATGTTTAATCAGAGAAAGTTATTCTTTTAAATGGATTAATGGAATGTTATTTAAACTTGGGCCTGATCATGCATTTCACATATGTGTGACAAATAATGAAGTATATGACATCATTAGGTCTTATAATGATGAACCAGTAGAAGGACATTACTCAACCAAAAGGACTATATACAAAATCCTTGGAGCAGGATATGAGTATCCTCATCTTCACAAATAAGTCAAGAAGTATGTTAGAAAATGTGATGTATGTCAAAGAATGGGGCAACCCACTCTTTCAGCTAAAATGCCTCTCCATCCTCAACTAGTTTTAAAAACATTTAAGAAATGGGGAATTGACTCTATAGGACCTATAGACCCTCCTTCCATAGGAAAAGAGTTTCTACGTATTTACATAGACTATTTCACCAAATGGATAGAAGTAGAAGTTTTAACTCATGCTTAAGAAGAAGCTGTAGAAGATTTATTATACTTTAGAATAATGCAGAGATTTGGTGATCCAAAGGAAATAGTTTTAGATCAAAGAACTAAATTTATGTCAAATGTGATAGAATACTTCATGAAGGCATATCAATCTCAGCATAGGAAGTCTTCTCCATACCACCCATAAGCTAATTGACAAGTTGAAGTTATAAACAGAGAATTAGAAATTATTGTAACAAAGATTGTTAATACCAGCTGAAAGAATTGTGAAAACAAAGTACCAAAAGTAATTTGAGATTATAATACTACTTGGAAAACAACTACTGGCTTCTCACCTTATGAGTTGGTTTATGGTAAGAAACCTCTATTCTCTATTGAGTTTGAATTATAAACATTGAAAACAACCTTAGAAGTGGGAATTGAATTAGAAAAAGTATAAAAGGAGAGACTCATGAAACTTAATCAACTTGATGAAATGAGAATGAAAGAATTACATAGGAATAATTTTTTTCTAAATCAAAAGAAAATTTGACATGACTCACACATCAAATAATGAAAGTTTTAGAAAGGAGACTGGGTGTTATTGTTTGATTTAAAATTTCAACAATTCAAAGGGAAACTATAGACAAAGTGGTTAGGACCATATCAAATATAAGAGGTCTTTAAAAATGGCTCTATCAATTTGATTCCCATTGATAATAGTAGAAGAACCCTTTTGGTTAATGGACATAGATTGAAACTCTATCAGAAACCTCTCAGTAAAGAAAAAATTGTACAAAAAATGCAAAGTCAGATAGATTTATTGAAGGAATCAGTTTCTTCCAAGGAACTTGTTCCTTAGTGATTTCTCTCTTTTGTATTAAACAAATAAAAAAACAAAACAAAATAATTCAATAGTGAAAATCCTTTTGGGGATGCTATTGACAATGCATAACTGGAAAACCAACTTTTTGGTTGGTTATGCATTGTTAAAAAGGGCCTTGACTAGAAAACCAATAATGGCTGGTCAAGGAATAATAACTAAAAATAAAAGAAAAAATGAAATTTGATCATTCAATCTTGATTGATTTCCTCATGCAATAAAACTTTAGATTGTTCCTTTGATATATACTAACTAATTCATGCAAATTTACTTGTACAGGACAAATGGCATGAGAAGAACAATATATAAGGTATACATAAGTGAGTGAAAAGTTTTATTTATTCATGTTTTAGTGAGCTATAAGTTTTTTATTTAAATAAGGTTAATCTTATGAAGATGGAAAAGTACAACTAGATAATCATTTATTCCCTAAAGAAAGGATTAATCATAACATGCAAAAGAAAGAGATGAGGGAACACATGTCATAATAGATAAATATATCCAATGAAATCCATTACATAATTATAATTATGATGAAATCACCCTATAAAAATCCTTGAAATAAAAGGGTCTCTAATAATTATTGATTAAATATGGAAAAATCCTATGGCAGTGAAAGCAATAATTGTTCCCTCTATGTGGGCAATAAAACTACCACTGTGCCATATCATCATTCAAATAGTCATGTTAGTGTTCAGGTCACTTCAATAGTCAATATTCCCACTCTATAGACATCGAGTGAAGCCAAAATTCTTAGAAAATAATGATTACAACTACCACTAGCACATAGAGAATTAAAATCACACACATATCATGCTCGCAAAAGTTATCAATTTCTACAAAGTGCACCAAATACCTTCCTCTATGAATTTCAAAAGAAAATAAGTGAAAACCCTAGTTTAAATTTGGAAAATTTCTCCACAATCAATGTCAATTTGGTTGACATTCATAAATCTAGAAAAGAATGGGGAAAAAGACAAGGTCAAAAATGAAAAAGGTAACCAAATTCCTCAATAATAGGGCTTCTGTGGTAATATTTGAGGTGAATGGTTGGCTACCATTCATCCAAAAATTCTAGGACTTCCATGAGACATTGGTAAGAGAATTAATGAAAAAACTTACTCCTAATTTTTCTATTTTTGAAAGAGTATTTATTCCAATGTCTAGTCAGGTTATTAGTGAAATCATAGATATCCTAGATGAAGGATTGAAAGTAACAGGAAGAATTCCATTTAATGACTTGATTGCTCAATTTAATGAAAATAAATAAACTAGAGCTACATGATTGATTAATTCAAAATGGAAATCTAAGGGGATCTATAGAGATTCACTTCTAGAGCCATGATAATCTATGGCATTATGGGTAATCAAGTATATCACCTGTGAAGGGAAATATAGTCTTTTGAGAGGAGAAGCCATGGAAATCTTGATACATATTAAACATGGAAGGAAAAACCCCTAGTGAAAAATTAACCTTCCATATTTATTGTATTGTCACCTCCAAGTGATGACCACAACCCCTAATGCTTCCTTCAGATATCATGGCCTCATTCACATTATTATTCATCATAATTTCCTATAATAGTTAAAAGAATCTTGGGAAGCCTTTGAAAATAGGGTCATTAGATAAATACCAAACCTACTTAGACAAAAAGAAGCTAGAACATTAATTTCAATCTAGTCATTAAAAAAATCGCGTATAGCTACTACACCCACTAATAAAATAAGCTCAAAGAAAAAGAAAAAATAGCATATAGTTGTAAAGGAAACTCCTCTCTCTTTAAGAAGGGTTACAAGATCTCAAGCTACTCAAACCCTCATTATTTTAGATCCTCCATAAGAACCTCAAGAACTTGTTGAGCAACCAATCCTCTACTCAAGAAGAAGAAAATTAAAAATACAAGTTTCTACCTTAACAAGACTTGAGAAGGCTAAGGGTTTGACTACTATAATAAAAGAATAGTCAAGTGTAGCCCAAAGAACTAAGAAAAGGAGAAGGAAGCTTACTCTTTTGGATGAAGATGAACAAGAAGTAGTGAATACTTTGGATAGTCTTAAACAACTATCTCAACCTTTAGAAAAACAAAATATTGAAGAATGAGAGATTCTTGAAATAACTCCTATGGAAGAACATATCGAAATCCCTACCATACAACCATTGAAAGAAAAAAAAGCTCTCTAGCCAAAATAAGGGAACCAAAACCTGAGCAAGGTAACATAGCAATAAAATAAAATGCTGAAATTGAAGTTTCATTGAACAAAGGAAAAGCTCCATGTACATTTGAACAAGGTGAATCATCCCAGCTAAAGGACCCTATCAAGCAAACACTGGAAATTTCTAAAGCTCAAAATTTGATCCAATGACAAGTAATAGATATTTTATATCTTATCAGCCAATTACACAATAAGGATCAACTTAAGATTGTGTTAGTACAAAAGTTAGAAACAACATCTTTGAATTATGCCTTGAAAATCAATGAAATAGAACAAAAAGAGGAGGAAGAAGTTAATTCATGGTTATATATAGAGAGTCTTAAGAAAAAAATAGAGATTGTTAAATTCTTCTTAGACACTTCTTACTGTTACCCCTAAAAAGAATAGTTAGCCTACTCCTCTTAAAGTATTTGTTGATCAAGGATGTCAAACCAGCCATTCATACATTCCTCCATTAGAAATGTTGCATCAGGACCAAGAGGAATACCAAAAAATAAAATAAAAAAATAAATTTTTAGTAAATGCAAATAAGAAATTGGAAAATGAAAAATAGATATTAGAAACTAAAACTCAGACTTTGGAAGAAGACTTGCAAAATGCTTGTAACTTAAGTGAAGTTATTTTGGCCTGAAAAAGCCTTTCTCTTGTATATAGTCTATTTTGTTTGAACAATTCTATAGATGACAAATTCTCAGAATATCTTTCCATCTTCCCTACAAGATTTTAGATCCATCTTAGAAATATTTTACAATTTTGAGCCTAACAATTAAGATCTCTTTTGTGAATTTTATTTTCATGACTTGATAATAGGAGATCATTATCACAACAAATTTTTGATCAATTTACATGTAGAAGTTCAACTAACAGAACTCCATTCCACCTTCAATAATTAGTCGGATTGGAAAAATAGTTCTGAAGAATATACAAAGCATTTTAAAACTATAGGGTTATGCATGAGACCAAACTTCTCCATACCCAGATTGGTAAAAGGAAACTTCAACATTGCCTACCAAAATGTTGATGCCAAAAATAATTATTTGGAAATGTTGTATAACTACACTTTCTCATTTGGCCTTTTCATTAAGAAGAATTTTGATTCAGTTATTGTAGCCAGTGTTAAAAGATGGGATCTATTATCAGTTCTCTCAAGCAATGTGAGGTTATATCTCCTAACAATTTAAGATGGAGTAAGAGAAGAGATAAAGCAATTCTTGATGAGATTGTGGAATTATTTAATTCTAATGGAGAACAAATGTGGATTGGAATGAGATACAAAACCCCTTTGTTAGTAATACCAATACTATGATGACAAAATTAGGCACCTCAATTTGATGAACAATTTAACATCTAGAAGCAAATGGTTCAAAGGTATAAAGGATTTACAAGCAATACAGATCATCATATCATAGATACATTTGATGACTATGATTTAAGGGCATGGGGAATAGATCAAGAAGCAATGAAGCTAGATAATTTTTTTCAATGGGACTTGCAAAAGCTAAAGCCTAAGGAAGATGATGAGCCTAAAATATGGCTCATTATTAACATGGAATTTTCTTCATTTCATCTCTCTAAGGATATAATATTATGCAAATCATAGACTTTTAGCTAAATATGCTTGGAAAATAGACACTTTATCTCATTTATGTCAAGCTAAAGGTTGAGTTACTATTTTGTCATTTATACCTAACAAGCAGCATGTTTTAGTGTTTTGGTTTTGGGTAGAAGCAACATTTTGGAGAAGCTCTAATTTTGATCCCAATCTTCTAAAGCTACATACATACTCAAATAGATCTATAGACTCTATAGGTCCATTTATATGGACTCTATAGGTACTTCTCTACAGACTCTGTAGGTCTAAAGTTTGAGAAGCAAGAGAATTTGTAGATAGTCCAAGAAAGGAAGAATCACTCCAACTAGATCACATCAGAGAAATACTCACTTCCTATTTTAAAGGATTCAATATTTATATACTTTGTACATATTTGAACCATAAAATTATTATAGGGATAGTATAACCGATCCCATAATGATAGTTGGATTTTCTCAAATTATACCCAATCTAAATCTCTTATCTTTGGGGCAAATAGATTGATTAGTAGTCCTATTTTTATGCATACTATCTTTAGTATAATGTATTAGCATAAATATTAGAGTCTTTCATCTTAAGAAGGAGGATAAATAATATATACAGACACATTTTAAGTTTTAGACATATTGTAAATGTTCTAACTTTCATAATTTAATGCAATATTATTCCATCTTTTAGTATTGAGTAAACTTCATTCCTAACTCTAAGAAGAGCAAGGGCCCACTCTCCTTATAACCAATAATTTATATATGGTATTTATATTTATTTTAAATTAATTATTCATTACTAGATAACCAGAATATCTTAAATACTTGTATGCATTAGTAATTTAAATTAAAAATAGTTATTTTATGTTTCAAAGTAAGTATGACTTAATCTTAGTGTTTCTTTTGATTTAATGCAAAGGAGTGAGTTAACTTAGATTTATCTTTCCAAATGAGTGTTTAAATTTCCAAGCAAGTGTGAATTAGATTTAGATTTACATTTCCAAGCAATTGTGAAGTAGATTAAGTGTGCTTTGATTCCAAGCAAAGAATTGATTTATTTAGTGTAATAGTTAATATTTTCTCTTAGCAAGTGCAAAATAGATAGTTTAAAAACATTTATTTCATTAGCAAGAATTATAATAGAGTCACCAAACACATTCCCCCCACCCCCCACCAAAAAAAAAAGATTAATATATATATCTACCATCATAAGCCTTGTTATAGAGAGCTTTAGACACCAACCTTGGTTTGATAGACATCAATCTGAAGGATTTATTAAATGAAGAGTTAAATGACACTCATCATAGTTGATCTCCTAGGTGAATGAGATCATTGTACATGGAATGATATCATTCAACCAGGGGGATCAAGAAGGAAAAACATACAAAAAGATAAGGTAAAATCACATTCTAAATTTAAAATTAATAAGTTAGCTAGAAAAATGGAAAAGGACTAGTCATTTTTTCAATGTAGACAAAGGTGAAGAATAAGGTCAAACATGCCAGAAACAAACAAGGACATATATTATATTAATCAAAATCATTCACATTAGTGAGATATTTATTTGAATGAGATACTTTTCAAACAAATATTTATCATATGAAGGCCATACCTTTTGACCAAGAAGAAACATGTGAGAAATACAAAGATGATTTTTACCATTTAAACAAGACATTCATAGTCAAAGAATCCAATTACAATGGACAAGTGATGGGTATTTAGGTGTAAAATTTAAGATTCACTATCTATATCCACATGATAGGATTCTACTAGATTAGAAACCTAGGGTTGACATTTAGTTGATAAGCATACACCTACCAAATCTAGGTTCAAAAGGGCTAATGATATCATCATCCACCCCATGGACAATATTCATCCATCAATAAAAAGGTATAGGGCTCATGAGATGATTCCAAATGGCATCATTCTATCCCTTTGTGTCTTGGATAAGTATAATTTTTTAGAGTGGGCTTATTATTCAATCAAATCTATTGATCAAAAAGATTAGATGGCTCATAGGATCTAGATT